>CM076583.1:1024679319-1025237249 GCA_034641835.2 Pinus albicaulis | reverse complement strand
TTGGTCAATTTATTGTGTCCTAAATTGCTGCATTTAATTGTCAATCCGGGAATCGTAAGCTGATGAAGTGCGGCGCACTATATGTGCAAGATAACCTCTTTCTTAACTTTTTGTCGTTTATGGTCTTTCTAAGGCGAAATGGAAATTCTAAAGTGAAAAGCAAGCTTGGTTATATTTGTTCAAGGAAGTGATATCCCCTATAATGATTTACCAATCTCGAAACTTTAAAAGCAAATTGAAATTACAATGACAAAAGAAAGTAAACTGCTGAAATGGAAAGTGCTGTTAATCTATTGAATCAAAACAAGAAACTAGTGAATATGAAAACTAAACTATTCTTGCTGCCAACTGAACACAAAAGAAACTACGCTTATGGAAATTCAAAATTGCAATGAAATAAATCTAAATCAGATTACATCAATTCATTTTCCGACCCTTCATCATTAGACCAGCTATGACTTGCGGAAGTAATCATAAACAACTTGTGTAACTGATATTTAATTTTGCAGAAAGTAAACTAATACTAAACCATACACATTTCATCATGCGGCCCACTCACCACATCGGTCCGAGTTTGTGGCTTTCGGAGGTAGCAGGCGCTAAAAATGACTTAATATATCTAATTTTGCGGAAAACTAATACTAATACATTTCATCATGCGGCCCCTCACCATCAGTCCGGTGTAGCTTTCGGAGAGTAGGCGAAGACGCTAAACTGACTTAATATAATTTGCGAAGAAACTAATACTAAACTACATTTCATCATACGGCCTCACCATCGATCCAGTGTGGCTTTCGGAGAGTAGGCGAAGACACTATGAGTAGCTTAATATGTCTAATTTTAACTCTTAAAATCGAGATAATGGCCAAGTGCCTGAACAAGGCGAAGTTAAACAAAGGCATGGAAAGAAAAATAGCAACGGAGCAATGTCGATTTCATATCATTAGCAAAAATACTATGAAAATGCCCCGGGCTGTCTACCTAAAACCTGCACAAGAAAACTGATCAGTGTTTTAACAATCATAAAAACATAAAAGACAAGAATGCAATGGAAATTACAGAAATGTATGAACAGAAATGAAACAACTATGAAATATGAACATGTAATGGGTTATGATACAATGACTGCTTAAAGAAATGAAATGAAAAATATATACATTAATACACAGAACCTCGGCTGAGCAGGGGCCCTCTACGCAGCTCTGGTATGATCTTCAAACACGAATTAAGTTATGAAACAAAGTTTTTCACATTAAAAGGAAAGTCATTACAGTGGTGGTATTACGGCTCAAGGCAGCGTAATCACCACATAACAGAGTACGCACATCCACTTAACAACTAACAACTATCAACTCACATTCACTAACTCTACGTGCGTATGCAAACGCTCTTTATAAAGCAATAAAATGTAACTGTCTCCTGAATTTTATGATAGCAGCCAGCACGTAGACCACTAAGGCCACGGATTTAGGAGTATGGCCATGTTGGAAAACGGATCTATGGAAGGTGGGCGCTTAAATTCAACTCCATAACTTTGCACAGATGTCAATTAACCTCCGTAAGCTTGGAAACGGCCGTATGGATGTTTCTATGCCACGAAACAGAGTCCAGCCGACATAGAACTCCACAGTTGACTTCCACGTGGATGGCTTTGACCGCGGCTTTCCTTGATGAATTTACTTGAACCAATAGGACACGAACCATGTCCTTGTCATTCCTAGCCTGCCCATGTGGCTCGTTTCCTTCGTTGACACATGTAACATTGATTTCCACAAAATAGCTGCGGAAAGTTGCAGCGGCTGCGGAAAGTGACAAGTTTCCGCAGCTGTATGAACAAAATCTAAATCAAATAGAAAACACACAAACATAATTAAAAACCATGTTAGATACCCTTTTGCACATGATATTGACAATTTTTGGAGGTTTAGGTGAGTGAAAGAGATATGGAAAAGTGTATGGAAAAGAGACAAATTCGGGACTCAACATACCCCCACTGTGAAGGTGTTGCATGTCCTCATGCAACCAAAATTTTGACACTCTCTGTTCAATTCATGTGTCTGGATACTTCAGCCAACACATCTAACCCCCTTCTCTTCTTCTTTGGTACTACCATCATTCTGGGTTTCTTCATGAGGCACCTGAATTTGATGTTTACAAGTGCTCTGCTCAATTTTTGGCATTTCCTTTTTAGCTTCTTATTTTTCTTTTGCCAAATACCCAAATGTAACATAGTATTGTCATGGATAATATTGTCCAGTTTGCCTTGCTCTTTGAGTGTTTCATTTTCATTTTTGATATGCCGATTCAAAAGCTCAAGCTCAAAAATCTCCTGTTTTAATGACTGAACCAAGTCATCCTGCAATGTATGAGGCTGAGTAGAAGAGGTGCTTGGACCTGTGGCTGCCTTCTCCAAAGATTCTATATAATCATAGACCTCCTGCTGTTTGGGGTCTACTTCCGGTGTCTTCTTCATTGGACTGTCCTCAAAATGCTGCAAGGGAGAATTATGTTCAAAATTTGGCTGAGGAGAACTTTCATCAATATTTTGCTGAGAATAAGATGGAGTACGCTCATTGTCTGATTGGGAGTGAAAGGAGTCAGGTTCACTAACTGACTGAAATGGACTATGGTCAGTTGGAGACTGTTCAGATGTCTCTTCACCCAAATCAATGAAATGAGGACCTCTAATTTGTGTTTTTCTTAGTTTTCCCTTAAGCCTGCTGCTTCTCCTCACATGCTGTGGTACTCTACCCTTTTGTTCTTGTTTTCCTGTTTTTGCCTTTTTGGATAGAGATGACTGTTTTTGAAGAAAAATTAATCTCTCAGATAGAATTTGGTGATCTTCTTCTTCAGAAGAAGAAGTTTTATGAACAGCCTCAACAATTTCTTTCCCTTTTGATATTTTTGGCTTCTTAGTTTTGATTTCCTTCTTCTTCCTTTTTACCAATCTCTCTTCTCTATCATTTTTCTTC
Source organism: Pinus albicaulis (assembly GCA_034641835.2). Classification (NCBI taxonomy): domain Eukaryota; kingdom Viridiplantae; phylum Streptophyta; class Pinopsida; order Pinales; family Pinaceae; genus Pinus; species Pinus albicaulis. The sequence goes on along the minus strand of CM076583.1, from coordinate 1,025,234,277 downwards.
ATAGTAATAGTAGAAGTATCTTGGATTTCATCTGCTGTTCTTTTCCTTCTACTTCTTTTTGCTGTGCTAGCTGCGGGAACTTCCTGTGTAGGAGCATCTTGGGTTTCAACATCCATTTTCTTTCTTCTACTCCTAATTGGATTACCTTCAGGAATTTCCTGAGGTTCTTCAAAGAAGTTTCTAACTAGGAATTGTTCCCATGTATCTTTTCTTTTTTTAGCTCCTTTTCAATCAAAATTTTTATAAGCCCATGATGATATAAATGAGGCTCTACATCTCCTAGGTGTTTTTGCACAGTCACAGCCATTTTCTTCAAGCTATTGAATAGGAAATAAGGAAGATTGAGAGTTTGTTTTTCAAGGAAATTCATCAATATCCTAGTATGATACATGTACATAGAGCCAAAGCGGCCTTCACATGTGATAAATTTCTGAACAATGAGTAATAAAGTGGCCCATTCATCTTTTGTTGCATGCACTGGAATTCCTCTTTTGAAAACAGTGATATCCATACCTTGATTTCGGAGGATTGTTCTCCATGCCTCATCACTGATACTTTTGTTTTTGAACCAACGTTCTCCGTCCTGAAGAAGCTCTGTGGCTGCTGCTATTGATGCTTCATTAACCAAAAACTTGAGGTCTCCCACTTCTGCTTCCGAGCCATCAAATGATCTTGCAAACGCTTTGGTAACTTCTCTGTGGTAACCCCGGAATTTTTGAATAAAACGCAACCATTTAGCTTTTCTCAACATCTCTTTTGCTTGTGAAAATCCCTCTATGAACTTCGGTCCTTCCGGCTCTGCCCTTAATAATTTTCCCATTTTACTTCTCTGTGCTTCACGGCTTGCCTCTGTGAGGGTTTTAAGCGGAAATAAAACAATGGGATATACAGAGTCGAGCACAATGCTGTGGGGACGTTATCACAAAACGGAAATGAGCACCATACACAGAATGGAATAAGACTGTGGGTGAATATACGGGAATGAGAGTGAACAAAAGGAACGGAATGGAGTGAAACAGGGAATGAGAATGAGTAGAGTGAGGTTTTGTAAACACGGCAGAGACACGACAAAGAGGTTAACAAAGCATAATGCATTCGGCCGCATTTGAATTTTTGGTGGCTGTGTCATAAATATGAACACGTTTCAATCAATGATTATGAAGTTATGCGGCTTGTAAGAGTCCTTTGTCAACTCAAATACGTATCATTATCTACGGTGGGCTATTTGAACATGAGTAAGAGTCGGAATTTCAATAATGAAACCGTTTGTGAATAAATGCAAGAGGATAACATAGAGATCGTGGAAGGTTACGGACTATCAATATAATCATTGCGCATTATGGGTAGAGCTCATAGTTTAAAATTACATAAAAATGTGTTTTTTTTTTATACTATTTGAAATAAACTTTATTCATACCTTTGGAATCCTTGCTTTTGCCCTTGGTCTTCAATTGATTGATCTTCATTAGTGTCTTGAATGTTCCATTGATCCTCTCCTGCATTTTATTTCATGATTTTATGAAAACAACAACTAACTGTACATTCTTTTTGAAAACAGAGTAGTAGCAGCTGCGGAATCTGCTTCTGGCTGCGGAAACTGGAGTCAGCTGCGGAAACAGCTGTCAGCTGCGGAAACAGCTGTCAGCTGCGGAAACTGACACAGCTATTACTTGGCTGAAATAGAAATGAACAAATGACAAATGACCAGATGGAAATGGTCATAAAAATATTTTTATTGATGGAATGGATGAGATGAAGTGGAATGAAGTGAAATGAAATGAAGTGAAGTGAAGTGAAATGGAGTGGGTGGTGAGATAAAATGAAATAAAAGACAGAATTTTTTTTTTGGAAAATATAGAGTGTCAGGTGTCCCTGATTTTCACCCCATATTTTCTGTATAAGACTGCCAATCGATGATTGGTTTTCAGGCTTATACCATTTTTTTTTTCTCTTTTTTTTTCTCTTTTTTTTCTTTTTTTTTTTCTTTTTTTTTTCTTTTTTTTTTTTTTAACTTGAAAAACAAAAACTAGCTTGGTAGAGAAGAAGGATTCTTCTGTACCAGCCTGATTGCAGAACTTTCTTGAAACAACTTGACAAAATCCTCTTTAGAGAGTGGCTTATGATAAACTTGCAATCTATGGCCATTCACTAAAAGAGGAGTTTGAAACTCATCAATGGTCTTGATTCTTACAGCTCCATTGTTAAAGACCTTGTCAATCTCATATGGCCCAAGCCAATGAGTCTGAAATTTCCCTTGAAAGTCTTTAAACTTGGAGTCAAATAACAATACCCAATCTCCTTCTTGAAACTTCTTCTCTTTGATATATTTGTCATGCCACTTAGTTCTTTGATATTGAACTAGATCAGTTCTTAGAATTGCTTCTTGTCTGATCTCATCTAGCTCATTCAATTGCTCCATTCTATGCTTTTGAGCTTCTGATAAGTCCATTCCCAAATGAACTGCTATCTTGAAGGTCTTGACTTGGAACTCAATGGGGAACAAGACTTCTTTCCCATAAACAAGTTCATAGGGAGAATGTCTTGTTGTATTCCTCCATGTAGTTCTGTAGGCCCACAAGGCTTCTGGAAGCCTTTCTGCCCAATCTCTTCTATGTAGATGAACAGTTTTGGTGATGATACTTTCAAGAACTTTGTTTGTGGACTCCACTTGACCATTTGCTTATGGATGGTAAGGAGTAGATCTTCTGTGCTTGATTTTGTATTCTTCCATCAACTTCTCCACCAAATTGGATGTGAATTGGCTCCCCTGATCTGTCACAATTTCTCTTGGAACACCAAAGCGAGTAAAAATATCCTGATAAAGAAAATGAACAACTGAATTTTCAGTAGCAGATACTAATGCTTTAGCTTCTACCCATTTAGTAACATAATCAGTACAAACCAATATATACTTCTTTTGCTTCGATGGTGGATTAATCGGTCCAATGAAATCTAAAGCCCATTTTTCAAAGGGTTCAATGAGTACCTGTGTTTGCGGTGGCATTTCATTTGAAAGGGTAGGTTTCCCTACTCTTTGGCAGCTATCACACCTTTTGACATATTGTTTTGCATCTTTGAAGAGAGAAGGCCAATAATATCCCAAGGAAAGGATTTTATAGGCCGTCCTTTTGTCCGCAAAGTGTCCGACGCATGGTTCATCATGACATGCCTTAAGAATATCAGGCATTTCATCTTCCCTGACACATCTTCTGATCACAAGATCTGGCCCTGTTTTAAACAATTCGTTGGAAATCCATGAATATCTTGAACTCTCCTGAATAATTTTTCGTTTTTCTCTTGGAAATAAATGTGAAGGTAGTTTCCCTGTAACCAAATAATTAGCAATATCTACATACCAAGGGGTCTTAATAGTTACTGCAAACAAATATTCATCAGGAAACTTATCTTCTACAGGAGAATCTTCTTTAGTATTTTGAATTCTAGACAAGAAATCAGCTACTGTATTCTGTTTTCCTGGTCTATCCAACACGGTAATATTGAATTCTTGCAAAAGTAAAAGCCATCTTGTCACTCTGCCATTAGTAACAGGTTTGTTCATTAAATATCTAATTGCAGAATGGTCGGTATGAATAAAAGTTTCATAGCCTGTTATGTAATGTCTAAATTTATTAATTGCATGAACAACAGCTAAAAACTCTTTTTCAGTCACAGTATAGTTCAACTCTGTGGGAGTCAAATTTTTACTGGTGTAATAAATGGCATAAGGAATTAAATCTTTTTGACCCAACACAGCTCCAAGAGCTGTATCTGAAGCATCTGTAGAAATATGGAAAGAAAGTTTCCAATTTGGTCCTCTCAAGATAGGTGCTTCAGATATTCTTGTTTTCAAAGTTTCAAAAGCGGATTGACAATCAGGATCCCATTTAAATTCACAGTCTTTTGTAAACAACTTGAAGAGTGGAGATGCTATTTTAGTGAAGTTCTCTATAAATCTTCTATAGTAACCAGTAAATCCTAGAAAACTTCTAACATCTCTTTGACAATTTGGAATAGGCAACTTGGAGATGACTTCAACTTTTGATCTATCAACCTTAATCCCATCTCCTGAAATATGATGTCCTAAAACAATCCCTTCGGTAAACATCATAAAGCATTTTTCATGGCTTAATGAAAGGTTTGTTTCTTTACATCTTATGAGAACTTTTTCCAAATTTTCTAATGCCTCTTCAAATGAATTACCATAAGCTGTAAAATCATCCATATAAACCTCTACACAATCATGGATTAGATCAGAAAAAATTCCTAGTACTGCTCTTTGGAATGTTGCTGGTGCATTACATAACCCAAAGGAAGCACTCGGTAGGCAAAAGTTCCCCATGGACAAGTAAATGTGGTCTTATCTTGATCTTCAGGTGCTACCTGAATTTGATTATAGCCACTAAAACCATCCAAAAATGAAAAGTACTTTTTACCTGCTAATGTATCTAATACCCGATCAATAAAAGGCAAAGGAAAGTGATCCTTCAAAGTTGCTTTGTTCAACTCCCTGTAATCAATGCATACTCTCCATTTACCATTCTTTTTAGGTACTATAACCAAAGGAGAAACCCATCGGCTATCTGAAATTGGATAAATGAAGTTTACATTGAGAAGTTTTTTGGAGCTCTTCTTTCACTATCTCCCTAAGATTTGGATTCATCCTTCTTTGAGGTTGTCTGATTGGTCTACTGTTTTCCTCAATATATATATGATGGATGCAAGTCTTAGGATCAATACCCTTCATGTCAGTATACTCCCATGCAAATGCAGTAGAATGTTTTTGCAAGATTCTGGTTAGTTCTTCTTGTTGTGACTTCTCCAGATGTTTGTTGATATTCAATGTATTTTCTGGAAAAATCTCAAAAGCAAAATTACCAAACTCTTCCATAGAGTAAAGAGACATTTGTCTTGATGATAAATATTCTATGTCAGATTCCAACTGAAATTGTGTGGGGTCATATTCTGAAGTTACTTCAAAATTTTCTAATGTGTTCAGAATTTGACTATCCTCACTAATCTCAGAAATGGTAAAGACAGGTTGTATAGTGTTCTCATCATCGACCCATTCATTGTCTCCTATTTCTGTAATTGCTCTTGCGAGAGGATACAAATTGAATTTCTTTGTCGAATTACCATTAGAAATGTACATGTCTCCAGATCTACAACTAATAAAAGCATCAGCTGTGGCCAGCCAAGGTCTTTCTAAGATAATTGGATGTCCTCCTAGATTACTTTTGGGAGTCAAAATCATAAAGTCTACTGGATATTCCCAAGAATCTAAGGAGACTGAAATATCTTCTAATACACCATATGGTTTAATAACCGATCGATCTGCAAGTTGCAATAAAGTAGGTGTAAAAAGAAGGTTAGGAAGTTTTAACTGTTCCATAGTCTGTCTACTCATAATGTTGATAGCGGCCCCTAAGTCAATCAATGTGTTTGGAATTTCTATCCCATTTATATGTGTCTTGACAATTGGACTTCCTGGATCTACATACTTCTGCATGGTAATTTTTCCCATCATAATGTATGCAATCTTTCCTACCAGGTAGATTCTTCTTGTGTCCTTTAGCTTTCTTCCTGGTCTTTTGAAACTCAACTCCTTTATGGTTTTTGCTAGAATAGGAATTTCTCGAATGGCTTGTAGCAATGGAATCTTGATACAAACATTCTTCAGTTCATCTAGAAAGTCATAGTTAGGCAACAAAATTTGTTTTTCCACCCCCTTATCAATTTGTAGTCTTTCCGGAAAAGGAGGTGTAGATGAAGATACATGTTGCTCAACTATAGGAGTTGTGGATGCCAGCTTTTCTTTTTCTTTTTGAATTTTTGAATTTTGAAGAGATTCTTCCTCAGAACCCTTATCGACTTGAAGAGAGTCCTCCTCAGAGGTATCTTGCTCTTGAATGTATATAGAAGGTTTTTCTAAAACTCTACCAGATCTGAGTTGTACATCGTTGAGAGGAACAATCATATAGGTAGGAAATTGTTGTCCTTCTACCATATAAGTAGTTTGAGGATTCTTATTGTTAGGATTTGGCAATGGCTGAGCTGGAAGTTGATTTGTCTTCTGTTGGTATGGGAGCATGAGTTGAGGATTTGTATTTTGTTGAGAAGGTTGATGTTGTGGAAATGGCTATGAAAGTTGTTGTGGATTTTGGCTTGGAAATTGTGGAGCTTGTTGGTTTTGAAAAGATGGAGGATATTGATAAAATTGAGCAAATCTCCCATAAGGATTTTGCATCCCTTGTACCCATGGCTGATATGAGTTTTGATGTTGGGGCCAAGGTTGTTGCCAAAGAGTCCAATTTGGTGGGGTTTGAAGATTCATAGGGTTATTAAACCCTTGAGATTGTTGTCCCTGCCAAGGTCTCCTTGCGACAAAACAGAGAGATTCTATTGAATTTGGATCTTCTTGAAAAACGGCTTTGAGTCCAGGGATTGAAGGACAATCCTTGATTTCATGATTTTCTGAGCAAATCATACATGTTTCTACAACTTTTGCATCCAAGGGACATTCCCTTAAAGCATGTTTCTTTCTACATTTCGGACAAAAGATGGCTAAAGCATCTGTTTCTGCTTTCTGCTTGTTTTGGATTTTAAGGGTGTCTAGTTGTTCACTAAGACCCCTAAGATATCAGTTTTAAACTCATCAAGCATATTACCAATCTTTGTCCTACTTACTGATCCAGTTGCAGATTTGTTAGCCCTAATAAGAGAAGAATCCCTAGGCCCTTTTCCAGTTTTAGATCTTCCCCTTGAGAATTGGATACATAGTTCTGTTATATCATGAAATGGGAGTTGAGAAATGTCTCCTTTACCCATCATGTTTAAAATGTCTATCCATTCATCTCTAATGTCTTTTAATAGGAGGGCTTTCAAGGTTTCATTATCTAAGTTGCTCATCTTTGCTCTTTTCAAGTTGTATTGAAATATTTCAATTAAGTCTTCCAAATTTTCATCTTCTTTTTGCATCATTTTGAATACCTCATCCTTATGATTGGTGGGCATACAATAGTCCAAGTATCTATCCAAAAATGTTTGTTTCATATCATTCAAAGTCCTGATAGATTGAGTGGCTAATCCCATGAACCATTTCAAAGCAGATCCCTTCAAAGTTGAAGGAAATAGTTTGAGTTTTTGAGAATCTTCCATATAGTCATAAGTTCGGCACACTACTTCAAACTCAAACAGAAATGTTTCAGGATCCTCACTTCGTAATCTATAAAAGTTAGGGAGAACAGATGGTGAAATATTTTTCATTTTTGCATGAGTTTCCTCATCAACTATAGGGAATCCAAGAAAATCGTCCCTATTTCTACCGTTATTTCCTTCACCATTGTTATCTTCATTATCTCCTCCTCCTCTACCTCCACCTCTATTTATTACTTCCTCTGACATGATAGCTTCTTTAGAGTCCTTATAGTCCTCTAGTTCTTCTACCAAGGAAGGATGAGAGAAAGTCTCTTTGTTGACTAAGTGGGTTTTAGTAGGTGGTGTAGGAGAATCCTCTAATTCAGTTGTTCCTTGACTTCCAAAAATCTTAAGGCTAGGGGTAGATGATGGTGAATCTGGTCTATGACTTGAAGAAGATGGAGTTATGAAAATCGAACTCTTGGCTTTAGCTATAAACCTTCCCCTAGAATCTCTTGCTCTATGCATGTCATTTTTTTTATATATTTTTTAACAAAAGTTGGGCTAATAATTATCTTTCTGATCTTCCAGATCACACTAGGTGCAAGAAGAGAGCATACTTAAGAAATTACTAAACCAATAACTCTCTTTTCTGATCCTCCAGATCACACTAGGTGCAAGAGGAGAGCATACTTCAAGAAGTTATCAAGTTTTCCCTTCTTTTATGATTTTATGTGTTTTTTTTTAAAGAAATTGGCTACCTAGTTACACTTCCCCGGCAACGGCGCCAAAATGTTTGGTCAATTTAGTGTGTCCTAAATTGCTGCATTTAATTGTCAATCCGGGAATCGTAAGTTGATGAAGTGCGGCGCACTATATGTGCAAGATAACCTCTTTCTTAACTTTTTGTCGTTTGTGGTCTTTCTAAGGTAAAATGGAAATTCTAAAGTGAAAAGCAAGCTTGGTTATATTTATTCAAGGAAGTGATATCCCCTATAATGATTTACCAATCTTGAAACTTTAAAAGCAAATTGAAACTACAATGACAAAAGAAAGTAAACTGCTAAAATGAAAAGTGCTGCTAATCTAATGAATCAAAACAAGAAACTAGTGAACATGAAAACTAAACTATTCTTACCATGACGAACACAAAGAAACCTAAACATGGAAATTCAAAATTGCAATGAAATAAATCTAAATCGAGATTACATCAATTCATTTTACGACCCTTCATCATTAGACCGACTATGACTTGCGGAAGTAATCATAGCAATATTTATTAATAGCGATTATTAGTAAGCGGAAAAAAAGTAATACTAAACAACACATTTCATCATGCGACCCCTCACCATCGGTCCGAGTTTGTGGCTTTCGGAGGTAGCAAGACGCTAAGAACGGCTTAATATATCTAATTTTGCAGAAAGGAAACTAATACTAAACTACACATTTCATCATGCAGCCCCTCACCATCAGTCCAGCTGTGGCTTTCGGAGGTAACCGAAGACGCTAAGAGCAGCTTAATATATCTAATTTTGCAGAAAGGAAACTAATCCTAAACTACACATTTCATCATGCGGCCCCTCACCATCAGTCCAGCTGTGGCTTTCGGAGGTAACTGAAGACACTATAAGTAGCTTAATATGTCTAATTTTAACTACTGAATCAGATAAGCAAAACTGAAGTGCACAAGACAAGACTGAAGTTAAACAAAGACTGTGGAAAGAAAACTAGCAGCAGAATAATGTCAGTTTCATATCATTAGCAAAAATACTATGAAAATGCCCCGTGTTGTCTACCTAAAACCTGCACAAGAAAACTGATCAGTGTTTTAACAATCATAAAAACATAAAAGACAGGAATGCAATGGAAATTACAGAAATGTATGAACAGAAATGAAACAACTATGAAATATGAACATGTAATGGGTTATGATACAATGACTGCTAAAAGAAATGAAATGAAAAATATAAACATTAATACACAGAACCTCGGCTGAGCAGGGGCCCTCTACGCAGCTTTGGTAACGATCCTCAACACAAATTAAGTTATGAAAACAGAGTTTTTCACATTAAAAAGCAAGTCATTACAGACTGGTGGTATTACGGCTCAAGGCGGCGTAATCACCACATAACAGAGTACGCACATCAACTCAACAGCTATATCAACTAACAACTATCAACTCACATTCACTAACTCTACGTGCGTATGCAAACGCTCTTTATAGAGCAACAAAATGTAACTGTCTCCTGAAGTTTATGATAGCAGCCAACACGTAGACCACTAAGGCCACAGATATAGGAGTATGGCCATGTTGGAAAACGGATCTATGGAAGGTGGGCGCTTAAATTCAACTCCAGAACTTTGCACAGATGTCAATTAACCTCTGTAAGCTTGGAAACGGACGTATGGATGTTTCTATGCCACGAAACAGAGTCCAGCCGACATAGAACTCCACAGTTGACTTCCACGTGGATGGCTTTGACCGCGGCTTTCCTTGACGAATTTCATTGAACCGATAGGACACGAACCATGTCCTTGTCATTCCTAGCCTGCCCATGTGGCTCGTTTCCTTCGTTGACACCTGTAACATTGATTTCCACAAAATAGCTGCGGAAAGTTGCAGCGGCTCAGTTTCCGCAGCTGTATGAACAAAATCTAAATCAAATAGAAAACACACAAACATAATTAAAAACCATGTTAGATACCCTTTTGCACATGATATTGACAATTTTGGAGGTTTAGGTGAGTGAAAGAGATATGGAAAAGTGTATGGAAAAGAGACAAATTCGGGACTCAACACTCATGCTCACTAGTTTACTGTTTTGATTTATTAGATTAGCAGCACCTTTTCATTTCAGCAGTACATTTTCATTTTCTTTCCAGTCTTGTCATTGTAAATTTCAATTTGCTTTTTAAAGTTTCAAGTTGGTAAATCATTATAGGGGATATCACTTCCTTGAACAAACATAACCAAACTTGTTTTAATCTTAGAATTTCCATTTCACCTTAGAAAAACCAAAAACGACAAAAAGTTAAGAAATAGGTTATGTTGCACATATAGTGCGCCGCACTTCATCAGCTTACGATTCCCGGATTGACAAATTAAATGCAGCAATTTAGGACACACTAAATTGACCAAACACATAGTGAGGAAGATGAATTAACAATGAAAAATGAGGGAGTTATGGAAGCCCTCAGGAACTATGGTTTGAAAAAATTCTTCCTCACACCATGTCTTTGAGCCCAACCAGAATTGCTACAATATCTTATCAGTATATGGGACAAAGATCAAGAGAATTTCATCTTACGAGATTAAGAACTCGAGATTGATGTTTCTGATGTATAATTCATTACAGGATTATCATGGAGAGGTGCAACACCACTCCTTACTAGCACTCGAACCTGCATGGAAAACATGTCCATGGTGATAGACAGGGTATGCCGAGGAGCGTGGAAAGCAACCGGTAGTGGGAAAGTTGATATACAAACTATCCCAGATTTGACACTACGCATGGTATTACATACCATCACACGTGATTTTGGATCGCAAGCCCTGAATGAAGCAACGAAGACACAGTTTCTTCTTGCTGTGGACTGCATGGCGCCGACCCTCTTCAACTGGGTAGAGGAAGTGACCATAAAGATTAAGCGCCAATTAACCAAATGCAAGAAGACTAAACTGAAACAATTTGGTTATGGATCCATCCTGGTATCGTTATTCTCGGAAAGATTACCAATTTTTCAGCGACAGGAGGTCATAGTTTCGAATCCACTAGCGAGAGAACCTCGGATGGCCCGATGGGCAGCACTAATGCCAAGGGCAGGGGGTGGCCAACAAATGTCTTGGAGGCCAGAATTTTTCGATTGGCTCCGTCAACAATTGATTGTTGTGGAGGATTGGCCCTACTCTGGCACAGACTTCACTGGTGACCCAGACCTCCCACTCCCAGAGGGAGAATATTGGGACAAAGATTTGGATAAGACTCAATTTTTGAATTTTGTGAGTATTATGATTTTTTTTTTATGTATGTTCTGACATTAAATCCATGTGATGTAGATGTTGGCCCAGAGAGACTTGCTGGCATGTCACCAATAACGAGGCAAATCCCTCGCGATTTTGACCCTCAAGGTGAGGGTAGCGAGGAAGATGAGATAGTGCGCAACCTGGAGGGGATCACCCCAGGAGTTCTAGATTATGCACGTTTTGATGATGTTCCTCGCACCTATCAGAGACACACTGTAGGGGTGCCTAGCCGAATCCACCGCTTGCTGAGGCGGCTAGTACCGGCCGTGACATGTTATCACGAGCATCATGCTGATTAGACACCTAGGTTTATTTTATCTGCATATTTTTGCGAGACATGATGTCTCGGGATGTAACAGAAACATACACATATTTTTTGACGTTATTGAGGATGAAGAACATGTGAAAATATTCCTGGAAACAGTTGGGGAATTTTCCAACAGTTATGATGCACACAGTTGCAAACATGCGATATATATATATATATATATATATACATCTATTTCCTTACATGGATCTTCTTACATATGATGATGTTTTTATAAATTATGCAAATGTCTATCTAATACAATGTTAGCCACTGTATCAGTTAACATGTTCATTCGTCTAGGAATATGTCGATAAGTAATGAAATCAAAATATCTTTCCAACAAACGAATATGTAAATACAATCTCAGAATGTGCGGATTCCTAACCAAATAATGATTATTGAGTTGTAGAACAACAAGTTGTGAATCTATATTTACAAGCAATGCGCGTATGCCGAGGTTAATTTCCTCGGTTAATAGCTCAATGACAACGCTATATTCAATGACATTGTTTGTAGTTCGTCCTAGACAAATACCTTGCAGGTCTGTCAACTCACCAGCAGGATTATAAATTACCTAGGTTGTTGAAGACAAATTCCTGGTATTGCGGGAAGAACCATCTGCGAAACCAACATAAGGGGTAATAGACATCTGCACAATAAGAAAGACCTAATAAGCAAGAAAACGCTCACAAAGCACACCAAACCCAAAAATATGTACAAAAATGAAAATAACACCTATGTACATCTAATATGCAGAAATGACTCATGCATAATATCTTTTGAGATACAACCCATTTCTTGGCTGTTCAAGAGGATGGCCTTTGTAGTCAATTAGCTCATAGGCCCCATTTTGCAACACACGTTTAACGATGTAGGGCCCATGCCACATAGATTCAAAATTTACTTGCCCCCAAGTTATCATGTGCTTGGTCATATAGGAGGACGAGATCTCCTTCAATGAAAGAATGAGGGGAAAATGATTGATCAAAATGAGCTTTGACTCGTTTCTTTTGTGCCTCGATGACCAAAGCAACTAAGCGACGAGTTTCATCTAACCTTTCTAAGTAAAGGAGACGTTCTTCTTCCGACGAAGTGCTAGGCAGTAATTCCACAGCTAGCTTGAGCGAAGGTATTTCACATTCAATCGAAAGAGTAGCTTCTAGACCATAAACCAACTGAAAAGGGGTGAATCCGACCACACTCTTCACTAAGGGTCGGTATGCCCAAAGAGCCAAAAATAAAATGAGATGCCAATTTGGTTTGTGGATCCCAATCGTACACTAAAGCATTGTGACAAGAACTTTGTTCACGGCTTCAACTTGGCCATTGGCTTGAGGGTAGTACGACATTGAGCTGTCGTGACGTAGACCCAACTTAGAAGTCAACTCCGCCACCATATAATGCCGAAAATGGGAACCATGATTGGTAATGATGCCTTGAGGGACACCAAACCTAGCAATAATATGATTGAACATGAACTGAGTGGCTGTCTTATCGTCAGCGGCAAGTGTAGGCATTGCTTCGGCCCATTTGGTGAAGTAGTACATGGCTACGATGATATAAGCATGCCCCTCAGCCGAGTGAGGGTTACACGTCATAAAATCGATGCCCCATTTGGAAAAGGGACCAACGGTAATGACATGGTGAAGGGGAACAGGTGGTGCATGCATCTTGCGTTGATAAATTTGGCAATCATGGCATTTACGAACTGCGAAAATACAGTCTTTGAAAATGGAAGGCCAAAAATACCCGGCATGAAGTATATTTTGTGCAGTAGCGTAACCAGACATGTGACCACCACAGGCGCCACTGTGACAATCATTCAACAATTTGTCAGCTTCCTCAAGGGTCAAACATCGACAGAGTATGGAATCAACTCCAACGCGATAAAGCGTATCTCCGACTATGCGATAAGGTTGCGAGTGATGTTGGATACGATGGCAGGCATCCTTTGTCAAATTAGACCGGAATGTGGAAGTCTGGAGATATACGATGATATCACCGTACTAGGGATCGAGGGTGCTAATCAAGAAAAGTGTATCATCCAGAATATGGTCCTCAGAACGAGACAGAGTAGAGTTGGAAGGAACGGAACAAATAAAATCAACAAAAACTATAGATTTCTTTGATTTGGCAGGAGTAAATTCCAAATCGAACTCTTGGAGGATAACGATCCACTTCAAGTATTTCCCCCCCAGCAATTGTCGACATAAAATATAGGTCATGGGGTTGCAATCGGAAATCACAGTCACCGTACGTAAAAGGATATAATGACAAAAGCGCTAGACGACTTGGACCGCAGCCAGTGCTAACTTCTCAACATGAACATATCACGTTTCAGGATCAAGAAGGTTACGAGACAAGTAATAAATGACATGTTCATGACCGTCATCATCGTCTTGAACCAAAACCATGGCAATTGTACTAAAATCGACAGCTAAGTAGAGGGAAAAATCACGATGATAATTTGGAGGACGTAACCAAGGAGGGTTGACCAACAATTTCTTGAGTGTATCAAAAGATTGTTGAGCAATCTCATCCCAACGGAAAGGGATGTCTTGTTTCAAAAGTCACGTGTATCCTTTAGCTACTTCGACATAGTTCGGTATAAAACGACGTAGAAAATTGGCCTTACCTTGCAGACTCTGAACTGATGTAATGAGGATGGAGAGGGGAGATTAAAAATTGCCTCAACCTTAAGTGGATCGAGGCGAATTCCGTCTTTAGATACGATAAACCCTAAAAGTATACCAAAATCGATGCAGAAGACACACTTATGCGGATTAAGTCGAATGTTGTAGTGTCGACAATGAAGAAAGATCTGATGAAGATGGTCTGGATGGTGCCTATGCTGAGCTGAATGAGCCGGAAGGTCATCCAGGTAAGGTTTAACGATGTGATGAATGTCATGAAAAGCGTAGGACATCGCTCGCTGGAAAGTGGCCCCACCATTCTTCAAGCCAAAAGGGAGTTTCTTGTATGCGAAGGAACCCTAAGGAAAGATAAAATCCATCTTATGTTGATAAGCTGGGAGAATGTTAATCTGATTATACTCAGAAAATTCGTCCATTAGGGAAAAAATCTCACTCCCGGCACAATCGTCAATGATTTGATCAATGAAGAGAGTGGGATAACTATCCTTAGGACAGGCCCGATTTATGTCACGGTAATCAACACAGACACGGATAGTTCCTTGTTTCTTATCAACAGGAACGATGTTTGAAACCTAATCTGTCAAGGGAATTAGATAAATGAAACCAGCTTTAATAATTTTTTCAACTTCACTTTTAATGGCGACAACCTTTCTAGGGTGCATCGGACGAAGAATCTGGTGAACATGCATCGAACCAGGATAGGTATAGATTTCATGCACCAATATACTAGGATCAATACCAAGCATTTCTTTGTAGGACCGTGCGAAAACATCACGAAATTCATGGAAAAGGGCAGTGTAAACTTGGACTTCATCTGAAGAACAAGTGACTCCCAAATGGGTGTTCTCGAAAATTCCCAGCTTCATGGAAATGTCAATAGGAATTTTCTGTGTGATATTGCTCAAGTTACCTTCTGTAAAGACTTCATGTGTTAGAATTGGCGTTTGAAGCAGAGGAGAAGGGACTTGAGACGTAAAACACTCAAGACATGTAGACATAGCCCCGAGGCCAGGCATAAATGAAGAACGATGATGACCATTGTCCCACGGCAAGTCTTCGAGAGAAATGGTTTCCACGATAGCTTCGTTGGAAGGAAACACTTCTTTCAAAGGATCAGACGAGTCTAAATCACCGAGCCAGGGGGATTGAGAATACATGTCAAGAGACAAGCTCAAAGGAGCACTATCAGAAGGTGAAGTATTCGATGCAGCAATGAGTTCACAATAATCAATTTCATTCGGACTCAAAGGCATAGAATCTCCATATGAATTGACCTGTTCAGGTGAAAGAATAATCCATGAGTCATTCGACCAAGAGATCATGTTAATTTGAACAATCTTTGGTGGTGAAAGGGGATAATTGAGTTTAGCATCAATGACTTCTACTTCAACATTGACTGTCTTCCCTTTCAATGTAATCAGAAAACTTGCTAGAACACCCAAAGGTTTTGTTTCCCTTCCATCAAATGCTTCAAGGGCATTTGGCAAGGAATTCAGGGCTGGAGAACCAATGGCCTTCCAGCATGAAGCTGACATGACACAAGTTGATGCACCTTCATCCAAAACGGCTCGATGGATGTCAAGACCATTAACAACGAATTGTATAATGAGCTTAATCTGATGTGGAAGTCGTGGGATGAAATTCTCTAGATCGAAAATGAGAAGGCTAGTATCAACAAGATCAACCCCGCCTATCGCAGATAATAAAGCTTTCCGCTGAGATGGAAAACTCTGGAGTACTTCTAACACGGACATCACGGATGACACCTGTGCTAAATCCTCAAAAATACTATAATGTTGAGTAGCATGGGCATTGGGATTATAATAATATTTCTAGAGAACACCTTTGGAAGGCGATCACACAACGGGTTCAACACTGGGCCTTTCAATCTCAAGAGGGCCGGAAAAAGGTGGAGGAGGAGGACCATCAGCGATCTCCTTCCCCGGTGCCTAATGCAACCTTGCATAATCTTTCGACCGAGTAGCAATGGAAACGGATGCAGCACCGTTCATCATGAACACTTGAGAGCCAAATGGAATAGATGATTGAGGCTGCTCCACCATCTGGGTCTGCTGAGATGGAAAAGGTTCTTTAAGAACAACAGGAGTACCCTGATTTCCTTTGAGCGATTTACTCACTTCAGACCATCTAGGACAGTCCTTGGTGTAGTGGTCTTCATTACAAATCAGACAGGGATACTTCGGCTTACGCTACGAACCATCATCAACACGAGGTTTGGATGAATCTGGTTTTGGGGCATTGGCCTTGGTCTTGCCTTTACCCCTCTTTTTCCATTTAGAAGTCTTATCCGCAGGATTGGCCTGAACGACATTGACCTCTGAGGTTTTACCAGGATTCGAACTAGACTGAGGAGAAATATCATTGGAAGAATTATACTTTTGCTTCCCAGGGTTGGAGGAGGAAGACTTACGCGAAGTCTAAGACACAAAACCAATAATACCATCGACGGATGGGGTCATTAGTGCGGTAGAAGTTCCAGGTCAAGGGGCATCAGTCAAAATATCATACAATATGCCCGATTAAGAGTACACGAGATCAAGGTACTGGGCATGAGCAATGGCCTGTTCCTCAGTTACACATGCCCCCATGGCTATGTCTTTCACAATCTGGTTGACAAAGGAGGTAGTGAACCAATGAGTAAGAAGCTGATCATGAATTTCAAACTTGATCAAGCGATGAAGACGTCTCCATTCATGAATATGGTCCAAGATATGAGTAGCCCAGTCTTGTTTCAAGGAGATGAGGAGATGCGTCCCGACTTCATAATGAACCGGTAACTGAAAATGAGTAAGGAATTCCATAGCGAGAGTTGAAATCTTGAAATATACCGCGAGAGAGCTTGATATACCACTTAGCAGCAACACCGGTAAGAGTCCGTTGGAAAAGACGAAGTCGAATGGAATCATCAACCCAAGAGTTAGAGGAACACCACAAGTGGTAAGTCATAACATGTGCTTGGGGGTCTTCTCCGGACTTGCCCTCAAATTTGGGACAATCACCAGGAATATTAGTCGGAACCGGAGGCCGATACGGGTTGTGAAGAATAGGATCATTCATCAGCTTTGACACATCTGGTAACTCCAACGTAGCGAGAAATGGTAGTTGAGGGTTAAAAGTCATAACAGGTCCTTGATAAGAAACCGAACTTGCATTCCATCGTGTTTGAGAAAAAATCTGCCCCCATGGGTTCTGTCTCGAATGATTCAGACGATATGGGGGATAAGTTGAATAAGTCTGTTGATATTGAGGATACTGATTCTGAGTATACCATCGAGGTCCTTGTTGAGGATTTTGCAGTGGAATGTAAGTATGGCCTTGCGGTTGATTATACGACAACTGAGATTGAGGGTGATAAGTAAAACCTTGAGGCACACTATATATTGGTTGATATTGACCATGAGGATAATAAATGCCATGGGGTTGAGTTGGCTGTTGATAAGTGGGTCCTTGTTGAGCTGAATAAACAAGGTAAACCGGCTGCTGAGCAGACTGACTAGGCTGCTGAAAATTAGGACCCTGTTGTGAAGCAAAGTAAAATTGCTGTTGAGAAGACTGAGCTGGCTGTTGGGCTAGTTGAGTAGGTTTCCCCTACGGAGCAGATTGAACTGGATGCTGAGAGCTACCAGGTTTCCTTGACTGAGTAGGTTGGCCTGATGGCTGTGATGAACAAGGTTGCTCCGAAGGAAGACCAGAGGGTTGTCCTTGTTGCCCAACGTTCGGACCAGTTTGAGTATATGATGCCGGTTGTTGGACAAAAGGTTGTCCATGAAATGAATAGAATTTCCCCCCAAGACCATAAGAAGGTCCTGTTTGATACAAAGGTTGAACAGAAGGCCCTTGAGGTTTTCCTTGTTGGACCATGGTCTGGCCTTGTAAAGGTTGGCCCTGTGGACCGTAAGGTTGTCCTTATGGACCATATGCAAATCCTGAATGAGCTGAAGTTTGCCCCTGAAAGGGTTGTCCTTGTGGGCCAGGGGGTTGCACCTGATAAGTCCTCCCTATCTCGAGAAAGATTTCATAGGGGTCATAAACAGGAATGCCACGCTCATCATAATGATGGGGAGTAGGAAACGCATAGATGGGGTTACCGACAACATCATAGTGATGAGGGGTAAGATAGGGAAAATAAACAGGATTACCATATTCGTCATAATGGTGTGGCGGTTTAATAGGAGCATGAGGCTGCTAAGAAAGCTGAGAGTTCTGTTGATGAATAGCCAATAGATACTCTTCAAAAGTGAGGCCACCAGGGATCTCAGTCGAGGCCGCAAATGCCTGAGTGACCCGCGCAAACGCAGCCGCACAGACAGTAGGTTGAACTGGGACAGATGTAACCGTAATCGACGAAGCAAGTGTCATCAGTGATGATCCTAACGATGGAAGGACTGGACTCTTGGATAGAGTAGATGTTTCCATGGAGGCAACACCAGCAATAATCTGACCCAGAGACCTATATCTGGCTAGAAGTGACACCGATGGTGAATATTGAGCAGACACCTGAGTGGTGTTTTCAGGGAAAAGTTGATACTCTTCTGTAGAAATAGGAGTTCCATCACTGCCAATAGGACCTGATGTGTCCATGTTTGACTCCTCCGTAAGATATTCGAAAAGACTACAAGGACTAGGAGGTATAACAACAGATAAAAATGGTGATCCCGACGTAAGAGAAGGGAATTCTTCCTCGTCCCCAAAACCAGACCAAGCGCCCACAGGAGGCCAATTGAACTCAAATGGCTCGTCAATGGGAGACCGGGTAGCAAGGGGTAATATCAACGGGAGAATAGGCCGCTGAAGCTCGGCAGACCTAGAGGACTAAGGAGTTTCAAATGAACTGTTCGATAAAGGACTACCTCTAGAAGGGAGTGATGACGATGAAACCGGTGGTTCCGCCACAGTGACTGCTTCTCAACAAGAAAGAAAAAGAAAGATCCGAGTAAAGACTAAAAAAACCAAGGTAATAAAAAACAAGTCAAGTGCTAAAACTTTTATGGGCGTGTGATCGTGGGTAGTTTACTTTACGACACTGAAACCTAACTTTATTGTTTCATGTTTTAAGAGTCAAGAAACATGAAAAAGATGACTCTAGTCACTTTCGATGTTGAACGAGCGCGAAAGGAAAAGTGCTCAATGATCTTTTCAAATTTAAGGAGTCAGTAAAGATAAAAAATGACTACTCAGGTAATCTAAGCAAGAGGGTATGCCAGGTTTCTGTGAACTGCCATATACACCTTGGTGATCAAATGAAAGAGAAATGACCAAGGACTTGATGTACGTGTAGGTAGTCTCCCCGAATTCTATGTTCGGTGTATCATGGTTATAGGGCGGCATACTCAGCTTCCTATGGATAAAAGGATTGCAACCTAGAGGGGTCCCCCTTTATATACTCGACGGTACGGGGAGCACAAGTCTTTACTAGCACTGTCTGAAGCCAGATGGCGAACGACAGCTACTAGGTTTTAAGATGCTGGAACTTGTCTCTAACTTAGACCACTAGAATATTTCGTTAGGTTTCAATGTTGCCTAGGTTAATTGAAATAAATTTTAACGTTGATCTTGGATTAAGTTTCAATTTCCAGGCCTTAAAGTATGTCGGATATGAAATCTTCCTAAATGCAAAACTATATGCAGAAGGATACCATTTTCGTTCAATGAAAGCTATCTACGAGAAGGAAAAAAAAATTTCAAGCAATAGAAAATACTGAAATCATGCGAAAACATCCACTAATGCATCTAATGCAATCTACGGAAAACAAAAAACTCTTTCCTAGCCGATGCAATGCTAGTTATGCGAAAGAACGTTTCATTTTCAAAGCAAAAGAAATGCAATTTTTTTTGTTTTTTCTATGCGATAGAGCAAACAATGCACTAAATGATATGAAAAATAGAACTAAACACTAGTTTGAGAGAGCGAATGGGAAAGTTGAAACGGAATGACTCCTCCAACATAAAACAAACACAACAAGACCCAAACCAATGCTACAAACTTTTCAAATCAAAGAGAAATCTTGAAAATGACCCATGAAAGCAGTGTAATCAGTGCTTGGAGTAAGAGGAAGAAAAATCAAACAAGCAAAGCAATGATCATTCAACCAATGAACATACTCAACAAGATCAAAGAGACAAAAAGAAATTAAATAGGGAATGAATTCGACAACTATTAAGAAACTCGATCTCCAAACAGAAGGCTTAGTGCACCAAGGCACTCAGAAACCCTAAGATCTCAAGTCACACTGATAAGAAATGGACAAAAAATTTCAGAAAATGAACTTCCACCAATCAAAGACCGTCCAAAACACTTCAATTACTCTCAAGAATAACCTAGAAACAAGTACAATCAACCAAAAACTCATGAAAATATTACATCCAAAAACTCACAGGGGTCGGCGCAACTGTGAGGCGGTATTCAATGCTAAATAGGCGATGGCGTGAGTGCTACAAAAGCAACATGCGCCAATCAGCGCGACTATTCAAGGGAAAATCGCGCCAAGCCAGTTAACCAATGAAAAAGGGAAAAAATCAACAGAGCAGAGGTCAATCTTGACACTCTGGGGCTGAACAAGGGTTTGAAACACAGTTAAACAACCAGAAAGGTAAACAACAAGACCAAAAACCTAAAAATGACCCAACAAGATCAAAGACAAACTCACACTGATCCCTAGTATGGTCGCCAACTTGTTATGCAGGTAAATCCTCTCTGCGGACAGAGACGATCCCTCTTGCCCTAGGGTGGGTCTAGTAACAAGGAATCATGCTAAGGTGTAGGTTCCTATATATTCGAATGAAAAAAGGATGCAATAAGATAGCTTACCTGTGGTCCAATGCTATTTTCGACAATCGTAGTGGTGATGTGAACTTCTCGCCCCGATTTGGCAAGTCACAATCCCTTCGCTTTTCACACTTGGACACTTGCACAAAGATCAGAAAACGACAACCACATCCCACATACTAATTTCATCCAAAATCTACTAGTCAGTCAAATAATACTAGCATATTGCATTCGATAAAGATAAAACACAAGATGGGAACCAGACAATAGTCACTTATATTAAAAGGTAGAAAGAAGAGATACAACCATGCTCTAATGTTGCGGTCTCCTCTAGCGGGGTTCGGGTGAAGCACGTCTCAAAGCTCGTCGGGGAATTCAGACGGGATAAGGGACCTCTCGATGGATTTATCCTTCTTCTACCTTCTCATAACTCGGTTATTCAACTATAGCTTAGTCTCTCAAGTTCAACACTTCAGCTGTATAATTCTCTTTGTTCAGCTTCAGCTATTCAGCTAGTTTTCATAAAGAGAGAAGGCTTGTTTATATAGAGGCAAAGGAGGAGGTTGGGATCCCTACAAATGTGGAAGGGAGGCCTATCCTTTAGGAGTGTTCCAAGGGAGGTGGAAACTACTAGCTAAAGGAGGAGGCCCGTGGTTGTTTCAGTTCAACCACTCCCAATGACTCATCCCCGAGGTGGTTGGAATGGAATCTCCACCTCTATTTTTAAAAACATTTCATAAATATCTTGGCATGGGCATAACATTGGGATAGAGTGCCAAGTGGTGCAGGCTTAGTGTAAAATTCCCAGGTCGGCGCGAGGAGATAAAGGGCTACTCGTGCCAAGGCAAAAATAGGGATTTCCACAGCTATTCTTAGGGAAATGTCAACAAGAAGAATGTCGCCTTCATCAAAAGGGATGCAAGGATGTAATTTGAAAAGCATGACACTCTGCATTGGTCACTTAAACGACCCTCCAATGTGCGAGTTGGGGATTGCAGGGACAGTGACAAAATGCTGTGTAACACATCCAGCTTTGGCTACGTCCATAGAGAAACAACCAATCCTTCCTTTATATTTTCCAGCAAATGAAGAGACAAAACCTACAACAAATATGCTGTAATATGCTCTACTCTCTCACACAATACCCCTTTCTCTCTCTCAATCAGAATACACTCTCAACACACAATCAAAATACAATTCCCTCATACAACAGAGGGGTTGCCTTCTAGGGAAAAAACCCTAAATTAAACACAAATTCTACCATCAGATAATCCGCCTAATGAACAACCCAATTTGACTACGAAATTACAATATTTTACAAGGAAATTTTACATCTATTTTTAGCTTCAAGGGCGCTGCCCCCGAACCCCCCAATCGGGGGGATGGGCCCCCCCAAACCCCTGCAGGGAGGAAAATTCCGCCTGGGTGGAGGGGTGTACAGTCTTCCTAGGGTATACATCCAGCTGAAATAAAGACATCTAAATCAGGATGATAATCAGGCTCCACACCTAACAATCTTCCACTTTGAGACCGATTGTAGCAACTCCACTACTGCTTGATTTGCTAGACAATGGCTCCGCTTTGGACGTAGATGTTTGTCATCTTCATCATCATACTTTAAGACCAATTGAAACTGAGTAGAACTTCAATTTCTCCCTGGTTACAACTTTTGTTAACATATTTGCAGGATTATGGCTAATGTGTATCTTTTCCAGCTTCAACTGTCCATCTTCCAACACTGACCATATGAAATGGTACTTGAGCTATATGTGTTTAGTATTGGAATGAAATGCTAAGTTCTTTGCAAGATGAATGGAACTATGGACGTCACTATATAACTTTCCCATCTCCTGATTCTTACCCAATTCATCAATAAACCTTTGTAACCAAATCGTTTCTTACTAGCCTCTGTAGAAGCAACATATTCTGCTTCCGTTGTTGAAAGTGCAACAACAACTTGTATTTTCGAAACCCAACTCATAGTTGTTCCACCTATAGTAAATACATAACTAGTAGTGCTCCTCCTGTTATCTCTATCACCTACCATATATGCATCAACATATCCCTGTAGAGCAATGTTCGAACCACCAAAGCATAATGATTGATTTGTGGTACCTCTAAAATACCTGAGAATCCATTTCACTGCCATACAATGTTATGTTCCTGGATTGTTCATGTACCTAGTTACAACTCCCACTACATGTGCAATATCAGGCCTTGTGCAGACCATTGCATATATTAAGCTTCCAACTTTTGATGCATAGGGAACTTTAGACATATAATCCATTTCTTCTTGGGTCTTGGGGCACATCTCCTGACTAAGTTTGAAATAGCTAGCCAAAGGTGTACTAATTGGTTTTTCATTTTGCATATTAAATCTTTCCAACACCTTTTGTATGTACTCATTTTGAGACAATTTTAAGTTGTGATTTTTCTTGTCTCTAGTTATTCTCATACTAGGGATTTGTTTTGCATCTCCCAAATCCTTCATTGCAAATGAATTTTCCAATTTTCCTTTGAGCACATTTATTTCCTGCATGTTATACCCTGCAACAAGCATGTCATATACATACAGTATAATATTGCTACCGTCATTTTTATTTTTTAGATAAACACAATGATCATAGTGACATCTAGTGTAACCTTGTTTAGACACAAACTTGTCAAATTTTGGATACCACTGCCTCAGAGCCCGTTTTAAGCCATACTAGCTCTTCTTCAACTTGCACACTAATTTTTCTTTCCCTTTGAACTCATATCCTTGTGTTTGCTGCATATAGATCTCTTCCTCCAAATCTCCATGGAGAAAATATGTCTTTACATATTTTTGTAGCAATTTATTTCACCAAAAGAAGCTACAAATTATTTTTAAGAAATTGCCAATTTCATTTTTGGATAAATGCTCAAACACATACTTATTTATACTTTTAAATGAATTATTAATTATTTTTTATAATAATAATTTCAATTTTAAAATAATCATATTTTTCTCTTGAATCGGGGTGCCAAGTGTGCCGAGGGAGGTGTGAGGTGGCATGAAGCCACGTGGGTCACACGTAGTAATGGAGTTGACACACGTTAGAAGTAGTGGGCGGCTCGACCCACGCCAAATAAATATGACATTTAATGCAGGCGGAAGACAGTAAGGAATTCCAAGAATTTTTTGGAAAATACGCCAGAGTTGGAGGGAGCAAATGCTGGGTAGAAGGCTAGTTTCAGTTACTGTGCTTATGACTGTGGAGTAGCCAATAAAAGAAGTGTGGAAGAGGAGGGAATTTTTAGCCATTGTGCATCAGTTCCTTAGGTCCTCCTAGTATCTTTCACCCTCAAGTGTTTGCACGTCAGGGGAGAAACCTAGTGTGGATTTGGGTGAACATACAACTGCTGGGAGACCAAAAACAAACGAAAATGGTGAAAGAGAAGGCAGGAAAAGGAAATGCTGGAAAAATAGAAGGCAAGGACAAAGGAAAGGAAAAAGTGGGACCTAGTAAAAGGGGAAGAAAATCTAGAAAGTAAATTATGCAAAACCTATTCCATGCCTATGCAATGGGGGCACCTGGTCATGTAAAATCCTTGATTTCTAGATGTGAGGATGACCTTAAGACTAAAGTGGAGGAAGATATTCTTGATGAGGAAATGGATCCTATGCTGACTGATCCTTGGAATACTAGAGGAAGGTTGTCCTTTTTAAAGCAGTCTATTCATATTTATTGGACGATGAAGTGTTTAATGGCAAAGGCCATTGTAGCTGTTCAAGAGGTAGGAGGAGACTTGAAGGCAGCCTCCATATTAGCAGAATTGCACAGATATATTTAGGAAATTCACCTCTAGCAACATCACCAGAATTTATGGCTTGGTCGTGTAGAAATTTGAATAAATGATATGTTATTCACCGAGATTCTCCTGATCACACACTATTTGACTTCATGCACAATACATAATCTCTTCTACCATTGATCATCACATGCGGAAATAAAATCAATTGCATGCACACATTAAAGCCATAAAAATTCACACATATGAACACAATATGTAATGGGAAAGATTAAAGCTGAAAACCCCCAACTATCTGTATATTATATATGTCATAGAGATCATGTAACAATCATTATACAAAGCTCCTCACAAGCTCTAAGTAAAATCTCCAATTGCTACACACTAATCAAGCTAGATCTAGAAAAACACATGCTCCAATCTCTGCCACTTGATAACCTGCCTCTACTGCGCAATCCCTGCTGAAGAATGCCTCTTGAAGGAGTTCAAATTACCCCAGCCTTGCTCACGCAGTCTTTATAGGCATCTCTAATGAGTGTTGGATGCAAACCATGCATCACTTATAGTCACAACTGATAGTCATACTTGCCCTTTCACCTATCTCTGCACTGGTCTCCACTGAAACTATCCATGCACTGAAGTTAACTGATGTATTCTTTAGTTGATTAATGAGTTTATAATTACTGAATTAATTAATAATTAATTCACACCACTCTCACTAGTGTATCAATTAGTTAGACTAGATACAAGTAGCTCAACTATGTTTAGATTAGTTAAACTGAACACAACTCCATTAACTTCCTCATTCAACTCCACCAAACTCTCTCACATGAGTTCTAACTGAAGTATCCATGCAATAGCTCCAATTAACCCTCAGGAATAGCGTAATTCCTTTTGTCAGCTCCTATGCCACATCTGTGCACTTAACTGAAGTGCTCCAAGAGAATAAGATAATGTTTATAGTCCAAATATTATTAAGAGCTAAAATATTTGACATATCTATTTTTAGACTGGCAATCTAAAAATAGATTCTGCCCAATATGTCTAAAAATAGAAGTCCATCTATTTTTCCAGATTGACCAACCATCCATAAATAGCATCCCGCAACTCATAGAATATGATCGACATGTCTAAAAATAGACATAGTCTAAAAATAGACTTTGTGACAAAAATCACCTGTGTGGGCCCCACCTAGTTTAGGTGATCATTTTCCAACTAGGATCAGGAATGATGTTTCAGGATGCCTCCTTCATTGTTTCTTGTTGCAATCTTCAACACTCCCTCTCAACAAGAAAGGACTGTCTTTGCATCCAACATGAAACTCCATGCATTCGCCCTGCAAGCTTCACAAGCGCCATGCAACTCCATGCATCTGCTCTGCAACTCCTCTGAAACTGAATAGGATCCAAACAACTCAATCAGTCTAATGCATCTATCATCAAAGTCTTCGACTTCTGCTGGTACCAACTGCACATGTCATCAGGAAATACTGCGCTGTTGAACTCTTGCACCCATGCACTCTGCACTTGCTATCAACTCTGATCCGCGCTCCAGTATCCGACACTGTCACTTTGATATGCCTGCATCAATCCAAATGATCATGCTACTGCTGCGCTATGGGCACCTCGTAGCCATGTTCAATTCATGAGATCCACACCATCTCATGAATCCTACCCAGAAATATCCTCTTGGGATTAATCATGCATGTCGCCCCACCTCTCACCTGGTGGTATAGCTGCATGCACTCCCTCTGCCCATCTGGCACGAAATTTCTTTGCATGAGTGGTTTCTCCCACTCCATGATCCTAATCTTATGGCTTCTCCACATCCTGAGGTTCACTCTTACCTGCATGCAAAACTTGCTCCCTCTCAAGCATCAATTGCATGTCTTTCTTGCACTTCCCAACAGTAGGAAGCTTCGTAGAAATCCCATCTACTTCAAGTCTGTAGAGATTCTTTGCTCGAATCCCAACCTTCTTGACTTTTCCTATTGCTTTGTGCCGAAGGAAAAATTTTCCTTCACTAAAGACAACATCATACCCTTTATCCTCTAACATTGCAACTGAGATTAAATTCTTCTTTAAACCTGGAACATGCACTACATCTTGTAAAATAATGAGTTTACCTGACTCCCTCTGAAAGGTTATGGTACCAATGCCAGTTGCATTGTATCGTCCATTGTCACCCAACTCAACATGCAACTGGAGATCTTTCTCCACCAAGTCACTGAAAATATTCACATCTCCCGTCATGTGAAAGGAAGCGCCACTATCAAAATACCATCCCGATCCCAATGCATTAGACACCATGCATGCGATCAATGAGAAGTCCAACTCAAATTGCGAGGTAAGAGCCTCACCAGCTGCAGCTCCAGCAGCCTGCATGTTCTTCTTCTTTTGTGGACAATGTGTGGCGAAATGTCCATGCTAGTGACAATGAAAACACTTCACTTTGGACATGTCACGCTCTTTACCATCCGCACCAGATTGAGAAGAATTCTCCTTACCCTTCCCCTTCATTTCTTTGGCAGCCAAAGCATAATCCTCTTCATCATCATTCTTTGATGAAGATCCATCCCTGGTATCCCACCTTATCTCCTCCTGCACAAGATCCGACCAAAGTCGCTCCCATCCTGGCAATTTCTCCTGACCATTGACAGAGTCCTGATAGGAATGCCAACTCTTCGAAAGCCCAAGGAGAGCCAAGCTCACCAATTCCTCATCATCCACACTAACTCCTACACTCCCAAGCTCATCCCTGCAGTGGAAAAACTTTGTCAAGTATACCAGAATAGTGTCATTCTTCTCCATTTTTATTTTCTTGAGTTTATCCTTGAGCGCCAACTTCCTCTGGTCGCTCTTTCTTTGGAAAAAATCTGTCAAAGCTTTCCACATCAAGAATGGAGAAGATTTACCATGAAGGCTGGATACTATGTGATCCTTCACACCTTCCAACAGAATCCTTCGACACCTTGCTACCTTCTTTTGCCATGCGTCAAGTATGGCAGCATCACTAGAAGTAGGTTTTGGAATTTCTGCATCTATGAACTCCTTCAACCCATTGTCATCCAGCACCGCCTCCATCCTGTCCTTCCATGAAATATAATTCGAGCTGCCCTCAAGGGCATACTCCAATCACAATCCGTTGAAAGACATCTCAACTTTGACACTAAGAAATCACTATAGCAATTTCAAATTCCACCAGCACAAAACTCAACTGCTTCAATGCTTTGCAATTGCTCCAATGATCAATATCGCTTTGATACCATGTAGAAATTTGAATAACTGATATATTATTCACTGAGATTCTCCTGATCACACACTATTTGACTTCATGCACAATGCAAAATCTCTTCTACCATTGATCATCACATGCAGAAATAAAATCAATTGCATGCACACATTAAAGCCGTAAAAATTCACACATATGAACACATTATGTAATGGGAAAGCTTAAAGCTGAAAACCCCCAACTATCTGTATATTATATATGTCATAGAGATCATGTGACAATCATTATACAAATATCCTCACAAGCTCTCAGTACAATCTCCAATTGCTACACACTAATCAAGCTAGATCTAGCAAAACACATGCTCCAATCTCTGCCACTTGATAGCCTGCCTCTACTGCGCAATCCCTGCTGAAGAATGCCTCTTGATGGAGTTCAAATTACCCCAGCCTTGCTCATGCAGTCTTTATAGGCATCTATACTGAGTGTTGGATGCAAACCATGCATCACTTATAGTCACAACTGATAGTCATACTTGCCCTTTCACCTATCTCTGCACTGGTCTCCACTGAAACTGTCCATGCACTGAAGTTAATTGATGTATTATTTAGTTGATTAATGAGTTTATAATTAATGAATTAATTAATAATTAATTCACACCACTCTCACTAGTGTATCAATAAGTTAGACTAGATACAACTAGCTCAACTATGTTTAGATTAGTTAAACTGAACACAACTCCATTAACTTCCTCAATCAACTCCACCAAACTCTCTCACATGATTTCTAACTGAAGTATCCATGCAATAGCTCCACTTAACCCTCAGGAATAGCGTAATTCCTTCTGTCAGCTCCTATGCCACATTTGTGCACTTAACTGAAGTGCTCCAAGAGAATAAGATAATGTTTATAGTCCAAATATTATTAAGAGCTAATAATATTCGACATATCTATTTTTAGACTGGCAATCTAAAAATAGATTCTGCCCAATATGTCTAAAAATAGAAGTCCATCTATTTTTCCAACTTGACCAACCATCCATAAATAACATCCCGCAACTCATAGAATATGATCGACATGTCTAAAAATAGACATATTCTAAAAATAGACTTTGCGACAAAAAATCACCTGTGTGGGCCCCACCTAGTTTAGGTGATCATTTTCCAACTAGGATAAGGAATGATGTTTCAGGATGCCTCCTTCACTGTTTCTTGTTGCAATCTTCAACAGGTCGAATGGAATGAAAAATCCAAAGTATGAATCAAGTTGATATGCCCGAGTCAAGTGTTAAGGATCCGACACCCATTGAATCGTGAGATGAATGATTTTAGAGGTCTACTATTTTTTGTTTAAATATGCAAACAATAGATAACATTTACTTTGTTTATATGTCAATAGATATAGTAGATAATATACCTGATAAGGTATCTAGAGATAGATTTAAACTGTTCCAATTTTGGTTGGCTTATAACTCTTTCAGGTGGCCAACAGACTTGGTTTCCTACGGGTAGGTTGAGGCTACCAAGTATATAATATGTTAATGTAGCCTGCTATTTTGATTAGATGAATGAATAGAGAGGTACTACCAAATTTACGATAAAAATAATAATCATATTTTTATAAAAATATAATTATATATTTTTATGAAAATATCTATTTAAAGTTAAAAGTTATGTTATAAAAAAACTATTTAATTCAAGGCCTGTGACCCACCCCGCACTTAATTATTAAATCTCCGTTATTTTTCATGCATTGAGATATGTGCAAAGTCAAATAAATTGTCATTGACAAATTCATATTTCATACATTTATGAAATATTTTTATGGATGGGAGGCTGAGTGAAAATGATATTCACGTGAATGAGTTTTACAAACGCCAATAAGAATAAAGCTGAGTTAAATAAGGCCCAGGTGAAATAAAATTTCAACTACATGGTGAAATAGATTTACTGGTGCAAGGGAAAAAGAATTTACAGGTACATGTGAAATCGAATTTACAATGTGAAAATAAATGCACATGGTTTTGGGAATCCATGGGAAGACAAAACAACACATGGTTTTGGGAATACATGAGAAGGAAAAACAACACATAATTTCAAATAAGTGGATGAATTTATTCAGTAACATTATTTGAGGAAATATTTTCTGAATTTCATTTAGTAAATTCATGAAAATAAAAAAAATATAAAACTAGTTTACAAAATATTTCCTTCCAAATATTTTATAACATTAGTGAAGCATTGTCAAAAAGTGGCATAAATCATTCCAAGTAGATCTTCAGTGACAGGTTCACAAACCCAAATTTTAAGGCACTGAATTAAGACAAATGACATAATCAACAACTCTATATTTCAAGGGCATGGATATATCAGCATTCAGAAGACACCTAGTAGTAGAAGATCAACAGATTCAAGATCATTCTGCAGATTTCCAATAGTCAGTGAAACAATTCCAAATTTATGGTGGAATATCCAGAGATTATTTATTTTTATTATATTCTTTAGGATTTTATTCCAGAAAACTAGAAATAGTTAGCTTGATTATTTTTCTATATATTATTTCATTTGTAATAAACAAGTGTGATATTTTGATGCCAAAACCTTTTAGCTTTGTAAAACTTCTATTATAAAATTCCTTATCAAAGCCTTCCAGCTCTAGTTTATGACAAAATTTGTGTTTCTAGTATGTATTTCTAGTGTTTCCATAACTTTTTTTACTCTTTTTTTTTTTGCACATGTTCAAAGTATTGTAGAACAATTGGGTAAGAATAAATTGAGTTTCAATCTCTCTGAAATCCCTTGCAAATTTATAATTGTTTAAAGAGATTAGTATATTGGACTGTCTGTCTGAATTAGCTCCTCTTTGAACTGGTTATTGTTTGTCCTTCTAACTTCTCTTGAATGTGTTTTGCTGGGCTATAGAATATTTCTATACGCATCCAATTTTTCCTAGTTAATTAAGTATTCTGTCCGACTCCTTAATTATAAATAATCCCTTTATATTCTTCTTTAAAATTATTTAAAAAGCTAAGTTCTTCTGTCAGGCTGGAATCTGACACTTTGAGAAAGGACTCCACAAAGGGGGGATTTGTTCATGAATAGGAATTGTACAATCATTAGCAAACACCCCATTAAATCCTAAATTTGGCCATTGTGCTTCATAGGCTGCTATCTAGTGACAATGAAAAACGTTAAACAAGGCCTCGTAACTATTGAGGGATCCCCCTCTGGTTCAAGGGCCAGATTTAACCTAAAGATTGGTCGAGTTGGTTTCTCGGCGTAGTTTCTGCAACCAAGAATTGCCTACGAGAAACATGTACAACATTTGGCACCATTGCTGGGGTGTGAAGTGATGATTTTTTTTTTCCCTAGATCACGATAATGACTATATCTATTCCTTGCTGGTGAACAAGAAGTAGAAATTTGCATTGGTTGCATTTTTTTCACCTGACGACTCCACTTTTTCATATGGCGATTCCACTGGGTTACCGATTCCATTGTTTTAAAATTTCATCCGCCTTTATTGCTGTGTTTTTGCAAGGATTATTGTTAGTTGCAATCAACAGTAAATGTATTTTCCTCTTAGCTTTAAAGATGATGTAAGTATCTGTTTCCTGTGGATTGTAAATATATTTCAAGTTTTCAGTTGCTGGAAAAGTGATCTTCACTCCTCACTTGGTTACATTGGAAAGCAGATTACACCTAACAGTGCAGATGTGAAATTAAATTAGGTAAAGGTTGTGTGTGGTTGAATTGGTTATTTTCAGATTCAGTGAGTAGTAGATTATTTCAGATTTGGTGTACAATATATGGGTTGATTTAAGTTTTAGTAAAGCATGTTGTAGATGAGATTTCTACAATTACCATTTTATTTCCAAAATAGATGAGAACTGAAACAAGGATATTATTTTAAGCAATAAGTTTGCAGTTTGCCAGATTTTGTAAAAGTGTACACTTTTCATATTTAAGCTTCGTTGCACAGTTATAGGTTTTAGTGTGCAGTTAGAGGATATTCAAATGGCAGGATTGATTCATGGGGCTTGGTTACACTTTTACTTGATTGCAGATGAATGGTTGATGGTTTTATGGTATGAATCCATGCCCAACACTTAAGGCAACTGGTCTACTAGTTATCTGCGTCCCACAGGGGGAGGTAGTCCACAGTTGGAGCCTATGTTGTAGAAATTTATTTACCTTTGATGGCTAAATCATCTATATATTTAGTTATTTTTTCTACTATATAGTGACAATGAACAACGTTAAACAAGGCCTCATAACTATTGAGGGATCCCCCTCTGGTTTAAGGGCCATCTTGAACCTAAAGACCGGTCGAGTTGGTTTCTCGCGTAGTTTCTGCAACCAAGAAATGCCATGAGAATAAAGGGCTTCCTGATAATTAAGGAGTAAAAAAAAATACTTAATTAACCAGGAAAAATTGGATGTGTAGATAAATCTTCAATAACCCAACAAAACACATTCAAGAGAAGATAGAAGGACAAATAATAACCAGTTCAAAGAGGAGCTAATTCAGACAGACAATCCAATATACTAATCTCTTTAAACAATTATAAATTTGCATGGGATTTCAGAGAGATTGAAACTCAATCTATTCTTACCCAGATATTCTATAATACTTTGAACATGTGCAAAAAACAAGTTATGGAAACACTAGAAAAACATACTAGAAACACAAATTCTATCATAAATTGGAGCTAGAAGGCTTTGATAAGGAATTCTATAATAGAATTTTTACAGAGTTGAAAGATTTTGGCATTAAAATTCCACAGCTATTTATTACAAATGAAATAATATATAGAAAAATAATCAAGCTAACTATTTCTAGTTTTCTAGAATAAAATCCTAAACATTATACTAAAAATAAATAATCTTTGGATATCCTGCCAGAAATTTGGAATTGTTTCACTGACATCTGAAAATCTACAAAATGATCTTGAATATTCTGATCTGCTATTGCTAGGTGTCTTCTGAATCTTGATATATCCATGCCCTTGAAATCTAGAGTTGCTGATTCTGCCATTTGTCTTTCAATTGATAATTCAGTGCCTTAAAATCTGGGTTTGTGAAGCTGTCGCTCAAGATCTTCTTGGAATGATTTTATGTCACTTTTTGACAATGATTCACAAATGTTATAAAATATTTGGAAGGGAATATTTTATATATGTTTTCAAATATTTTTTAAATGAATTTTATATTTTTCTATTTTCAGGGATTTACTAAATGAAATTAAAAAAATATTTTCTCAAATAATGTTATTGAATAAATTCATCTACTTATTTGAAATTATGTGTTGTTTTTCCTCATGGATTCCCAAAACCATGTGTTGTTTTGTAAATCTATGTCATGTTTCTCCTTCTCTATAAAAACTCAATTTTTACTTCTCCTCCATTTATTTTCACACTGTAATCACATGTACTTGTAAATTCTTTTTCCCTTGCACTAATAAATCTATTTCACCATGTAGTTGTAAATTTATTTGACCTGCGCCTTATTTACCTCAGTGAGGTCTATAAAAATCACATTCATATGAATATCATTTTCTTTTTTTTTTGTAAATTTTGTAGTGCCTTTTTATTTTCTATTTTTAAACAGAGCAAGTTTCTTTACATATTTTACTGTATACGGTTGCCTCAACTTGCCCGAAGGAAACCAGGTCTGTTGGCCACCTCAAAGAGTTAAAAGCCAACCAAAATTGGTATTGTCTTTTCCTTCTACTTACAGCTATGACCACTTTTCTATGTCCATAAAATTTTCAAATGAAACAAATACTATACTTATTATCTACCAAAAACATAACAGACTATATCCAAAAAGATGTTATCCATCCGAAGAGTCTACTGGTGCTGGATCCTTTGCATTGGATCCTGGTATTTCCACTTGCTGCATTATTTGGAGCTGTTGTTCAATCCTCCAAATGCGATCAGTAGCCTGGATTTGAGCCTTTGCCATCTCCCGAATATCCTGCTTTATTTGTTGGAGTTCAAAGAACACTGAGGGGCTGGCTTGCTTTTCTTGCATGCTTGCCATTTCCTTTGCTAATACACTTTTAATTTTCCAATATGTTTGGAATGATTGCCGAAAGAGAGAGACCCTGCCTCTTGTATTTCCGGGGTCTGATATAAACTCCATTCTGGCCTCTTTCTTTTTGTGATCTTTGTGTTCTGCATCACTTTACCTTTCCCATCCCTGGATAGTCTTCCGGATATGAGTCAGATTCCTTGAATCATACAGATCTGCAATATTTTCAAGAAGTTTCTTGTTGCTCTTTCTGCCTCTTTTACTTGTCCCTGCTATCTAAATTTCTTCAAACTTTCTGCTTCTCCCTGTTGCTTTACAATTGCCAGTCTGGCCTCTTGCCATTCTGGTTTGACAGTTAAGTTATGTTATGAACAGGAACATAGGTCCTGTATAACAAAAGGAGTCAGTTACATGAAGTGTAGATTCAGTTACACAAAGCGTAGAGTCAGTATGAGGTTCCTCTGGAGTCATCATCCTCTGGGCATCAAAATATTGCTTACTCGAATCAGGATTATGAACCTGGACTAACATTTTCCATTCTTGATTTAACGAAAAGTGTAAATTAAGGAAACTACAAATATGTTCTCATAGATTGCGTGGCAGACCTTTGCCCATAGCTATCAGATGAGTAATAGAGCCCCAATTAGGAAGTAGAGTATAAACAAAAGCATGCATTGATTTCCCAATCACGCCAGAGGCGCATGGGAATTTTTGGGGAAACCTAGTTGAACTGTCAACATAGTATTGCACGCTACTTGACCTCCTAAATCTCATGACATGCAGAAAGGTCTCCTGACTCTAGTTTTTTTTAATGGTTTTCCAAACCGGTAACTGACCTTTCCTGACTTTAAATAAAAAAAAACCTAACCATGCTTATATCCGACTGTAAAAACCACAGATTTAACCAAAGGAAATTGACTATGTTGAGCCTATGGCTAACATGGGTGGGTGGGCTATAGAAACATGGTTTAATTTCCATACTAAACACCTGTGCTAAGGCATAAAAACCCAACGACAGTAAATAATGTGCCATTTCTGGCCAATTCCAAGTATATAAGATAGAGTTCATTGCATGAGCCCCTGTAGACTCTTGATTTTTCATTGCCGGAGTCATAACAGGTAAAGAGAATTGTAAATCGAGAGTGCTGAGAGCCTTTACATACCAAATTATCCTCCACTCGCTCAACTTTATTCTTTCGCCCTGCAGACCTTCTGTCGCTTCCTTCGCTTGGATTTTGTCTCATGTATTAGCTATAGCCTTCCTGGAATAACAACTTACCTTATTAATTTCCTTTCCCCACTGCTAGAATTCCTCCCTAGCTTCTAACATGCCTTGATTAGTCGGAGCGGCTTCCTTCATTTCCATTAATGGGGTTCATGGCTAAGATCACCATCTCCTCTCCATGATCTTTCAGCTTGCTGGCCATCAGATCTATCCTTCCACATGGCTCAAACTCCATCTTGACGCCCTTCATTTCCAAGCGTGCCGAGTATCGAATTTTTACTTGTTTTTTCATGTTTAGGACGATTGGTTAGGCACGCCGACCTCTGTTCCATCCATCTGCCTGACACCCCGATCGGGGTCATATGAATATCATTTTCACTAAGCCTCCCATCCATAAAAATGTTTCATAAATGTATGAAATATGACTTTGATATATTTTCCCACCATATTTTATAAATGTATTTCCGCCATAATTTAATAAATAGGAATAATGATATTTTGGGGTAAGTAATAAATGGTTTTAGGAGGAACCGGGAGGGGGTCTCCATGGTAAATGGTTGGGGGTGCAAGTTAAAGTAGAGGTTGACAAGTGTAAAATCCGGTGGATCATAGGCCTTACTTAAATAATTTTTTTTTAACATAAATTTTAACTTTAAATAGATATTTTCATAAAAATATACAATTATATTTTTATAATAATATGATTATTTTAAAATTAAAATTATTGTTATAAAAAAAAATTAATAAGTCATTCAAAAGTATAAATAAGTACATGTTTGAGCATTTATCCAAAAAGGAAATTGGAAATTTCTTAAAAATAATTTGTAGCTTCCTTTGGTGAAAGAAATTGCTACAACACATCTAAGTGTTCAAGATGCAAATCTTTCACTGCTACAAGACTTAAAATAGTTCTGATTGAAGTCATTTTAACAACATGAGAAAATATTTCATCAAAGTCAATACCTTTCTTCTGTGTAAACCCCTTCACCACAAGTCTAGGTTTGTACATCTATTTTCCTCCATATTCTTCCTTCAACATGTAAACCCATTTATTTTGCAATGTTGTTTTACCTGCAGGTAACCTGAATAAGTCCTAAGTCTGGTTATGTACCAAGGATTCCATATCTTCTTTCATGGATAGCTACTTCTTCTTCCCCATTTCTACCTGCATTTCTTCTTCATAACATTCTGGTTCACCAAAATCATTCAACAATACATAATATAATGAAGGAGAGTATCATTCAGGGGGTTTACTTTTCCTAGTATATCTTCTGACACCACTTCTAGGTGTTTGAGGCACCTGTTGTTGTTGTGGTGGTTGTTGTTGTTGTGGATGTTGATTATTATTATTTTTCAGACACCTTTACTTTTTCTGTGATCTCATCAAGAACTGTGCATTCTTTGTTTTATTTTTCTAGTTTCTTTTCGTGCAATTGATCCTTATACAAGACCTTTTCATTGAATATTACATCTATGCTCCTAATGATTTTGTGATTTTCATAATCATATAAGCGATAACCAATATCATTAACACCATATCCAATAAAGGCATATTTATTTGATTTTTCCTCAAGCTTTTTTCTCTTTTCTTTATTAATATGGTCAAAGGCCTCAACCAAAAGGCTTTAAAAAAGAGTAGTTTACCTTTTTACTTGTCCATGCCTCCTCTAGAATACCACCATCCAAGGAACTTAAAGGTCATCTTTTTATTAGATAAACAACAATATCTACAATATCTGCCCAAAATTGTAAAGGCAATCCTACATGCAATCTCATGCAACTTGCACGCTCCATGATTATGCTGTTCATCCTTTCTGACACACCATTTTCCTGTGGTGTTCTTGGAACTATATTCTCTCTGTGAATTCCATGCTCCTAATAATATATATCAAACTCTTTGCTGCAATATTCACCTCCATTTTCTGATCTAAGACACTTCAACTTCTTTCCTGTCTCAATCTCAA
Organism: Pinus albicaulis; assembly: GCA_034641835.2. Lineage (NCBI taxonomy): Eukaryota > Viridiplantae > Streptophyta > Pinopsida > Pinales > Pinaceae > Pinus > Pinus albicaulis. Next base: position 1,025,197,139 of record CM076583.1, on the reverse strand, counting down.
CCAAATCTTTCCATTTCTTGAAAGTACAAATACATCAGATTTGTTCCAAATACAATAAATGCAATTTTTTCTAGTTGCATCATCAATAAAAGTAACATAATAAAAAGAGCCATTGAGAGATGATACCTGAGCAGGTCCCCATACATCTGTATGCACAAGCTCTAATTTTTTTCTCTTCTTTTCTTTCCCAACTCTAAGAAATCTAACTCTCTTATATTTCCATAAACACAATTCTCACAGAAATCCAAATCAATATTCTTCAAACCTGGCAAAAAATTTCTTGAGTGAAGAATATTCATCCCCTTCTCACTCATGTGTCCGAGCTTATGATGCCATAATGTTGCATCTTCTCTTGTGGAGTTTAAAGCAGTAACACAATTAGAAATACCATTGCATAAATACAATGTACCAACCTTTTTTCCTTTTGTTATTACCAGGGCTCCTTTAGTGACCTTCTAGGTTTTATCTATAAAAGTTGTCACACAACCTTCACTACCTAACTGCCCCGTTGAAATTAGATTTTTCTTCAGATCTGGAACAATCCTTACCTCCTTTAATAACCATTGGTTTCCATTCTTCCGTTTTACAAGAACTTTACTCATTCCAATGATTTTACATGGTTTATCATCACCTAGATGAACCTATCCAAAATCTCCTTGAACATAGTCATGAAAATGTTTCTTATCAGGTGTTGATTGAGGCGGCTCCATACACCCTCAGGAGATCAAGAGGGCTCATAAATGATCAAAATTAAAAGTGGTCGGATTGCTCTCGAACTAGGTTCATACTAAAGTAATTGTCACCCTGATTCCAACGGTGTGAACATATCTCCAATCTGAGCCCGTATGGAGAAGTTAGAGTGAGTCAAATTTTTGGTCAAAGTTGGGCAGTGGCCCAGGTTTAAGTGTCCCACAAATTCACCGTCAACCGACAGGGAACTTAGCTCCCGAAAACGGGTGAAATTGTGGCCTCTTTAATTTTCCCAATAACCTTTTTTTTCTTTAGAAAATACAAAAACAACCACTTTGTTTTAAAAAATGAAAATAAATATAAAAATAGGGGTGGCGGGCTGCCACCCCTACCACCCCCGCATGGATCCACATTTCTTTAAAAAATTCATTGGGGGGCACGCTGTAAACCTCGCCACTCGCGTCGAAACCCACCAAATAACAAAAATAAACAATGCTTTGTATAGGGGTTGGGTCAGGACCATGGGTTGCGGACTCCACCCACCCAACAAGTCATGGTGGATATAAAAAAAGTGGAGCCAATGGGAGTTGAACCCGCCCAGCCCATGTGGGCCCGCCCCCAATGGTTGGCCTCATAAACGAAGGCAAGCACGCCAACCAAAACTAATGCCAAATCAACCAAACATTGTGCTATTTTTAATATTTTTGAAAACAAAAAAGATGCTAAGTATGGGGTTGGTGGGGTTGGAACCCCCGGCCACCCCATGCTCAACATGACCCAATTTCCAGTACGTCCGATGACCATGACTTGTAAATTCCGTCGATGCTTGTACATATAAACTCATTTTTGCAATGCACTTAGGCAGAAGAGAGTGTAGAGTTCGAAAAATAATGATATTTTAATTACAGGTGCAGAACCACGAGCCATGGAGACGGTGGAACCATGCCCCAAGGAATATTGAGGGCAAAAAAAATATTCCTTGGGGCCTCGAAGTTGCAGGAGTCAGAATTCGACAAAATTTACGTTTATTTTACACCTCTCGGTGACAGGAAATCGATGGCAGTGTCTGTTTTAGCAGCACAACTTCCCATTTTTTGGCCATTTTCCAAATTGGAGTAAAGGTGTCATATTTTCAAGTGTGGACAGTCTATTTTATGCTCCTCGACGCCACAAATTCGATGGTGTAGCCAGATTCAACAACTGAGCATCCACTTCTTCATCCGACTTCAGGGGTTGAGGTATATGCAGTTTTGATCATGTGCCTCTTTTATCAGTTGCTGTGAGATGTATTATGATTTATAGATCCCTGCTTGATGCATATTACAGGATCTTTGTTTTTGCTTCATGTGAGATTATGTCATGCTGATAAGAGGTCCATTGTGAGTGAGAGTTATTGTAATGGAAATTCTCATGGAGAGACAAGCCACTCATGTTGAGGGCACATATCCTTGCATGACAGAAAACATTGTCCATGTACATCATCACCATTTCCAACACTATATGAAGCGACTTACCCCATTTTGACACCGGTCTCGGAGACGTAGTAAAAATTGGACGAACTTCGTTATCAACGACTCATGTTCTTATGTTGCTGATTTTTGTCTTGTTTCCTCTTTCTTAAATCATGCATGTGTGTTATTTTAATGCTCTTTTCAGTGCAATTCTAACCACATCACAGAAGTAAAAGATCATGGGTAAACCCGATAGCTGACGGACCTGGATCATGTGTGGGATGGAATGAGGCCCCTGAATCTACCGCCCAGGAATCAATAAAATTTTCTAAAGAAATAATCGAAGCATCTTGCAACACATCACCTGTCACATTCACTTCATGATTGTTATCTTGTTGTGTGTCTCCATAATTTCCCTTCCGATACTTACAGTCTTTCTTCAGGTGTCCTTTCTTCCCACATTTCCAGCACACTATCCCTGATCTTGATCTAGATTTATGCAGGAACGCAACAGAATAAACATATAACCATAAATAAAAAGATGCAGTGGAAAAAACACTTCATTTCATTAATATCGAAGAACTGAAATTTGCTTACACACAGAATGGAAATAAAACTAGCTAGGGCGCTGGTAGCTATCTCTGAGAAGAGATGTGGTGGCTGCAGGCCTTTGAACTGAGTTACAAAGAGGCTTGAGGGCCTATTTATCATTTAGAAACAATGGGAAATGCTAAACAGCCAAAACCCTAACCCTAGGAGATGAAGCGCCAAAACTATGGGCCCCGTTTGGGTAAATTGGTGTTTCAACTTCCCAGGGACGTAAATTTAGCATACAATCTACGTTTGACGCGTACCATACCTCGTTAGAAAGATCTATCCAAGGACTACAAATTTTGAGTGAGAAACATCAGTGCATGGACCCATGTTGCTCCTTGTTTTCCCAAAAAACGTCATTTAGGGCCTCAAAACGACTCCGGAAGTTCAGGACCTCAAAAACTGCTAAAAATAGTAAGTTGTGCCGAAACTAAAAAAAAATGAAAGAGAAAATGGTGGGGCCCCAAGTGGAATAGGTGGGTGACCACCAATATCCACCTGGATCAGATCTAGACTTGGATCTACCTTTCCTTGATTTATCGCGATATCTTGTGCTCTTTCCTCTTTCCATTTTTCTTCCCCTATTCTCTACACTCAAAGCATTATTCAATGTCTCACTAGAGATTTTTCGTCGCATTTCCTCACTAAGGATAGTACTGACAACATCATCAAACTTTAAAGTACTAGATCCATAGAAAGAGTTACTAATGGCCATAACTAAGCCATTCCAACTTTCTAGGAATGAGCATAGAAATAACAGAGCCCTAACATCATCATCAAATTTTACCCCTACAGAACTTAACTGAATGGTAACCATATTAAATTCATTTAAATGGTCAACAACATATCCACCTTCCAACATCTTCATATTAAATAAATGTTTCATAAGAAATAACTTATTTGAGGCCAAGGGTTTTTCATATAGTCTGGCCAACCTTGTTATTAAACCGTCTATTGTCATTTCCTTTGAAACATTGAAGGCTATCGATGCCACGAGGCACAACTGTATTGTTCCAAGTGCCTTTAAGTCGAGAATCTCCCATTCTGCATCTGCCATACTCGACGACTTCTTTGTTTTTCTGCTCAATGGTAGGTACAAATATTTCTGATACAGATAATCTTCCATCTGCATCATCCACAATGGTTAGTTTGTGCCATTAAATTTCTCGACCCTAAACCTACCATGTTCTGCCATTTCTCCCACTCGACCCATGAATCGTTCTTTCTTGCAAGTTTATAAGCCAAATAGACCTTCGAATTTGATACCAGTTGTTAAAAATTTATATATTAGAGAGAAATGGAACACATAAAAATATGCGGAAATACAAACACAGAAAACATATAAAACAAGAGAGACACAAATATATGTGGTTCACCCAACTTGGGCTACGTCCACAGAGAAACAACAAGTCCTAGGATTTATATTTTCCAGCAAAATGAAGAGACATAACCTACAACAGATCCATTGTAATATCCTCTACTCTCTCACACATTCCCCCTTTCTCTTTCTCGCTTATAATACACTCTAAAGAAAAAACAACAATACAATTTCCTTCTCTGGAAAAAAACCCTAAATTAAACATAACTTCTATCGTAAGGTCATCTACTTGATGAACGACCTAGATTTACTACGAAATTACAATATTTTACAAGGAAATTTTACATCTATTTTTAGCTTCGGGGGGGATGGGCCCCCCAAGGGGTGTATAGTCTTCCTAGGGTATACATCTGGCTAAAACAAAGACCTCTAGATCAGGATGATAATCAGGCTCCGCACCCAACAAATTCGCTTTCCTTGGTGGTTGACTTTCACTTTGACTAAGTTGCTACGATGCTCTCCTTATCTATCCAAGTTATGAATATAGCTAAAAATATTTGTGCCAACTATTTTCCACCTACCCATATTCCTTGTTCTTCAGCCAGAGCTTCATATTCCTTCAAGCCTTCAACTTAGCTACAAAATCGAATATTAGTTGCAGAATCACTGTAATTTAGTAGCTTTTGTAAATATTGAGTTAAATAATCAAGAACAATGAAATTTATGAAACATAAGATGATTATGTACCTTTTATCCCATAAATATTGTAAATTGAGTCCGAACTAGAGTTATTAGGATAAAAAAGAAGGAGGATGGGGTGTAAGAGAGTTGTTAAAAAGAAGAAATTTTTTGGATCAATATGCCCCCACACAAATTTTAGAGGCTTCGAAAAGAACATCCAAGTTATTCCTTATTTATTTCTTGGTAGTGACTTCCATCCTTGGTTTCTTCATCAATATTCTATGCTGCAAGGTCATCACCTTTCTTTTAAGAGATTTGTTTTTGGCCTGCAATTTCTTGTTCTTCTCATACGATACACCAAGATGAAACATGATGTATAATTTTTAGTTTTTTTTTATTCCATTCTACACTTTCAATGTTTATGTTCTTGCTTCAAATGTCTATTTAGTACCTCCAACTCATAGATTTCTTGTTTAAGAGTGTTTACATTTTGGGGTCTTTCTAGAGGATAACAATGAGTAATTTCATCTTTGTCTGAGGATGATTCCACTGTTTTCCCTATAACTCTTTTCTCCAAAGACTCTATGTAGTCATATATCTCTTGCTGAACAAGATCTCTTTTAGCCTAGTTCTCTTAGTTGGACTCGAAACTGGTGATAGAACTCTAGGTGATGGAACTCTCAGTGATAGAACTCGTAGTTCCTCATATTCTACTAAGTTAATGAATCCTAGGGTCTGCTTATACTATCCATGCACTAGTTTGTTGAGACTTGCACTTATTCTTATAGTAGATGATGGTTTTTTAGTAGTAAGGGATTGCTTCTTAATTTCCTCTTGCTATGTTTTCTTTTTAGATGAACTTTCTCCTTTATTGTTGGCTTTCTTTCTTCTAAAATTTCTCTATTTAAGAGTCTGCAACATGCTTGGAAGAGGAGTTTCATCCTTTGAATCCTGATTTTGTTGTGGAGGGGAGTTATCCTTAGGGCTTTGAGGAATTTTCCTTCTACTCTTCCTTGTTTTACTTGGTTCTCCTTGTTCTGCCTCCTTAAAATGATTTCTAATTAATAAATCTTCCCAATTGTCTCCTATGTTTTTTAGATGGGCTTCAATCAACATTTTAACTAATCCATGGTGGTATAAGGAATTATATATGGACTATATTTTACTCTGTATGTTTCAATACATTTTTCTCAAGCTATGAAGTGAGAAGTATGATAGGTTAATTTCATTTCCTTCAAGAAAAATCATCATCAATTGTGCATGGTAAAATAACCTGTTACCAAGCCTACTTTCACAAGTTATAATTTTTTGAATACTCAATAGAAAATTCCTCCATTTGTTCTTCAAATTTGTGAATGGAATCACCTTTTTAAACACAAAAATATCCATACCTGGATTCTTGAGGAAGACTTTCCACTCTTTATCTTCAATTTTTCGGTTCTTGAACCAGGTCTCATCGATTCTTGGAAATCCTATAGCCTTTGCTACAAATGACTCTCTCAAAACAAATTTCACATCCCCAATCTCTGCTTCTATGCCATCGTATGCTTTAGCAAAGGATTTTGTCACTTATTTTTCATGCCCATAAATTTTTTCCATGAACTCTAGCCACTGTGCTTGCTACAACAACTGTCTAACCCATGGGCATCCTTTAAGGAATTTATCCCCATTCAGCTCTGAGCGTACGATGACTCCAATTTTGGAGAAGCTTTAGCCCTCAATTGATATTTTTACAAGGTTATTGTGGAAGGAATTCGGTTATGTAGTGAGTTGAAAAAGACAGAGTTTAGGTAAGAGGTGGTTTCGACAATGAAAACAGGGTTGAGTGACATAGGTGTGATGGAAGGACTACACATGAAGTGGAGTGGTATATGAAGAGAAGGAAACGAGTTTGAATTATATCAAGGCTTCATAATGGATTCATTTGACAAGAAATATATATTTTTGTTAATTTCAAAGTCATGCCATAGTAACCATTTTACAAAATGGCAATACCAACTGTCACTCATCTTATATTTCATAATTCAAATGTTTTTACCTTTATTATCTAACTAATAACTACATACCTTATATCTTTGCCTTACTGATTTTTGTCCTTTTTCAAGTTACTTTAGGCTGTATGCAGGTTTCTTTAGTTGTAATATTCATTCAATTTTCTTTTTCCATGATCTCCATTCTCCCTTGTTGCAATATGTCAAGTTCGCTGCATAATTTCGTGAGAGCTGTAGAATGTTGACAATTCCATAGCTGCCTTATTTTTCAAATTAGAGAAAGAGGAATAAAAATAAAATGGGACAAGAATAGGGAATTTAAGAAGAAAATCTATGCTGCCCAGGATTCTTGGTTTTCAACTTAGATTTTAAGTATAAACATGGTAACATTATTGGTTTTCATGTTTATACAAATTTATTTATTTTCATCATTTTTTCCCCTTATATATATATATATATATATATATATATATATATATATATATATATATATCATGGATAATTGAATTATGCTTTCTTCACAACAATACGTAGGTTTCCGAAAACATCAAGATTCTTCTTCCTCTCCAACTTAGCCTTCTACTTTTTTTTTTTTCCAAAATAAATTAAAAATAATAATAATAAATAAATAAATAAATAAATAAATAAATAAATATATATATATATATATATATATATATATATATATATATATATAAATAATAATTTATTTTAAAAAAAAAATTAGAAGGTTGTTGGAGAGGAATAATAATCTTGATGTTTTTCAAGTCATGGTTGCTACTAAAGGAACACAACCGTGATTATCCTACATATCAACAAACTTATCGACAAGTTAAAATCCCAATGGGAATCCATTCTTGGGATAGATTTGAATTAGATCTCGAGGAGAAATACGTAAGTAGAGTAAAGAAAAACTAATTAGCTAATAAGAGCTAACTATACAAATAATTTTATGTAATATTATAATTATATAATTATATATATATATATATATATATATATATATATATATATATATATATATATATATATATATAATTTAATTGATGGAAATTTTTATTCTTTGCATTATTAACATTCACATATATAAATTAATAATAATAATAATAAGACTATGTCGCGTATGTCCACTATCCCGCCCATGGAAACTAACCCTTTATTGCTCTCCCATGAAACCATACAGCACATCTTGGCGGTAATTTCAGGGATGTTGGGTTTAGATAATGCGGGTGGGGTGAAAACACCCTAGCGCTGCGATGACCGAACTGGTGAGGAACAACCATGGCGCCGCCATGGGGAGGCGGCCTCCATTATCGGCTCCTCGATTTACGAATATGGCTTGATATTTTCATTATCCGTGATATGCATTATTTCTGGTTACGGGTTGGAATTGGTGGTCTGGTATTTGGTGGTCATGGGTTGACTGTTGGATGATTAAATTTCCACCTTTTGCTTATTCTTCGAGGATTACATTGGGCCCGACTGCTGCATCTAACTTTGATTATTGTTTTTTGACCCCTGCTCCCCACTACCTCATTATTGGCGCCCTTGTGCCTTTGATTTACCCGCTTACGAACTGGGCTCAAACAACTGACGCCTGACTCACTGCGCAGTCCCAGGCCCCAGCGGGTATCGAGGACTACCGACGACATACTTGGTGAGTTCTTTCGCATTTCCTGCTGCGTATTTTGGGACCATCTCTACAAACTGTGGTGCCTACTTCAAGCTCACTCATTGGTCATGAGCATTTACGAGGAAGAGCTGGACTACTCTACTAACCCCCTGGAAGGTGTCGAGATTTGGGGGAACAGCCCAAGCGATGAGGTGGCTTCCATGGTGGCTGTGGAGTCAGCACCGTCCCAGCACCAGACCGAATAGTCATTGACGGTCAAGCCTGCGCACTGTTATGACCTTATTTCTCACCATTTGGACTCTCCGTCCTTCACTATACCATCGCCTTCCATGCTGCGACTCTGGGAGATTTAGGCACAAGAAACACCTGACTTGCCTTCGCACTCCATAAAGGCCTTGGGCTCGTGCGTTGCTACTATTTCCGAGCATATAAGTGCTGACTCGCTCACCTTTGAGTAACTTTTCATCGGAGGAGCGAAGAATACATAGCAACCCCACCATTCATTGGAGGTGACCACGCCAATTGCGGCATTAGGGTGTTTTGAGGATATACCCATCGATGCACTGACTGCGGACGTAGAGCTCTCCTTAGTCTCCAATGGTATTGGGGATCTAGGAACTTCAACAGAAGGATAGCACCCACACAGTGGCAAGAAAAAAACTCGCCACACCAAAAATAGGCATAGCCATAACACAAATTTTGGGCCAGACAGAGGTATGGAAAACATTGAGATGATGACGACTACTGTACTTATGGGAAAGGTCCGCGGGAGGAAATACACAACTGCTAGGCTGAAGACTTGGACTGCGGAGATTTGGAGCGGACATTTGGAACATATCCCGAGTGTCCTGCTTATGAACAAGGGCTGGTTTTCCCTCACATTCTCACAACCTGCCATGGTGGCCTGGGTTCTATCCAAATATTTGCATGTAGAGATGCACACGGTACTGTTGAAGAGATGGTACCCACTATTTGATCCTAATAAGGAGAACTCAGGTGTCAGACCGATTTGGATGCGTTTGGCTGGTTTGCCTCTTCAGTTCTAGAATGAAGCCTCCCTTCACATCATTGGGGAGGATTTTGGCCACTATCTTGATCATGACATATCATATTTGGAGACGGGCATGATCTCTGTTGCTCATATATTGGCCTTCCTGAACACCAGAGATGGAATCCATGACAACTACAACAGGTTCTTCGAGGGGATGGTATGGTAGCAGCTGCTGGATTACGAAGGGATACCATTTAGGTGTCGGTGATGTCATACAGTTGGGTACCTCTACAAAGAGTGCCCACTCATGGGTGGTACGACCCCCTTCATCAAGACTATCGTGCACATGGGCACACAAACAAACCCGATTAGATTTGCATCGACACCGGAGGTGAACCCATTTGGCTCTCCTACTCTACCAGAGGATCTGCTACCGTCATGGATGATCACCCAAGGATGGACTCACAACCAATTTTTCTACACTTCACAACGGGATCCGACTCCTATTTTGGGTACATCTTCGCTCTCTCCATCTATTTGTTCACATTTTTCACCTTATTCATATGTTTTACATCACTCTATATCTTCATTGGACTCCATTGGCTACTATGTTGCATCGGCTTCCCCTACCATCATGCCCACCATTTCCCACACTTCGGTTGCAACCCATTGCCATTCGCTTTCTACTTCTTTTGACTCGTCCACTACCGGACACCACTACTACCTGCGATCATCTGTTAATCAGCCCAACCTGTCAGACTTGGGCATTGGCCCTGAGCCGGACCCCTCTATTGATAAACCACAAGGTAGACCATCGAATTTATGAAAGGATATTTGTAGGTCCAACCTAGAGGTGGCTGCGGGTACACAATCCACATTACTAGGGGATCTTAGAGCAAGGAAACCCAAGGACTTGGTTCCATCATGATTTGTCTCTCATTTAATTACTGGGGCCTCGCCAACCCTAATAAGAAATTGACACTTAGGAGACTTCTCCTCACATATCACATTGATGCCCTATTCCTGCAAGAGACTTTAGGGGATGGGGCATCCGTTTCCAAAATCTTATCTACTCTCCTACCGAATTGGATTTTTGTAACTATTGATGCTCGTGGCAGATCAGGTGGCTGTGCTGTTGGAATTAACAACAAGACCACTCTAATTTTGAATTGCTGGGGGCAGGATGGCACCATTGGGGTGGATTTTACTCATTGTGATTTTGCTACACCCTCTTCCCCGATTAATTTATATGGTCCATGTAATAACAAAGAGATTTTCTGGGACTCTTTGCTGCGGTGCTCTCTTATGCAGCAAAACAATATCATCCTTGGTGGGGATCTAAAATTTTTTATTGGGATCTCGGAATCATGGCGACCTCAAGATATTCAGGATCCTCCATCAGATTATTTCTCCAACCTATTGGAATTGGATGAATTTATTAATATCTGAATACAAATAAAGCAACCTACTTGGAGGAATCAATGCACAGGGGAGGCTGCGCTTGCTTGTGGGAGAATTTATTGATATCATATTAAGCTACCTCTTCATAACCTTATGGCAAGGACTAGAAAATGGGTGGGTTCGGGCAGTGCCTCAGACCACTCCCCTATATTTTTTGAATTTCTAGCAGGGGAACAGAAACCCCTTGCCCCATTCAAATTTAATACTTGTTGGCTCCAAGAACCTGAATTCCAATCACTGGTCACTAGGGAGTGGCAACACTGCAATCAATTCCCTGAACGAGAACCTATTCGGGTATTCAATGATAATCTCAAGTGTATCAAAGCATACAATATAAGATGGGCTAGACACAAAAGAAAGATCGAGGAGGAGGAACTCAACAGGGTTGAAATGGACATTTCTCAGCTTACGGGTACTGATTACTTGGGTTTCCAGAACGCAGCCACTAAAGAGCATATGATTTCTCCGGAAACCACCAAGGCTACCATCCTTCGTAAAAAAGGAGGAGGAATGGAGATTAAAAAACATAGCTATCTAGTTGAAAGCTGGAGATGCAAATACCAAGTTCTTCCAACAATGTGCAAAGTGTAGGAGAAACATTAATACAATCTGGGAATTATCAGATCATACTGGGTTCGTGGCCAATTCACATGCCCAATTTGCTGATCTGGGTATCCAGCATTTCACAAATAAATACAAAGTGCCTCGCAATATTAATCTTCCAGATATTATGCTCATTGCTAGAAATTTTCATAGGTTCGTTGATGAAGAACACTTGGAGGATCTCAATGCACTGGTTTCCATGGGTGAGATCGAAGGTGTTCCGAAATAGTTCAAGAAGGACAAAATCCTTGGACTTGATGGATGGCCCATTGAATTATATCTTCATTTATTTGAACTTATTGGCAGGGATCTCCTTCTGGTCATTGAAGATAGCAGAATATCTGGTCATGTCTATGATGGTTTTAACTCCACATTCATTGCACTGATTCCTAAATCTGATCACCCGACTACATTCCATGACTTCAAACCTATCTCTCTTTGTAACTGCATTTACAAAATTACTTCCAAAATCATTGCAAATCGTATTAAACCCATACTATCTACTCATATAGCCAAGGAACAATTTGCATTTCTACACCACCGATAGATTCATGAAGCCATTGGTATTGCACAAGAAGTTATGCATTCCATTAAAACCAAAAATCTCAAGAGCACCATCCTCAAAATTGACCTTGCCAAAAATTTTGATCATGTTGATTGGAACTATATTCACCTCATTCTCCTACACACGGGATTCCCTAATACTTTCACCAATTGGATTATGGGTTGCATCATGAATGCATCTTTCAGTATTCTTATTAATGGTGCAGCTACTGATTTCTTCCATGCTGGTAGAGGTCTCAGGCAAGGCTACCCTTATTTTTATCCTTGCTATGGAAGGCCTCATTTATTAATATTCAGGGTATAAGATTAAATGAATTCATCCAATTGACTCATTTATTATTTGTGGATGATGTTATTATATTTTTGGATGGCTCTTGTCAGGATAGTTTGCAATTTGTCAACATTCTCAAGACTTTATGCAAGGGCACTAGCATGGCTCCCAATAACAATAAATCTACCATTATTTTGACTAGAGTGTCGGCACAGGAACAGGTGCATGCCATGGGGTTTTTCCCATTTGAGCGTAGTTTTATTGAGAATGGCTTAAAATATCTTGGTTTCCATCTTAAGCCAAATGACTACCAGATCAAGGATTGGAACTGGCTGATAACAAAAGTAGAGCGTAGAATCAATATTTGGCATCATAGGTGGCTTTCAAGGGCAGGCAGATTTGCATTAATAAAATCAGTCCTAGAAGCCATTCCTGTCTATTGGATGTCCCTTGCTTGGCTCCCTAAAGGTATCACCAACCACATTCAACATATTTGCAGACAATTCCTTTGGAGGAATTCTGGTAGAGAGAGAATATTTTCTTGGGTGGCTTGGGATAGCATTAGCAAGCCCAAGGATTGGGGTGGATGGGTTATTAAGGATCTCTCCTTATTTGCCACAGCCTCGGTAGCTAAATTGGGTTGGCACCTTGTTACAAGAATTAGCTTGTGGAAAGAGGTCACTCTCTCCAAATACATCTCCCCCTCGGACTACATTGGAATGGATCAGAGGCCCCATACTGCCCTGTCCAGGAGCCTCGATCATCTGGAAGGCCATTGTAAAGTGCTCTCACCTTAGTCATTAAGGGTTGACATGGCATATCGGATTTGGATCTCAGGTTTGATTGGGGGCCGAATCTTGGGCGGGATGTGGACCGAACTATAAACTGCCACAAGACATCATTTAACAACTGGCCCAAGCTGGATACCATTATCTATCGTAGGTGGCTGATCCTCTGGGAACCAACTGGAAATAAAAAGGATGGATTTCGATTCCGGAACTTGGGATTCCGTTGGAGGGACACCATCACTGGGATTGATACATCAGGGAATTACAGGCTTCACACATCCAACTCTCGGAACAGGAGGATGAAATACTATGGGCCCTATCATCCTGTGGAAAATACTCCCCTAAAGCTGGATATATCACACTCTGTGCGCCCAGGGAACCACCAATTAAACACTGGTGGTGGCACTCACTTTGGAAATTTCAGGCACCTAACAAAACACGATTAATCATGTGGTGCATTATTAATAACAACATACCTACCATAGATAATCTCCGCAGACTGGCCATCCAGGGTCCTTCCCGATGCTGTTTATGCTTTTCTCATGAGGAAGATGTCCTACATATTTTCCTTAAGTGCCCTATGATCAGGGAATATTGGCGATCGACATCACTCGCAATGGGTTGTACACTCCCTTGGCACGACACATCAATATCCACTGCATGGTCTGCATGGTGGCAGGCGACCTCCTGCATAAAATTCCGGAACATCCCATTGTTAATAGCCTGGGGTATCTGGACTTGCCGTAACAGATTCAATTTTGAAGGGGTGAATGTGATATGGGATCATATCTGCTCGACCATTTTTTCTACCTACAGGCTCATTCCCGATGATGAACAACAACCCCACGTCAAATTTATCATCCCAGAAAACATTGACCAAACTTATCCATGGGCACACTTTGACGGGGCATCAAACATACACAGGTGTGGGGGGGGCGCGGTCTTAAATTTATCTGATACTCATTTCTCTCACCTTAAAATGGGACTATGTCCAGGGACAAATAATTTTGCTGAACTACTAAGCCTTCAGCTTCTCCTCCTATTTTCCCGTGAACGGGGATGCAACAGATTGTAGATTTTTGGAGACTCACAAATTGTCATAAATTGGTTCAACTCACTGTTGGGCCTTAGTTTTGGTCTTATTTTGCTCAAAGAAACTTATTAATCCTTCTATTTCCCATCCATTTTCCATTCATTTATTCCATTTTGACATATATTTGATATCTATTCAGGTATTTAATTTTAATTTTTCAAATTCTAAAGTTTTTATGAAAGTTTGGTTTTTTAGTGCAAAATTGGCAGATTCAGAAATTCCCGTAATAGCTCTATGGTTGATGTGGTTGCAGGACACTTGGGCACTAATTGAATGCATGGATGGACAACAAAGGGGAACTAGGACTGCTTTCACCCATGCTTATTTCTGTAATTTAAAATGCTTCTATTAGCCCATGGAGTTCTTAGTCAATCATGTGACTAGTCATCCGTAAATCCCATGGTGAAGAAAGGGGCTTTTGAGATTCATGGGATCATTAGCTTGGGATAAGAATAATGAATTCGACGTAGATAGGTAATGAGAAGTGATGTTTGTTTGTAAAAATAGACTGGCCGTTCACGATTTTATTTAAAGCCAAAGCTTTGATGGCTTATGTATTAGGATTATTATTGACTTATATACTTTTATATTGTGACAATTTTGGATTGAGAAGTTAATTTGAACATATAGTGAACTTGCCTCAAAGCATAAACAACCCGGATTGATAATAAATAATTGTGTTAGTTTAGGTACATAAATTAGCTCAACACTCACATACATGATGCCATACACACACACTTAAAACATTATTGAGGGAGGTGCATCTACTGAAATCATTTTTTGACATTATCTCTGTCACTCACATTTACAGGCAAAGGAACCAAGTGGCAGACAAGCTTTCCAAAGAAGCAGCGAAGCTAGAGTGGGGCAGGTGGCTCGTTATAGAACATGATGGTGAACATGTGTTCCAGTATTATCACAAGCCATTTATTATAGACGACATATAGGATATGAGAGCAGTCACTCCATGACTGCAGTTTTGATTTGCATCACAATTTTTGGAGATCTACTATATTTATGCTAAACACATTATTATCAGCATTATTTATCTTGGCAGCTACCATGTAATATTGTACATATTTGTGATTAGAATAGGTTTACTATCATCATACATGTTGATTACATGCATCATATTAGGATCTTCTGAGATGATATATCGAACCGTGGACTCACTGGTTTTTATATGTAAAATGTGACATGTAATTTTTCTTATATATTAATGAAAAATTACGATTTTTTACTAAGAAAAAAAAATAATTATTAATAATTTTATTATTAATAAGTTTTTACATATTGATTATGAGTAATTTATTTTTGTTTTTTAGAGTAATAACAATTATTATTAATATAATTTTTTGTTTTGTTTTTATTAATATATGAAATATTTTTTTATAGTATTAATATATTTTCCAAAAATAAGTTAATATTAATATCTTAAAATAAAACATTCTAGAATTTTTATGATTATAGTGTTATTAAATATTACTAATAATTAATAATTCTATTAATTAATATTACTAAGTTTAATAATAATTATTCTGTTGATTATAAATTAATTAATAATTTCAATCAATTTTACTAACTCAATTTTATTTTATTTTGTTTTATTAAATAATTAACTTATAAATAAATATTAAGACAAGTACTTATTACTTTTACCTAATAATGATTATTGGTGAAAATTAATAATTAATCTTGTTATTAATCTTTATTTATAAATGATATTAAATTATTAATAATTAAAATTAATATAGTTAGTCTTTAATGTGCATTTTTATTCTTTATCCTTAATATTATTTTAATTATTAATTAAACCCTAATAGAAAGGAAAGGAATTCCACCTGATATACTGTAAAAACTTATTAATAATAGAATTATTAATTATTATTATTATTAATTTGTATATATGAATATTAATAATGTAAAGAATAAAAATTTCATCAATTAATATATATATATATATATATATATATATATATAATATATATATATATATATATATATATATATATATATATATATATATATATATATATATATATTGTATAGTCGGCTCTGTTAGTCTAATTAGTTTTTTCACTATTTATCTCTTGCATGTTCTCCTCTCAAGCTCTCATTCAAAATCTGTCCTGAAGATGGATCCCCATTGGGATTTGAAACATCGACCAAGTTTTGTTGATACCGTGGATAATCTGAATTGCGTTTCTTCAAGAAGAATCTTCCTTGACCAACTTCAAATTGAGATTATCTTGCAGATTACTTATGAACTCTTCCTTCGTCAATGGTTTATGATATATTTTTAATCTATGACCATTTACAAGGAAAATTACTTTTTCTTCATCAATAGTTATGATTATAATTGCTCCGTTATAATAGAAAGTTTCAATCTCATAAGGACCAAGCCAATGAGTTTGAAATTTTCCTGGAATATATTTAAACTTTGAATAAAAAATCAATGCTCAATCACGAGGTTGGAATTTTCTTTCTTTGATAAACTTATCATGCCACCTTGATATTTGATGTTGAACTATATTGGTTCTATGAATAAAATTTTGTCATATCTCATCAAGTTCATTCAAATTGCTCCATTCTTTTTATTTGTGCTTATGATAGATCAAGACCCAATTTGTCTATTGTTTTAAAGGTATTTATCTGGAACTCAATAGGAAATAAGACTTCCTTTCCATAAACAAGTTCATAAGGAGTCTGTCCTATTGTATTTCTCCATGTGGTACGATATGCCCATAAAGCTTTTGGAAGCTTTTCTGCCCAATCTCTTCTATGTAGATACACAGTCTTGGTAAGAATTACTTCAATTACTTTATTGATAGATTCAACTTGTATGTTTTCTTCTGGATGATATGGAGTGGATTTTTGATGTTTGATTTTGTATTCCTCCATTATCATTTGTACCAACTTGGATGTAAATTGATTACCTTGATCTGTCAAAATTTCCCTTGGGACACAAAAACAAGTGAAAATATCCTCAAAAAGAAATGAAACTACAACATTTTCAGTAGCAAAAGGAAGTGCTTTAGCTTCCACCCATTTTGTGACATAATCTATATAGACAAGAATGCACATTTTTTGTCTTGATGGTGGATTGATTGGACCAACAAAATCTAGTTCCCATTTTTCAAAAGGTTCAATAAGTACGTGAGGTTGTAGAGGCATTTCATCAGAAGGAACAATATTTCCAATTCTTTGACAATTATCACATATCTTAACATACTCCTTGGCATCCTTAAAAAGATAAGGCCAATAATATCCTAAGAGAAGAAATTTATAAGCAGTTCTTTTATCAACAAAATGTCCTCCACATGGTTCATCATGACAAGATTTTAGTATCTCTGGTACTTCATCCTCTATAACACATCTTTGAATAATTAGATATTTTCATGTCTTGTACAATTCTTCATCTATCCATGAATAAGATGCACTAGTTTGAATAACCTTATTTTTCTCTCGAGGAGACAAATATGATGGTAACTTCCCCGTGGTCGAATAATTAATAATATCTAAAAGCCAAGGAGATTTAATAGATACTACAAAAATATATTCATCAGGAAAATTATCTTCTATATGACTATCGTTATTATCATTTTGGATTCTAGATAGAAAATCAACAACTGTGTTTTTCTTTCTAGGTCTATCCAAAATAGTAACATTGAATTCTTGTAATAACAATAACCATCTTATAATTATGCCATTATTAATTGACTTATTCATTAAATATCTAATTGTAGAATGATCTGTATGAATGAAATTTTTATAACCAGTGATATACTTTCTGAATATATTGATGGCATGCACAATGACTAAAAAATCCTTTTATGTTACAATGTAATTCAAATCTACAGGGGTCAATTTTTTTCTTGTATAGTAAATAACATAAGCAGTAAAATATTTATGTCCTAATACAGCTCCTAAAGCTCTATTTGAGGCATCAATTGAAATATGAATAAGTAGTTTCCAATTTGGTCCTCTTAAAATGGGTGCTTGGGAAAATTTTTTCTTTCATTGTTTCAAAAGCTTTATGGCAGTCATAACCCCAGATGAATTCACAATCTTTTGTAAACAATTTGAAAAGTGGAGAGGCAATCTTTGTAAAGTTTTCTATAAATATTCTATAATAGCCAGAAAAACCATGAAAACTTCTAAAATCCCTTTGACAAGTAGGAATTGATAATTTATATATGACTTCTACCTTAGATTCATCCAATTTAATTCCATCTCTTGAATTATGGTGGCCTAGAACAATTCCCTGAGTAAACATCATAAAAAAATATTTATGGATTAACGAGAGATTTGATTTTTTACATCTAATGAGAAATTTTTCCAGAATTTTAAGAGCTTCTTCAAAAGAGTTTCCATAGATAGTAAAATCATCCATATAATTTTCCATAGAATCATGAATTAGATCAGAAAAAATGCCTAGAAATGCGCTTTGGAATATTGTTGGTGCATTACATAACCCAAAATGAAGTACTTAGTAAGCTTAAGTTCCACATGGACAGGTAAAGTTTGTTTTATCTTGAGCTTCTGGAGCCAATTGGATTTGGTTATATCCACTAAAACCATCCAAGAATGAAAAATACTTTTTCCCTGCCAATGTATCAAGGACATGATCTATAAAAGGAAGTGGAAAATGATATTTTAAAGTGGCTTTATTCAAATCCCTATAATTAATGTGTATTCTCCATTTTCCATTTTTTTCGAAACAATTTCAAAAGGTGAGACCCACTAGCAATGTGATATTGGATAAATGAATTTCACTTTTAAGAATTTTTGTAGTTACTCGTTAACACTTTCCCTTA
This sequence comes from Pinus albicaulis, assembly GCA_034641835.2. NCBI lineage: Eukaryota > Viridiplantae > Streptophyta > Pinopsida > Pinales > Pinaceae > Pinus > Pinus albicaulis. The sequence continues at coordinate 1,025,178,193 of CM076583.1, read as the reverse complement.
AGTTTGGATTCATCCTCCTTTGGCGTTGTTGGATTAGTATGGAATTTTCTTTAATATAGATGTGATGCCTTCAAGTGTTTGGGTCAATTCCTTTCATATCAATGTATTCCCATGCATAAGAAGAGAGAATTTTCCTGTAACATCTTCACTAATTCCTTATTTTGAGATTCTTCTAGATTATTATTGATATTCAAAGTTTTCCCTAGAAAAATTTCTATTAAATAATTTCCAAATTTCTCTATAGAATGTAAAGCCATTTTTCATGATGATAAATATTCAATATTACATTGTTCTTGAAAACTTATATTTTGTTTACAATGTGAGGAAGATTCGTTATTTTCCATTAAATTCAAAATCTAATCTTCTTCATCTATTTGTGAAGTAGCAAAAATTGGTCTTATATCATAGTTTTCATTATCATCATCTACCCATTCTTCACGTTCTACTTTTTTTTTTTTTTTTTCTCTGGAGGATATAATGTGAATTTCATTGTTGGACTTTCATCAGAGATAAACATATCACTAGATCTACAACTTATAAGAGCATCAACTGTAGCTAACCATGGTCTACCTAGAATCAATGGATGTCCTCCTAGATTATTCTTGGGTGTTAATATCATGAAGTCAACATGATATTGCCAAGAATATAAGGATACAAGCACATCTTATAGCACACCATCAGGTTTGAAAATGGATATGTCTGCTAGTTGTAACAATGTAGGTGTATATTGAATATTAGGGAGTTTTAATTGATCCATAGTTTTTTTTGCTCATGATATTGATAGCTGCCCCTAAATCAATCAATGTTTTGGAATTTCAACACCATTAATGTGTGTTTTCACAATGGGACTACCTGGATCCAAATATTTCTGAATTTCTGTCTTTCCCATCATGATATTTGCAATTTTTCCAACTAACTGGATTCTTTTAACTTCTTTTCTTTTTCTTCCTGGTTTCTTAATACTTAACTCCCTAATTATATTTGAAAATCTTGGTATTTATTTGATAGATTGTAACAAAAGGAAATTTTATACAAACATTCTTCAGTTCATCTATCATGCCATAATCCGACAATACAATTTGTTTTTCTATCCCTTTTTCAAATTCTAATCTTTCAGGGAAAGGTGAATTTGAATAGAAACTGACGATTGTTCTATAATGGGGGTTGAGTTTATTGGAGTATCATCGGAATGCACATAGGTGGTTTATTTTTGAGGATCTTCCTCTTGATGAAGAGATGTCTCTTTCTCAGAGAGGTCATCCTTCTCAGATTCCTTAATAACAACAGATGGTGACTTCTTTTCCAATATTCTACTAGATCTAATTTGAACATTATTTATATCTCATGGAGTTATCATATAAGTTTGAAAATTATGCCCTTCTATGTTGTAAATATATTGTGATTTTTTATTATTTGGATTTGGAAGTGGATGAGCAGGAAATTGATTTGGATTTTGTGGAAATGTTAATGAAAGTTGTGGAATTGGATTTTGAGGTTGAGAGGGTTGAACATACTGAGGGAAATATTGTGGTGGAAAAATACGGTAAGGTTGTTGAAATTAAGGATACCTACCATAAGGATTTTTCCATCCTTGTGCCCATGGTTGAGGCCAATGCTGCCAAGGAATGGGTGCAGTCCAATTACTTTGTGGTGGTTGTGCATATGTTTGAGTGTTGAAACCTTGAGTGATATTTTATTGTGGATTTTGCCATGGTCTCTTAACAATAATACAAAGAGTTTCTGTTTTATTTGGTATTACTTCCTCTTGATAAACAACTTTAAGACCTGGTATTGAAGGACATTCCTTTGTATTATGATTTTCTGCACATATAACACATGTTTCTACACTTTTTAAGTCAAGAGGGCATTCTCTCAAGGCATGATTCTTTCTACATTTTGGACAAAAGATAGATAATGCAACATTTTCAACCTTTTTCTTGTTTTGAATTTAAGGGTATCTATTTGTTCACTAAGACTCCCTAAAATATCTATTTTTAAATTGTCAAGCAATTTTCCTATTTCTGCTCTACTTATTGGTTCAAGCTGCATATTTATTAATCCTAGACATAACATGATCTCTTGGATTTTTTTTAGTTCTAGCATTTCCTCTTGAAATATGTGTACAAATTTCACAAATGTCTCTAAATGATAATTGTGAAACATCTCCTTTACCCATTAAATTGAGAAGATCTATCCACTCATCTCTAATGGATTTTAGAAAAATAGCTTTCAAATTTTCATCATCTAGATTATGCATTTTATCCCTTTTAAGATTGTAAGAAAATATTTCAACTAAATCCTCAAGTTTTTTATCCTCTTTTCGCATAATTTTAAAGACTTTATCTTTAAGGTTATGAGGCATACAATAATATTTGTATTTTTCTAAGAACACATCTTTCATTTCCTCCCATCTTCTTATGGTATGTGTTCCCAGTCCCATAAATCATTTTAATGCTACATCTTTAAGGGTGGCTGGAAACAATTTCAACTTTTGAGTATCAAGCAAGTATTCATAGGATCTACACAAAACTTCAAACTCAAAGAGAAATGTTTCAGGATCCTCATTCCTTAATCCATGGAAATTAGGGATAATAGAGGGTGAGATATTTTTCATTGTAGCTGTGGTATATTCATCAAATATGGGAAATCCAAAAGGTTATGTATCTCCTATACCACCTCTTCTTCCTCTTCCTCCACCTCTTCCACCTATTCTTTCATCTCCAATCATAAGATGTTCATGATTCACATTGTGTACTTCTCCTTCTCCTTCTCCCACCATTGAGATAATATAAGGTTCCAAAATTGGATCTTTCAATTCCTCCTCTGGTTCTTATCTCAATGGAAAGTTAAAATAGTTTTCTTCTTCTTCTTCATTAGGTATTTCCAATTCTTTTCCTAGAAATTGTTCTCCAGTTGAAGATAGAAAGATTACTCCTTATGTTGGGGATGTAGGATATTCTTCTTCTACTACAAGTTTAGTATAGGAAGTTAGTGAATCTCTAGGTTGGATTTCAGATATAAGTACCTCAAGAAGTCTATGTCTGACTGCAATTGATGGAATACAAGTTTTGGTGGATGGTGTGGCACTACGCGGTCTTGGTGGGGTGAGTGGTGATGTTGGAGTTAAACTTCTACCTCTTACTGTAGAAATTATATACAAGATGCATGCATATATCTAGATTCTCCTGATCTAACAATATTTAATCTTCTTGTTAAATACATAATCCTTCTACTGTTAATATTTTGCAGAAATTAAAATCAATTGCAAACACATGAAGCAATAAAAACAATCTCACATAACACAATTGTTTAACGGGAAAGCCTGAAGTTGAAAACCCCAACTATCATATATTATGTATCATGGAGATCATGTAACAATCTCATACAAATCTTAGTACATCAAGTTCTCAATACAATCAATCATCACAAACTAATCAGAAGAAATTTGCAAATCCATGCATTGATTTTCACTCGATAGCCCAGCTTCAACGTTAAACTTCGGTTAATAGTTTCAATGAATTCTCGAATCATCCTTGCTCTTTGAATCGTACAACTTTATTTGCAATCTAATGTGTGTATAATCAATGCATCACTATGCTTAAGAAATAGTCCATCTTTATTTCTTCACCTATTCTATCCTGGTTCCATCGAACTAAGGTATTGTTAACTGATGTATTCTTCAGTTGATTAATGAGTTATTATTTGTGAATTAATTAACTAATTAATTCACTCCACTGTCACTAGTGTATCATTCAGTTAGACTAGATACAACTAGCTCAAATTCAAGTTTAATTCCATTAACTTGTTAAACTCAATAAAAACTCATGAACTACTCTTCCAACTCTACAAATTTCTCCACTTCAAATGGTTCCATTCCTCCATGAACGCACCTAGAAACCCTAGGAATTGCATAATTCCTTCAGCCCACTGATTTTCCAAATCTGTACACTGAAATTAAGTGCTCCAAGAGAATAAGTTGATGTTTATTGTCGGATTATTATTAAGAGCTAATAATAATTGACACTTCTATTTTTAGATCAAAGATCTATAAATAGACTTCGCCCAATATTCTAAAAATGGAATTTTATCTATTTTTCCAACTTGACCAACCATCCACAAATAACATCCTGCAACTTCTGAAATATGATCACCATGTCTAAAAATAGACATAGTCTAAAAATAGACTTGCACCTAAAAATAGCCCGTGGGCCCACTTAGTGAAGGCGACTCATTTTCACTAAGCTCATCATCTTGTTGAATCTCAACACTTACAAAGTTTCTTATGGGATATCTTTTCCTATGCATATCATTTTTATTTTTTTTGATTTTATGAAAAGAAAAAGAAAGGCTCCTATATGCACTTCCCCGACAATGACAACATTTTTTTTTGGTAATTTAATTGAAGTTAAATTACTTACATGAATTATCAATCAGGGCTTGTATATTGATGAAATGTATGTGCACTGTATGTGCTAGGAGTCCTTATTATTCAAACAATTCCTAAGTTAAATTGAATGTTGAGATGCACATGTTTACTATGAAAATAAATATGTTACTCTAAAATCAAAATGATCACAATTGTTTAAAAGAATTAATTGCAAACTAAAATCAACATAAAATTATCACACGCTCAAAATAAAAATCACACTTTGTAGAAATAAATATCACTCTTGCTCAAAGGAAAATCACACTTGCTTAAAATGAAATCATACTTTCTTGAAATGGAATCATACTTGCTTGAAATGAAACCACACTTGCTTGAAATGAAATCACACTTTCTTTTGACAAAAAGAAATTAACTCTAAATTGAAATCCTATTCACATAACTACAATGCAAATTTATATCAACCTATACTTTGTCCATGTGCACAAGATATCTCGCTTCACTCTACAACAAAATGATTAAGCAATCTTAATAAAACAATCCTAAGCATTCATTCAAAAATTAAAACTAAGCATTTAAACAAACTAATGAAACACTACAACAAATAGAGAATTTAAATGCTATCTATAATTAATGAAAACCTTAAAACTTGAGGGGGCCCTCCTGCAAGAAGTAGGTGTCAACACCAAGCCTTCAGAATAATAAATTCACATTGATAAATTGGAAAACAAAGGAATGAAATGAAAGTAGAGTTTTATATTTTCAAAATAGAGTTTTTCAAATAAAATCCAAGTTTGCGATTTTCATGTCGAGAGGCAAACTTATAATCTCCTGCTCATAACTGTTTTAGAGTATTATGACTCTTCCTTACTCGACAATGAATAAAATTAACATAAATTGATAAGATAACATGATTCTCTCATGATTTTCTATCAGCAAAGCAAATCATGAGGCCGGATATGTTCATCTACTAATTTCTCATTCGCTTGATTCGCCTTCCATGGTGGTTGAATTTCAATTTGACTGAGTTGATACGATGCTTTCCTTATCGATCCAGGTTATAAAGATAGGTAAAAATCGTTGTTCCAACAATTTTCTACCTACCCATATGCCTTGTTCTTCGGCTGGAGCTTCAAAACCTTTCAAACTTTCAACTTCCCTGTAGAATCAGACATTAGCTGTAGAATCACTGTAATTCAGTAGCTTATGTAAATATTGAGTTAAATAATAAATAAAATTTACATTTATGAAACAAAAGATGATTATGTACATGCTATGCCATAAAAATTGTAAATTGATGCCCAATTAGAGTTATTATGATAAAAAAGGAGGAGGATAGGGTGTAAGAGAGTTGTAAAAAAAAACAATTTTGTGGTTCAACAGTAAGACAAGCTATTTTATGGTGGATTATATTTGAAAAATAGATTGCACGCCATAGCTACATTGAATTATATTAAACTTCACATATAAATACAACAAGTATTGGTTCAAGATAGAAATTATATCTTAACCATAAAATCAACTAGTTGAGAGAATTTCTCAACCAAACACCAAAGTAAGAGCTATATTGGTTAGAATAAATCTCTCAAATCCAACTAATTAATAATCCCACAACAATTACATTTATGATGATGAATCTCATTCAATGTGCATAAGACAAGTAGGAATTAAATATGCAAGTCTCTCCCTTAATGATTTCTTGCCTTTGATCTTAATGTTTACAAAGTCTTCATTAGCTTCATTAAACATTCTAGAAATAATAGATACTGAACTACATCAAGTTGCCTCATAGCCCTTGGAAAGGTGTAGTTGGAAAATTGGATTCTCGAGTTCCACTCTCGAACTCTCGAATCACAGATCGCTCGAAGTTAATTACTGAACAACATCCCAAGTTATCATATAACCTCATGAGAAGACCACTCCCATGTCTTCAACAAATGAGGGATTCTTCCCTATGTCCACATTTGTCAAACTATCTCGACAACCATCCATATTGAGTTTTACACCACTAGATTTCTTAAAATAGTTGCTTCAGACACAATTGATTACCTGTTTGATATAGATGAACTATGTGTCATTCTTTGGATGAGCTCCCATATACAGAGATACAAGGGCACCAATCGTTGTACTTGCAAGTTATCTAAGGAATCCGTCTAAATATTGAACGTATCTAAAGTCAATGATTACAATATAACCTTCATCTAATTCTAGAAATTATTCATCATGTAAAATTACTCATAAAACAAAATGAATGATATATATATTGGATTCTTGAGTTCCACTCTCAAATTCCCGAAGTCAATTACCGAACAACATGCCAAGTTGTCACATAAATTCATGAGAATACCACTCCCATGTCTTCAAAAAATGAGGAATTATTCCCTATATCCACAACTGTCAAAATATCTCGAAAACCATCCATATTGAGTTTTACACCACTAGATTTCTTAAAATAGTTGGTTTAGACATAAATGATTACTTGTTTGTAATAGTTGAACTACTAGTCATTATATGGATGGGCTCCCATCTACAGAGATATAATTGTACTTGCTAGTTATCTAGGGAAGCCGTCTAAATACAAAATGTATCTAGAGTCAGTGATTACAACATAACGTTCATCTAATTTGAGATATTATTCATCATGTAAAATTACTCACCAAGCCTTCAGAAGAATAAATTCACATTTATAAATTGCACAAAAAAGGAATGAAACGAAAGCAGAGTTTTATATTTTCAAAATAGAGTTTTTCAAATAAAATCCAAGTTTGTGATTTTCATGTCGAGAGGCAAATTTATAATCTCGTGCTCATAACTGTTTCAAAGTATTACGACTCTTCCTTACTCGGAAATGACTAAAATTAACATACATTGATAAGATAACATGATTCTCTCATGTTTTTCTATAATCTAAGCAAATCATGAAGCTGGATATGTTCATCTACTAATTTCTCACTCGCTTGATTCGCCTTCCATGGTGGTTGACTTTCACTTTGATTGAGTTGCTACGATACTTTCCTTATCGATCCAGGTTATGAATATAGGTAAAAATCATTGTTCCAACTATTTTCTACCTACCCATATGCCTTTTTCTTTGGCTGGAACTTCAGAACCTTTCAAACCTTCAAATTCCCTGTAGAATCAGACATTAGCTGTAGAATCACTGTAATTCAGTAGCTTATGTAAATATTGAGTTAAATAATAAATAAAATTGACATTTATGAAACAAAATATGATTATGTAGATGCTATGCCATAAAAATTGTAAATTGATGCCCAATTAGAGTTATTATGATAAAAAATGACTCAGGATAGGGTGTAAGAGAGTTGTAAAAAAAAAATCATTTTTGTGGTTCAATAGTAAGACAAGTTATTTTATGGTGGATTATATTTGAAAAATAGATTGCACGCCATAGCTACATTTAATTCTATTAAACATCACATATAAATACAAGTAGTATTGGTTCAAGATACAAATTATATCTTAACCATAAAATCAACTAGTTGAGAAAATATCTCAACCAAACAACAAAGTAAGAGCTATATTGGTTGGACTAAGTCTCTCAAATCCAACTAATTAATAATCCCACAACAATTACATTTATGATGATGAATCTCATTCAATGTGCATAAGACAAGTAGGAGTTAAATATTCAAGTCTCTCCCTTAACGATTTCTTGCCTTTGATCTTATGTTTACAAAGTCTTCATTAGCTTCATTAAAAATTCTAGAAATCATAGATATTGAACTACATCAAGTTGCCTCATAGCCCTTGGAAAGGTGTAGTCAGAAAATTGGATTCTCGAGTTCCACTCTCGAACTCCCAAATCATAGATCGCTCGAAGTTAATTACTGAAAAACGTCCAAGTTATCAGACAACCTCATGAGAAGACCACTCCCATGTCTTCAAAAAATGAGGGATTCTTCCCTATGTCCACATTTTTCAAATTATCTTGACAACCATCCATATTGAATTTTACACCACTGGATTTCTTAAAATAGTTGCTTCAGACACAATTGATTACCTGTTTGATATAGCTGAACTACTAGTCATGCTTTGGATGAGATCCCATCTACATAGATACAAGGGTACCAATCATTGTACTCGCTAGTTATTTAGGGAAACCATCTAAATACTTATCTAGAGTCAATGATTGCAACATAACCTTCATCTAATTTTAGAAATTATTCATCATGTAAAATTAATCATCAAACAAAATGAATGATATATATATGTTGGATTCCTGAGTTCCACTCTCAAATTCTCAAATCATGGATCTCCCGAAGTCAATTAATGAACAACATGCCAAGTTGTAGCATAAATTCATGAGACTACCACTCCGATGTCTTCAAAAAATGAGGAATTATTCCCTATATCCACAACTGTCAAACTATCTCGACAACCATCCATATTGAGTTTTACACCACTAGATTTCTTAAAATAGTTAGTTCAGACACAAATGATTACTTGCTTGCAATAGTTGAACTACTAGTCATTATATGGATGAGCTCCCATCTACAGAGATACAATTGTACTTTCTAGTTATCTAGGGAAGACGTCTAAATACAAAATGTATCTAGAGTCAGTGATTACAACATAACGTTCATCTAATTTGAGAAATTATTCATCATGTAAAATTACTCATCAAACAAAATGAATGATAACTTGATATATATATATATATATATATATATATATATATCAACACTCGTAAATCCTCTAGAAAACTTCAATCATATTGAAAAATACACTAATTTATTAAACAAGTTTTCCATGTTGTGTTTCACTTATAATTTGTAAAGTCAATTGCATCATTGGAGAAGGCGTTTCCAAAGCATATATACCTAGACTACGATGAAAACACAACATATATACTTAAACTATGTGAACTTTCTGGAGTAGACATAAAACTCGAAAAACATTATATGTGGAGTTATCAATTCATTAATGGGAGGGGGAAGTATATGCCACCCGTCCGATAATGTACTAGTTAAATCGGATGGGTGACATATACTGCCCTCGCCCATTAATGAACTGATAGCTCCATATATATTGTTCATCTTGAAACTCAAGGGTTGGCATATCCACCACGACGGGTCCTTTAAGCACACCATTAACAACAACACAGGTATTTATGACATCTCAGTCTGTCAATTTCAGTACGAGGACAATAGGCGAAAGTGGTTGTTGGAGGGTTGGGTACTGACTTTTGCTACATTGACGTTGTTAATACTATGGCTCAATAGAGAGTGTGGGAGTCCCCCTACAAACCCATAACAATGACCACTTCTTGAATACAACAACTTTCTGTCAATGGTTTAAAGGTCATGGATGTGAATAACATGGAAATTTGTGAATTGAAAGGCATCCTCGACAATGGTCTATTGATATTCTTGTAGTAAAATTCATTCTCTTCTTCGTCTATTCCATAGCAAGGCTATTGCGGCATTACTACGACATTGGTGAACACTACTGTGCAGAGATTAAAATCGTGTGTTCCAATTTCAGAGGATGAATCACTGAATGATCACTGATCAAATTCATGTCACGTTTTCCTTCTATAGCAATGGATCTCTGATATTTTCCTTATGGTGGCTTCAAACCCAACAATCCTGATCACTCCATGTAAAACACACCACAATTTTTTTTTGTCACATACCTACTCACATATTTACAAAAAAATATATTTACTATTTCTCATAGATACACAAGCCCTCTCGTAAGGGAGTTAACCACAGAGCCACTGACTATGATACCAATTTTTAAAACATATTGCCCACCAAAACTGCACTACATTCTATTAAACATCACATATAAACACAATAAGCATTGGTTCAAGATAAAAATTCTATCTTAACCATACAATCAACTAGTTGAGAAAATATCGCAACCAAACACCAAAGTAGGAGCCATACTAGTTGGACTAAATGTCTCAAATCCAACTAATTAACAATCACACAACAATTATTTATGATGATAAATCTCATTAAATGTGAATAAGACAAGTAGGAATTAAATCTCCAAGTATTATTTCTAAGAAGACGAAAAATTACATCTTAGAAGTTGGTTCTAGTTTTATTCAAAGTCTATTTTGTGTTATGCTCTACAATGACTCTTCATGAGAATTGTGATAATTTATTATACATGCCCCACTTGGAGTTCCTTCATATGGTATTGGAGCAAATTAGTTTGCAAACATAGCCAAATCATTATTTTTAGAGGGATCATGAGGAATTTTTTTTATTATGATAATGACTCACGCCATTGCCATTTTGTTAATTAATTTTGAGGTTAGTTCTTGACATGGAACATTTAAAGTGTTGTTGAGTGACTATTTCACATGAACCATCTTACCATTCAATGCAAATTTCCTTCTTATTTGAGTTTCCTAATGTACTTATCCATCCTTATATGTATAATACTATTTCTTCTTGTGTATTCTCTTGTCATACCCCACCACTATCCTATATTGTTGTGCATTTCCATAAGTAGACTTCTTAGGTGTTATCAACATATTTTTATTTCTTTGCAAATTGATGTTTTTGTAGTTTCTATTATTCCATTTTGCATGATCTAATAAAGGCTTGACCTAGAATAAATATGTGAAATACATATAAAGAAGGCTCAACCCACAATGAAGACAAATAAGAAGCCCGCATGTGTGCATGCATGTTAAAAATAGGTATATTATCCAACACATGCCAAATAAAAACTCCATGATGTTTCTTCCAAGGTGTAGCCATTTTTTCAATAAATGTGAAAATGGCTAAAGGAAGAGGATTTTAAACATGACATGGATGCACAAACAACATTTAAGCCTTTAATTAGTAAGGTTTGCGTTCACATTTAAGTAATTTATAGATAATATATTTCCTCAAGAAGGCAACCTTTGACCAATAAGCAAATGACTTGTCTTGTGTTTTCAAATGTTGCTTTGTTGATATCAAAGCCTAAGGAGTACATTGGACATGAAAAAACTATAGTCATTACATGAAACAACATACCATGTTTGAGTTATTTTCCAAGGGATTAAAATTTTGTCATCATTATTTCTAATGCCAGATGAGGGTATTGGTTACAATAGAGGTTGAATTATATTGAAGTGCGTGCATGAATTATACTAAATTATATGCATTTAATAAATCACATAATTTATAAATACATTATTTTTACCTATTCTCTTAATTGCCACAAATGAATATTATGTAGAAATCATTAGATGATTGTATATATACAATTGCATGCTAGCCATAGTCGGGTGTCTCTATAAATGTTTTAGATAAAATATTGATAAATTGAAATTAAAATTGATGAGTGCAAGTCCATTGGGTGAATGGAGGAAGAAAAGAGAGAATATACAGTATAGATTTCTCAAATAATAAAGTAATAATAAATTAGCCCACAATCCACATAAAAAATTTTTTTTATAGAGGAAAAAGCCTCAACATTACCAACCACAATAGTATATTCACCATTGGATTATAATACAATTGTAGTTCCTAAACTAAAACTCCAAAAAAATGGGAAAAACTATAATCCACCACAAAATCGCTTTTAGCAAATACATGTGTTGAAAACTATAAAAAATAGATGCAAAAAACCGTGCAAATGTTTTCAGGGGCACTACCCCTGAAACCGCGCACAAGGGGGTTTCTGACCCCCTGTGACCCCCCCGCATCATGCAATGTACAGAGCGTGTGGATAGTAGTGAAAAGAATATAACACATACCAAAAATAAAATTTTCCATTCGGCTTACTTTCCCATTTTGTATGAATTCCTACAAACAATGTGGTACACATTAGCAAAAGAACCATCCATTCAAAAAAACCTTTATTTTATTGTTTTTAGATGTTTTCATAATTTATATTGCTTAATTGATAGGTTTTAAGCTATACTTGGTAGTAAAACTAGCCATATTATATTTCATGCATTAAAGATATGTAAAAGAAAAGACTGGCCATATTGATTTTCAAATTGACTTGATGTTCACAAGGAAGCATATCATTCTCTAAAACAAATGATTTACATTATGAAAGTGTTATCACTAAGTTGGTACAGATGGGCTGCTCCACCAGTCAACCTAGAGTAACTCTTTCAAACCTACATCTAGCTAAAAATTAGCCTTTTCAGCCTGATAAGGCTCTCTCAAATATAAAGATGATTTTATTCAAATGAATTTCAACAAATGGAAAAATCTGAAATAGTGTTTTAAGTGTGTTTGTATGCAGTTGAAATATGTATAGAAATCACTACCATTGGGCATATGGAGTCAGTGTTAAGAAACTCAATGGCACATGAACTCTTCTTATGGAAGCTGAGGCATATAGATGTTTTGATGAAAAGACAACATACACAGATACACAATAGTCTAATGCTTCAAGGAAGTTAGAGGATGATATACATAATTCTAAGTAATCAAACATCAGAGTACTGAAGATAAAATAGCAGGATACATAAGAAAAATGCTCATGAAAACATCAATGAATCTCAGGTGAAGAAAAGAGCCAATAACCACTGTATATTACTGATAAGAAGTTTTTTACAATAGTAGTTCTATAGTAAACATCATTCAACCCTCTATCCTTCGATAATATGCCTATTAATAGGCTTAAAAATATTTACATTAGGTCTTCCAACAAGGCTAGACCTTCGAGTCTCTTTGATGATACCTAATATAACAATAAGCAAATTACATGGAGATAAAATTGATAGCTACTAATTTTAGGACTTAGAGACCTAATAAGACTCTAAAACCTATTTATTACATCAAAAAACTTAAAGAATTCATATTTACATTGAGAAAATTCATCTGCCTGGGTGGCACTGACCATGACCAAAACATAATTCCCCCCACCAAGTCAGGAGACTTGTCTTCCTACTTTTTAGGAGGTAGTGTAATGATGGATTATGAGTGTCTTCATGGTGAGTTGGTGAGCTAAATAGATTTTTCAAAGACCATGCATCCACCAAAAAATTCCTCTGATGTCATTTAACCTTTCTACGTGGCTGTATTATCCCAAATAAACCATCAAAATTTGAAAATGCTGCAAATTTTTTTTCGCTGCAGAAACAGGGGAGTTAAGGCAAGTTTGTAGCGAAAGTCTATATCACTTTGATTTTAGCCATCTCTCCCACCTGTTTTCTCCCTTTGATGATATGAGGCTGTTTATTAAGTCCAAATAACTAAATACAAACTTTCACCTGCCTTCTTCATGACAATACTTGTGATTTATAGCAAAAAATATTCTACAGCGAGTTCGTAGCGAATTATGGGCTTCAAGCCTAAGATACGCTATGAACTTGCCTAATAGACAACATATTTTGAAATTTTCAATTTACACCTCCAAAACATGTCCATGGCTGTGTAAGATGATAAGGTGAAGCATGATAAGGAAAAATTGGTTCAAAATATCTCTTACCCTCCTCATGAAGCAGCATTTTCACCTTCAACAAGTTCATCTACCAATAAAAATGGAGTTGTTTTTTCTGAAAACTAGGGCTCAGAAATGAGCTTATATCTTAGGATCCTTGATAAATATTGCAAAATGGGAGGAGGTTTTTGTAAATCAGTTCATTTTGAAGAAAAATTTCTCTTGGTTTTGTTAGCACCATCTCCAGCTGTCTGGAATCTTCATTTGAAAAACATGTCTAAAACAGGAAACCAACACACTCTTAAAATAGAGCCCAAAGACATCTTCTAATATCCAAATTTATAGCACATGTGAGAAAAGTGAAAGAGGTTAATGCTATTTCATCCATGTTTGACAATAACCTCTCTCAATTTTGCAGAATTCATCTCCGTTTACCTAGAAATTTCTCTTGAATTTGACTGCTCAAACAGTCAAGAAACACAAAAATCCCTTTGTATCTTGTTTCAGAAATGCATGTAGCCATCATTGGTGAAGGCCGGGGTCTTCTGAAATTATCCTCATATCCATAGGATCATACATGACTATGCTGCCACCCTTGTTAGGCTTTTTTTGGGAAGCCATGCCTTCAAATACCAGCGCTGGTCAATTTTTGTTTTGACACCTGTAAAATTTAATTTGAGACAATAAGCTGCTTCTGTGGACAGAATTTATCAATTACCTTTGAAAAAAATGAGATTAGAGACACATAGGGGACTGGTGGTAGAAGTAGCTCACAGGAATGAAAAAGGTAAATGTTAAGCTCAAATGCCTGAGTTTTAAATTATGAAAAAGGAAAAACTGGAAGTGAGACAAAATGATGAGGTGGTGTGAGGACCATGCGTGACACATATTTAATAATGATTTAAAACACGTAAACATGTGATGGAAACTTTACCTCTACCCTCTCATAAAGTGACAACTAATCAATCTCTGAACTGTTGCAGAAATACCGGAGTTCGTAGCGAATTCTGTTATAGGTTTGACAGATTCGCTACGTAATTATTAGGTGAGTTCATTGTGAAATTCACCAGATTTGCATAGCAATCGCTGCGGACTCAGGTAAAATGTGACGCATGTAAAAAATAAATTATTTGAGCTGATGTATGTGACTTTTTGAATTTGTCTTATGATGAGACCCTATTTACACCACACATAAACCTCTTGGACTCTTTAAAACTATAAGATAATCATGAAATTTTAAGATTTTTTATGAATCTATTTGACCAACCTATTTGACTTAACTCAAAATGACCTCTATGACCAACCTGTTGTTATTTGATGATAACATAAAGAATGAAGTAGTTGAACAAGTGACATAAAAATTTAATCGATCTTATATATGGACAAGAAGATCATATGTCCTGAAAGACAATCCAATCGTTCATTTTTTGTCAAAGTCGATGAGCAAACTTATAAAAAATATCAAATCCCTGGATGTGGAAAATTTTTTGAGGGTGCAACGTATTAAAGTAATGTTTATTGCAAAATATTGTTTTGGAAATATTGAAGGTAGTTCCATGACCTAAGATATATTTAACCGTCCATAAATTTTCCACCTTTAGAGCTTCAAGAATGCTTCAATTACGAAACAAGAGGGAGTAAATCAGGAAACACATTCACCACTGATTAAGGTGACTAAAGCAAGTTTCCAGCTCAAGAAGACAACACTCAATCCATGAGTAGTTGAAACCCTTGGAATATCAACCATTTTTTGAGTTAGAAGCATATATTTAGGACATCTATAGACTCAATTGTGATGAGTGGAAGAAAAAACTAGGCAGACAACCCTAATGATTAGGGATATAGTTAATGGGTTTGGTTAGATATCCTCCAATGAAATTCCAAAGTTTATATGAAAAAAGAGAAATGGATGTTCTTAATTGCATTTTTATATTCACTTTCTCATAGGATACAATTAAAACTACCTTAGAAAGCATAGTTTCAACATTTTTCTAACCCATGTAATTTCTGAAGACTGCATAACAAGAAGTGAGTTCAATTTTGTTCTAACTATGATATACCTAGTTATAGAAATCGCGTGGGTAGAGCCCAATCAAATGTAGATCATAAGCACCCCCATTATTCTATTTCCATTTCCAATTTTTGTTAATTAGTTTTCTACAATGTGTTAGATGTTGAATTACATTCATGGCAGTTTAATGTTATCAATGTCTCTGTTTAAGATAATATCCTGAATTTAATGCATTTATTGTTATTTACATTCCTTTTAATTACAATAATCAGTGCTATGGGTTGTAATCTTTGTAAATTGTTATGAGTGGGATGGGTTTTTCTTCTTTAGTTTCAGAATTTGAACATATAAACAAACGTTACTTACCTTTCCCTTCTAGCAAACTACAAGAGAGACATAAATCATAACCTAAATTGTGTGAACCAAGAGTTGAGTGGTTTCCATACAAGTCCAATGTTGAAAAAATCATATAAAATTTAAAGGAAAAATATGACATATTATTAGTCTCATAAATTGGCAAGGATTCCATGGGAATTTGTATTGAAAGTAGAAGATCTCTATAAAAGATATATGTTGGATGGGAAATGAGTGAATATGCAGATGATTATGCCACGTGATCCTCAAGTGGTGACTTCACCTCAATTGAAGAGAATATTTAGAAGGGAAAGGAATAATTTTATTTTCAAAATACCCATTCATTATAGCCAATGTTTTGAGTGAAAATAATTTTAAGAGGAGGGAATTGTCATGTTTCTTTATAGGAATAATTGGAGTCTTTAGTGCTTTATATTGAGATGTATTTCTAAAAGTAGCAACATAACTATTTTCTGAAGGGATGTAGGCTAGCATGAGATATTTACTTAAATAAGTAACCTATGCAAAGCACATTATGGTGGTTATTTGTCCAAATACATTAGATACTAATAGACTATAACTGTTAAGATCGATAAGGCAGAGTACTGAAGTTACTAGGTTTGATCTTGAAAATAAAAGGGTTCAGAATTTATTTAATGACGGATTTAGGATTTAATAATGGAAACTTGGCCACTACATTTTATTAGAATCCCACTTGGGACATTAATGTACTTTTCACATTGTTGAAAATAAAGGAATTTTTGGAGGTAGCCTCTTGTAGGAATTCTTGGAGCTGGACCTCTTATAAGTGGTTTTTTTTGGTAAGTTAGGCTAAAATATATTAATTCAAAGTAAAAATTTACATAGACGTCGGGATAAGATAGTAAGCTATGCTTATCCAGTCACAACCTTCGATGCTTTCAGAATAACGCAGGTTTTGGGCTACCTCCTGGGAGGAAACCAACCCTTTAATAACATCAAACAATAAAAAATTACAAGGTGTGTCGTGATACATGAAAAATAAAAAGATCTATAGTATGTACTAAAGTAACAGAAAATAGAAAAGAGCCAAGCAGCTGCGCAATCATAGTGTTCCTTCAGCATCCTCATTGACATGGTCCTCCTCAGCGGAAGGTACGCGCGGGGGATTTGTAGTAGTTGCGTAGAGGATGGGAGCGATTGGGTACTCAGAATCAAGAACATGCATCCAAACACCCTCCGAGTCCACAATCCACACATCGGTGTCCTCCCCCGAGGCCTCCTGTACCAGGAGCGGCTCGGATTTGCGAGGAGTAGGTTGCTCCGGGCACATGATGGTGGATTTCCTAGGACCCCTTTTGCCCCTTTGATTCCCCTGAGCTAGGGCGATATCCTCCTGGGTTCGCTAAGGGCACTGTGGTGTCTCCCTATCATGGCTTCCAGAAGAGGAGCCCTCGATGGATTCCAAGCGATTGTCTTGAACTCACTGATAGCGACCTGAGAACGCGCCTCTTTGGCTACCCCTAATTGTATTTTGGCACTGACGGGGAGCCATGGGGGGGTGAGGCAACAGAGAGGGGAAGGCCGGTCCACGAATGGTGACTTACTCTTCAGGGGAGCACTCAAGAGAGTAGTGGAGCAGGGGTATGCACAACTGATAACTGTGCAGCGGGGGGGGGGGCTCATAGGAGTGGGGTGTGCAGCGAGGAGTCTGCCTCTGAAAGTGATCATCAGGGTGAATTTGTAGAGGTGTGGAACTCTAGAGAGGGGCGCACAGCCAAGGGGAACACCACGGGGAGCACAAAGCCTAGAGGGGAGTAGCAGGATGTGTTCCTAGTGACCTAGCGCTAGTATGGAGGCGCGCAAGAGGGAGGGCGCACAACTGGTGGAGCATGCAGAGAGACTGAGGCATCAACATAATGGAAAGGGGGGAAAAGAGGGCTCTAGAGGCCAACTAGATCAGCATGGGATTAACACAATGAGGAAATACCTTTCCTTTTGAAGACTTGTGGTAGAAGCGCATATGTTGTGCGATTTTTTGACACGATCGCGAATGTGAGTTGGGCCAGTTCTCATGGGGTGGCATGTGATTCAGGGTGTGGCAGAAGATCAGGTGCATCAGGGAGCTCATGTAAATGATTGTAGAGAGGAGTTTTCACATCATATTAGAGCTGGTGGTGCAGGACTTCGTCAACCTGTGCATGGGAGGAACCAGTTTCGCAAGTGCGTGTCATGTCACCTGCATTTGGGGAGGGATGATATTTTTGGATGAGAGTTTGTCATTCCTCGTGCAAGGAATCATCCCCAATATGAGAGAAGTTGGAGTAATGTAGTGTTGTGTGGCTGGACATGCCTTTTTTGGCCAGGAGATCAGTAACTGTGTTTGATATTCTGCGCACATGGTGGAATGTAATGGCCCTGTGATGTTGTAGCAACTATTCCAGGAGATTGATACAATTAACGAGCCTACAAATTGTAGAGACCTTTGAGGGGGAGGTGCCATGAAGAATACGAGTGGCTTCTTGAGTGATGATTTTCGAGTCTCCCTCCATTTCCAATGGAAAAAAGTTGAACTCAATGGCTCTGGAGATACCCTGGATAAGCCTCTCCAACTCCACAGAGTTGTTGCTATCCCACCCCAGGTTTCTATAGTAGGAAAGTATGAGTTTACCATGGGAGTCTCTAAAGATACCCCCAAAACCAACTTTCCATGGGTTACCTTTGGAGGCTCCATCGAAGTTGCATTTGAAGAAGATGGCCTTGGGGGGGGTTCCATTGTTCAGGTGTGCCGGTTCTACCTGTGTTCGGGGATGGGTTGTCCAAAGGGTCTTGATGCTTATGTTCTAGTTGTTCCAAATGTTGCATTCAGTAGTGGTTGTCAGGAGATCATCCTTCCCCCAATGAGTCATGGTGAGAGTTTCTACTAGGTTACTGTGTAGCCTGGCCTATATTTTCTCTTGATCGGAGGCTGTGTAGGTTTTAACCCTGAACATAAATTATCTACACATGAATCTTATAACATAAAATGAACAATAGCGAGAGCATAAAACATAAAACAGATAAACACAGATATTTTCCCCTGGATCCCAAATCGGGATGAACAACTTGATTTTTCATTATATTCCTTTTAGTGTTACAACACATATATATACATGACGAAGCATACATAAACTCAAATCCATTTACCCTGGATTAGAACATAACCATAGTTCCCTTGACCAGATCTACAAAATACCAGGAGCCAAAAACCATCGTACCCAAAAACCATGTGCAAACTCATGCACAAAACATGGGTGGGTCCACACACCAAAAAAAATTTCGCCGGGGCGCTGCCTTAGACCCCAACAGTGGGGGCTGCCTCCCCCATTGTGACCCCCCTGCTACGCCCGGCGCAACGTACAGCGCGTGGGGCTAATCGTGGAAAGAATATAACACATACCCAACATTCTCCCACTTGTTGTTTTCTTTCCACAAGGGGCCACAGCAAAGCTTAGTCATTGGGCCAATTCTTCAACACCCATTGTTTCTCTACACCATGAGAACTTCTGAGTGCTCATAGACTTCGTCAATGCATCTACAATATTCTTCAAAGTGTCTACCTTTACCAGCAACACCCTTTTAGCCTCAACCATATCTCTAACAAAGTGATATTGAACATCAATGTGCTTTGTCTTTGAATGGTAAGTAGGGTTCTTAGCCAAGAAAATTGCACTTTCGCTATCACAGTCTATCCTTATAGCTTGCTGTACCAACCCCATACTTGAACACAATCTCTGCAACCAAACTGCTTCCTTGCTTGCATGAGTGGCTGCTATGTATTCTGCCTCTGTAGTTGAAAGAGCCACTACAGACTGTCTTTTACTCATCCAACCGACTGCGCCTCCAAATAGGCTAAACACATACCCACTTGTAGATCTTCTTTGGTCCAGATCTCCAGCCCAGTCTGCATCAACAAAACCATGAATGTCCAACATTCTTTCCAATCCTAGTCTTCCCTGGTAGCACAAGCCATAATCACTAGTGCCACGTAAATATCTAAAAACTCGCTTCACTGTTGTCCAATGCTCCTTCCCTGGGTTTGACATAAACCTGCTCAATACTCCCACTGCATGTGCAATGTCTGGTCTAGTACAAACCATTGCATACATCAGGCTACCCACTGCACTTGCATATGGAACACGGGACATATTCTCCTCTTCTTCTTGTGTCTTGGGACACTGTTCAGCAGACAACTTTACACCTATAGGAATAGGAACATTCACCGGTTTACTATCCTGCATATTGAACCTCTGCAATATAGTCTCGACATACTTCCTCTGGTTTAACCAGAGCTTCCTCTTTGCCCGATCTCTCTTAATTTCCATGCCCAAAATATAGTTTGCAGCACCCAGATCCTTCATGTCGAATTTGGAGAACAGTTGGGTCTTCAAATCTTGGATAATTTCTGTCATTTCCAATCAACAACATATCATCCACATACAAGACCAAATAAATAACACGGTCACCAATTAATTTAAAATAAACACAGTGATCCTCCTTGCTTCTGGTGAAGCCAAGTCCCCGTATATAGGTATCAAATTTCTGATACTACATCCTTGGTGATTGTTTTAACC
The DNA here is from genome assembly GCA_034641835.2 of Pinus albicaulis. NCBI lineage: Eukaryota > Viridiplantae > Streptophyta > Pinopsida > Pinales > Pinaceae > Pinus > Pinus albicaulis. Next base: position 1,025,157,483 of record CM076583.1, on the reverse strand, counting down.
CATACAAAGACTTATTCAACCTGCATACCAGTTCTTTCTTGCCCTTCACCATAAAGCCTTCAGGTTGCTTCATGTAGATCTCCTCTTCTAGATCCCCGTGAAGAAATGATATCTTCACATCCATCTGTTCTATCTCAAAATCAAATGCAGCAGTAATAGATAAAAGTAATCTAATAGAAGTAACTTTTGCGACAGGAGAAAAAATATCACCAAAATCAATTCTCGGCACTTGGGAATAACCTTTTTCTACCAACCAAGATTTGTATTTCTCCACCTTGCCTTCTACATTCATCTTCTTCTTAAACGCCCATTTTCTCCCAATGGGCTTCCTTCTAGCCGGCAACTCCACCAGATCCCATGCCTCATTTTTGTGCAAGGATGCCATTTCATCAACCACGACCTCCTTCTAGAGTTTTCCATCCTCGGAATCTACTGCCTCCCTGATAGTTCTGGGATCATCATCAGTTATAGTTAAGGCAAAACCTGAACAAAAAGCAAATGGACTATACCTTTCTGGTTGCCTTCTTTCCCGAACTGATCTTCTCAAAGCTGGAGTTTGTGGCTCTTCATCTTCTGAGTCTTCTTCTGTTGTAGAGTCTGATTCATCCTCCTTCAGCTCAAACTCTATCTTCTCAGGTTCCTTTGGTAGGACTTCATGTTTAACAACATCTTTCACTTCTCTAAACACCACATCTCAGCTGTACACAACCTTCCTTGTTTCTGGGTTCCAAAGCTTGTAACCCTTTAAACCATCCTTATACCCAATAAAGATGCACCTTTCAGATTTATTATCCAACTTGGTCCTTTCCTCCTTTGGAACATGTACATATGCATCACATCCAAATACCCTTAGATGTGAAAGAGAGGGTTTCTTACCAGTCCATACCTCATGTGGAGTCTTATCCTCCAACGCCGATGAAGGTGATCTGTTAACTAAGTAACATGCAGTCTCCACTGCCTCTGCCCAGAATTCTTGTCCTAACTCGGTACCACTGAGCATGCTTCTTGCCTTTTCCATCAGTGTTCTGTTCATTCTTTCTGCAACTCCGTTTTGCTGAGGTGTGTATGGAGTAGTCTTCTTCCGTGCTATGCCACACTTCTTACAGAACTCTTCAAATTCCTTCTTGCAGAACTCCCCACCATTATCTATCCTTAGCGCCTTTATCTTCTTCTCTGTCTGGTTTTCCACCAGAGCCTTAAATTCTTTAAATTTGTCAAAGACTTCAGATTTCTTCCTCAAGAAATATATCCATGTATTCCTTGAGAAGTCATCTATGAATGAAACATAGTATACAGACTTTCCCAGTGATGGAACTGACACAGGTCCAAACACATCACTGTGCACAAGTTCTAATATCTTGTTCGCCCTCTTAGCACCAGAAGGAAAACTCACCCGATTCTGCTTCCCACATACACAATGTTCACAGAAATCGAAATCCAGAGAGCAATTAGACATACCTTCTACCATACCATTTCTATGTAGTATCCGAAGGCCCTTCTCTCCAATATGTCCAAGCCTTTGATGCCATAGCATGGTCTTTTCTCCAGAGACAGCTAGGCTTTCCGCTCCACTTTCAGGAACCACATAGAGCCTATTACACCCATCAATAATAGTGCTACCTTGTATCTTGTACAAAGTTCTAGTCTGAACTGCCCGCATTAATACCAGTGCTCCCCGAACCATCTTGCAGGAATCTTTCTCGAACACTGTTTTTACACCTGCATCATCCATTTTGCTTATAGAAATCAGATTTCTGGCCAATGCAGGAATATGCAGAACACCAGGAAGTGTTCTAATCCTTCCATCTTGTAGCTTCAGCTTGACCTTTCCACGTCCGATGATTTTGGCCTTCCTATCATCACCTAATAAGACATCACTGGCATCATATTACTCATACTCGCAGAACCACTCCCTATGGGGAGTGAAGTGAAAGGATGCACCTGATTCAATCAACCATGAATCATGATCTACATGTGTATTTGAAGAAGAAGCCAAATACACATCCCCACCTTCATCCGAGGTGGTTTTTTCCTTTGCAGAACGAGCATCATGACATCCCTTTCCTTTCGTACGAGCTTTAGCTCTTCACTCCTTTTTGTAGTGCCCTTTCTTTCCGCATTTCCAGCACACCTTTACAAACCTTCCAAGAGGTTTATATTTCCCCCTAGATTTGGATCTCCCACTCGAAACCTTATTCTTTTTTTTGTTTTGGGACCTTCCTACGTATAAGGCATCTCCATTCTCGCCTCCATATTTCTCCGTCTCATTTCCTCCGACAAAGCAAGAAGGGTGACACAATGTCATCAAATAATTCAAGGTATGGTCAGATTGCTACCTATTGCAATAACCAGAATATCCCACGAGTCTGGTAGAGAACACAAAAAACTGATGCACTTATCTTCATCTGAGATTTTAATATCAACAGATGACAACTGACTTACCACAATATTGAAGGCGTTCATATGCTCTGTCACCGAGTCTCCATCCTTCATCCTCAGGTTATACATCTTTTTCCGCAGAAACAACTTATTCACCAGAGACTTAGATTGGTACAAAGTCCCAAGTTTTTCCCACATATTCTTCGTCGTAGCTTCCCCAGATACATTCAACAATACTGAATCTGAGACACACAACCGTATTGTTCTCTTAGCCTTTCGATCCAGTTTCTTCCAGTCTTCATCTAACATTTTCGTTGGTTTAGTACCTGGATCTACCGCGATCCACTGATATTTATCCACCAGTAGATCCTCCATATTGAGCTTCCACAACTCAAAACTCTGACCATTAAATTTCTCGATCTCTATCTTTCCGCCACTCGCCATCTTCTTTCACCGAAAGAATCGATCCCGCAGATCTCCCACTGAACAGGGTCTACCTCAGGCCCGAGCAAAAAACCCTCAGCAGAAAAGGCGTCCCCTTGAAGCCGAAACAGCTCTGATACCAAATGTAGGTTTTAACCCTGAACAGAAATTATCTACACACGAATCTTATAACAGAAAATGAACAATAGTGAGAGCATAAAACATAAAACAGATAAACACAGAGATTTTCCCCTGGATCCCAAATCGAGACGACCAACTTGATTTTTCATTATATTTCTTTTAGTGTTACAACACATATATATACATGCCGAAGCATACATAAACTCCAATTCATTAACCCCGGATTATAACATAACCATAGTTCCGTTGACCGGATCTACAAAATACCAGGGGCCGAAAACCATCGTACCCCAAAACCATGTGCAAACTCATGCACAAAACATAGGTGGGTCCGCCTATGAGTGGGTCCGCACACCAAAATTTTTTTCGCCGGAGCGCTGCCCCAGACCCCAACAGTGGGGGTTGCCTCCCCCCTTGTGACCCCCCTGCTACGCCCAGCGAAACGTACAACGCGTGGGGCTAGTCGTGGAAATAATATAACACATACCCAACAGGCTGTGTCTTGAAATATCTTGCTGTTTATTTCTTTCCAAATATTCCAGATAAGTAGGCCTGGAATCAGCTGCCAGAGGCAATTCAAGAGGTTACTGGAATAGGGTTTATCTGGCCATTTTTTGATGGTGTTGGTGATGTTACCCCTGTCTTGATTGGATCTTCTGCACATAATTTCAATCTTGTCCCACAGGGTGTTGGATATGGGGCAGAGGTATAACAAATGATCTATGGTTTCATTTTCATTCTGGCAGAGCGGACATATTTAGGGTCCCACAAAACCCTGTTTCAAAATATTCTCCCATGTGAGGATGTGTCATTTACTGAGAAACCATAAAAAGGTAGCTAATTTGGGCCAGAGCTTGGCAGACCATATCTTCTTCCATGTTTGATTGGTAGGGTCAGGGTTCGGCTATTGTAAAAGATGATAGGCTTCCTTGGTAGAGTAGTTTCCACTTGGAGTATGGCCCCATCACAGAATGTCGAGCCCTTGCTGGGCTCTGATTCTTCTTTTAGTCATTAATTCCTCCCAAATATCCCTGTGATTCTCATTGTTCAAGTCTACTTTCCATCTATCTATGCGTAGCAAAGTCCTGTAACCTTGAGTTGTTTCATTGGTCCAGAAGTCTTGGATGTAATTTTGTTGCTGTGCCTGTAGGACTGTGCTCTAGAGGGGTCTAGGAAAAATTGAGGATAGACTGGGAAATTTCTTCCATGAATCCTCCCAAAGTCTAGCTTGTATGCCACTGCATAGTTCCCAAAAGCTATGGGTTTGGATTAACTCTTTTTGGCAGCTGACAACATTCCATATTTGGGATCCTCCGGGATCAATGTTGAATCTGATTAGTTCCTCCCTGGGCCAATTACCTGCATATTTCGCAACACTTAGGGCTTGATAGTAGCCTCAGGGCTGCAAACCCACATTCTCCTCTATGATGCATATAAAAATGCATTGTCCATTTCTCTCTTAAAATAAATGCCCATATTGGAAAACTCAAAAATTGCGGAAGCTTTCCAAATTCAATCTTCACTATGAAGATTCCTTCACTTTTTAAATTCTGTTATAAAACCCCATCAATACAAACTTTATGCGTAGAAGCTATTTCCTTTTCATTAAATGTGATTTTAAACCATAAGAAAATCCTTTTATCAAAGGTTTCTCTCTTTTCATTTACCCCCAAGTGGAAAAATTTGTTTAAAACCCTTTACTTCAATATAATTCTTTTCTTCATATCAAATGTTATATATCGGACCACAGCATAACCAACATGCTCTTTAATATATTTTATATTATTTAATGTCGAACATATAATTATACCTTATCCACAAGGTATTCACAAATCTTTAAGATTTTTGCTCCTATGGTTTAAACCCCTTAACCATATAAATATTGGCTACGGTTTCACAACTCATTTTCATTCAAGACTCAACGAAGTTAAAACTTTATGTTCTAAAGTTATTAACTCACCATGTTCCATTTACACACACATATCAATGATTCATTTGCACATCAAATACACACCACAGCTCCACCATGCGTACTTTTCCACCATCGAACGATTGACACTTACCTGCATTTAGATATAATGATCTACGACCATCACGCAACTAAATTACACACTTTTTAAAGTTTCCAAACTTTTGGTAATCCTTACGCAACTTCTATTGTGAATTCCATTGGATCTCTGATGATCACAATTGAACGGCCATCACATTCAAATTGTCTCCGGTCTTTTTCAAACAAAAATCACGCGACAAAACTGGTTTTTTAATTAACACTATTGCAACATGTCATATGTTGAGCGCTATCGCGTTCCCTTCAAAGAAATCCGCTTACCATTTTGAACCCGTGCGAGAACCACCATTTAGTTTAAAAACTGCTCTTCCTTTGATACAGAATTCCTTTTCTCATGATTCCGCTTCGCTCTTACCTCACGTTTCCAAAACTGGTATTTCATTGCACTTCAACTTTATTTTGTTCTACCTTCCGAGAATTCACTCCATCTTCAAACAGGGTTAACCTTTCTGCGCCTTCACTCAAGTTGCGCATCATTGATCTCTTGGATCCATATGTGCCAACGCACAATTCCGCTATATCTTCTACTGTACATTCGACACAAAGTCCCTTCTTCTTTCGATTCTGAATTTCACTGCATCATCACAGTCCCATTCCGAAAGCATCACTACTACGTTTGCCCATATTTTATTCAACTTATGGTTCAATAATTCACCATTCCATTGCTATCGACTCACAGTTATGGTTGTTTCTGTGACTTCGCCTTCCACTGGTTCTAATATATAATAGTACCATGCTTTAAACACAGTTCAAATCCGATATGGAAATCAGAATGCAAATCCTCATTTGCATAAACGAAACCCTTTCCTCAGTTCTCTCTATTTTGATCCTGATCCAGATTACTATTCGACCGGATATACCTCTGATGCATATGTATCCTACTGAATTGAAAATCCAATTATTCGGCTGTGCCATTCCGATGTGTCAAATGCTAAGTTAAAAACTCATCTCTTTTCCTGTGTGATCGATCCTTTCAGTGATCGATACACCACTATTCATATGTCTTCTCCAATATGTACTCAATTCCTTATTTCTCTGCATTCAATTCATAATTGAACCACTTCTCGACCATTATATCAAATATTTCAATGGTAAATAGAATACCACTACAAATCCTATTGCAGAGTTTTATTCATACATAGTTCAATCAATCGATACACATATGACTCAGAATCGAATCCCTCATATATATATATATATATATATATATATATATACATGAAATCAAACAATTACAAAGGACCTCTTGTCCCTAGCCTGATATTCAAATCAATGGCCCTTTCTACAATCACTGCCCGTAGGCTTACAAAACTCTGTTTTCCCAAACTCTACTCTAACTCATGTCTCTCTACTTTTCTTGCCTTTTAGGCTTAATATATTTATACAAATTAGGATGAACCAATTTAGGTTCATATCTCTCAATAACTCAACAAAATCCCCTAAATCCTCAAGCTCCTAAAATCTATCTTTTATCCCTAAAAATCCTCACAAAATCATGGAACTGTTTCTAACTTAAGATTTACAATAAATCTTAATTATCCTATCTCCCTCATGTTCTCCAATCATTCGGTAACATTTACAAAATCCTCACAATAATTAAAATCACTCAAAACCCATTAATAATTACATAAAAATCAATTTCCTTTAAAAACTCAAGACCCCCTATGTCTATTAAAAGACAAAGTATTTTCCCGAATATAATGCCCCTGCATCAGTTTCCCAGGGTGTGTGAGGGTTGGATAACAATTTCCACTATATGATAGATCCCATTATTCTGTTGCTATGCTCTGTATCTCTCAATCCTAGTCCTCCTTGTGCTTTCGGTGTACATACCTCTTTCCATTTGACTAGCACCCATTTGTTTTTGTCTTTAGTTCCCCCCTAAAGGAAGGTTATTTGAAAGTTGCGCATGGATTTGAGGACCCATTTTGGTGCCGCTAGAATAGAGAAGAGGTAAATGGGGAGGGCCTGAAGAACAAATTTAATGAGAACCAACCATCCAGCTATGTTGAGGGAGCGGTGGGTCCAGTTGGACAATTTGGTTTCCATTCGGTCTAGCAACTCTCTCCAGGAGGTATGTTTGTTAGGTCCCTATATTACTAGTGTAGTCCCTTATTATGTTAGTGTATCCCCCCTTATTGTTATTGTTGTACCCCTGTAACCCCCATATTGTTATTATTGCGCCCTTACATTATTATTGTTAGGTCGCCTAGGATTATATTGTGACCCCATGGACTCCTATATATAGAAAGGAGGTTTTGTCATTTCTATCATCCAATAATTGTTCATTTATGTAATGTAAAGGAGGATTCCCCCTCAAAGTGGTTTATTTCTAAGGCATTTATCTCGCTTTTCTTCTATTTTTGGAGTTGGTTTCATAACATTTGGTATCAGAGCTTTGGATTCTAGGGTTTCGCTGCTCCAAACAGGTCATCGTGGAATTTTCGCTATAAATTTTTTTCTACGAAGGTTCAGAAGATGAAATTTTTATCACCCGAAGCTGAAATCCTGAGCTAGCTCGTGAAAAAATTTCAGATCATGGTTCCAAATATTTTCGGAGATATGGTTTGTGGAATTTAGGGTTTTTGCTGGCTCTCGAATTTCATATCAAAGAGGTGACCTTGGGAAAATCATCATAACTCTCTCTATGAGCATCGTATTTGAATTCTGTAAAAAATGGACAAAAGCACACGGACTATAGTTTTATGTGTATCAATTTTAGAGCCGAAGGAGGAAATAATGACACGTGGCATGCCGTACAAGTTTGCTCTACTGAACTAGTCCATAATTAGGTCATTGTGGGAGATTGGGCATAAATTCGCCTTGAAAAATCCAAATCAGGTCAGACCCGTAGCATTCAAAAGAAGATTCAGCGGGCTACTACAACACCAAATTTCAGATATTGAATATCCTAAATAACAGAGATAATTTAGTTTCAATATCGAGCTCCTCAAAAGCAATAAAAAGGTGTGTATTTGTTTTTTAAAATTGCATAATGTTTGTTTGAAAAAGCAGTTTGAAGCGATTCCAAGGGCATATTGAAGAATTTTTATCAGTATTGGGTTCTATAATGCCTCCAAAAAATAATTCCATACCCATTAAGCCCTATGAGTATGAGATATCAAAATTACGGTACCAAGTGCAACAAATTTCGATATTACAAAGAGCAATCAAAGATGACATAGATGGTTTAAAAGAAAAAATGAAGGCTATGTTGGACAATTTGAAGGATCAAATGAAATATAATATGGATACTGAAGTAGTGGAAGATCTCATTGAGCATCAACAACAAGTTCTCCAACTCTCAAAGGATAACATAACTTTGGTGCATAATCAAATGAAATAATAGGAATATCAACATCACATCGAAATAAGTTCTAAAGCAGTCATAGAAACAAGAACTCAACAAGTAAGATCAATTTCAGAGTATATTAGCAAGTGGAATAACTTTCATATAGAAGATTCCACATGGGAGGATGAGAATTTTATACAAAAGCATCAAGAAATAATCAAGCATTGAGGACAACACTTGTTTGAAGGAGAGGGGCATGTTAGGTCCCTATATTACTTGTGTAGTCCCTTATTATGTTAGTGTAGCCCCCCTTATTGTTATTTTTGTACCTTTGTAACCCCCATATTGTTATTATTGTGCCCTTACATTATTATTGTTAGGCCAAATATGATTATATTGTGACCCCATGGACTCCTATATATAGAAAGGAGGTTTTGTCATTTGTATCATCCAAGAATTTTTCATTTATGTAATGTAAAGGAGGTTTCCCCCTCGAAGTGGTTTATTTCTAAGGCATTGATCTCTCTTTTCTTCTATTTTTGGAGCTGGTTTCATAACAATGTTTGATGGTTGAGTCTATGAGTATGGCTCCTAGGTATTTGGACGGAAAAGAAGCTACGGTGAAGCCCAGGATGTGAGTGATGTTGCGCTGGGTGATAAGGGGCGCGTTAAAAACGAATATTTGAGTTTTTTTAGGGTTGACAACAGTGCCATAGGCTTCATAGAAACAATCGAGTAGGGTTTTAAGGGTGTGAGATTTCTGAACCGAGGGGTGCCCCATTATCATATTATCATCCACAAATTGCTAGTGGGAAATGGGGGGGAGCTTGTGTAGAGGAATACCTTGAAGGTTATGCGATTGGATGGAGCTTTTCATCAGGGGGTCTAGACCCTCTGTTATAAGAATAAAGAGGAAGGGTGAAAGAGGGTCCCCTTTCCTTATTCCTCTAGAGGAGTTGAAAGTAGCCGAAGGAATGCCATTGAATAGAATGGAGATAAAGGGGGAGGATATCAGGCTCATTATCTGTCGGACCCAGGTGTGGCCGAAACCAAAGGCCAAGAGGATTTGCTTTATATAGTTCAATCTGAGTTTGTCAAAAGCCTTGGATAGATAAATTTTGAGGAGCATACTCATTTTTTTGGAAATTTTTAGGGAGTGAATGACCTAGTGGGTAGGGATGATTCCATCAAGGATTTGCCTACCCTCAACATAACTCATTTTCTCTGGAGAAATGAGCATGGGAAGAAGCTGCTTCAATCTGTTAGCTATAACTTTGGAAATGATTTTGTAAATTACATTGCAGAGTGCTATGGGTCTGTACTTACTTGGAGAAGCGAAATTATCTTCCTTTGGGATGAGAGTGAGGAAGGTAGCATTAAGAGCTGTCAGAATCCAGTGGGTGGTGCACAATTCCTCTACTATTCCCCAGACATCGTCTTTGATAGTGTCCCAGAAGAAGTGAAAGAAGCTGGTGGTGAATCTGTATGGGCCTAGGGATTTCCCTTCCTTTAGTTGGAAAACAACTTGTTCAACCTTTGCCAATGAAGTGGCTTTGAGAAACATCGTATTATGATATTCAGTGACCAATTTGGGTATGTACTGTGTGATTATTGCTATGGCCTCCTGTCGATGGATATTGAGTTCTTGGAGGATGTCCTTTAAGTGATTTCTCAACTCCTTAGTGATATCCTCTTGTTTTTCCAGACGCTCCCCATTCTGACTTTTGAGTACTTTGATTCTGTTGTGCATCCTATGCTGGATGGTGGAGTGATGATTTTTTTTTGTGTTTCTTTCTCCATCTTTAAGCCAACATATCTGGGATTTCTATTTCCACAGGATCTCTTCCTGGCTTCATCTCTCTTCCAGCTTGGTTGTTAGAGATTTTTCCTTGTTCTCTGAATCTACTGAACGTCCTTGTGATATGATTTCTTGTTGGAGTTGCTTCATTTTCTCTTCCAAATGTCTTTTCTCTTTGAAGATGTTGCCGAAGGTGGTCTTGTTCCACAACTTCAGTTTCCCCTTGAGCATATTTAGTTTTTGCTGGCACCGATTTATTTTTGTGCCCTGGGGTGGTATGAGGGAGGTCCACCAATCAAAGACAAGGTCTTTGAACCCTGAATGTTTGAGCCAAAATTGTTCAAAGAGGAAAGGTTTAGGTGTGTCCATACCCGGTTTGAGCCATTGGAGTTGTATCGGCTAGTGGTCTGAGCCAGAGGCCGAAATGATGGTGGCTGCGAGCTCTCCTCCTAGATGTATGAAGTCTTCCATGATGAGGAAACAATCTAGTTTGGAAGCAATTTGATGAGATCCACCTCTTCTGTTATTCCAGGTGAAGATTCCATTGGATGTTTGAAGATCTATGAAGTGATTTTCATGGATGAAGTTCTTGAACCCAGTGTTGTCCATATCAAGGTGAGGCCTTCCTCATTTTTTTTCCTGAAGGTTGGTTATCATGTTGAAGTCTCCTCCAATCAGCCAAAGAGGGTAAGTATGCTGGTTGTTGAGATCTGAAATGTTGTCAAGAAGCTCAGTTTTTTGCTAGAGAGGCTGGGGGATGTATACATTCGTGAGAAGTTCATGGACGGTGGTTCCAATCAAACGAAATGAGGCTTGAATGAAGTGTCTATTAGCTTGAAATTTCTATAGGGTGATAATGTGGGGATTCCATATGATTTCTAGGCCTCTTGAAGCTTGATTAGCATCCACCTCTAGGGTATTGCTTCCTTTCCAGAATCTTTTGAAGATTGTGTCCAAAGTAGAGCTGGAGCATTTGGTTTCTTGCATGAAGAGTATTGTGGGGCGTTCCTCAATAATTCTTTTCTTGATTAACCTGTGCTTGGAGGGGATGTTAAGCCCTCTGATATTCCATAATATGATCTTCATTGAGGGGGGTTGGGGATTATAGAGTAGAACCTGGTTAACTTGGGGAATCTCCCTGATTCTACTAGCTCTTTGCCCGCTGTTAGCCATCCATAATTTTGACATATTCAAAGATGGCTAAAACATATCATTTTAGCCTTCAAGAATTTTTTTTTAGCAAATCTGTGAGTTCTTGAAGTCTTTCCATGCCCCTTATCTTTCAAAAATCCATCTCACTGATATATTCATTCAAATAGCCCTGCTAATTCATAAAGAAAATTGCCTTCAAACTCATAATCCTCATCATTTCTCCATTTCAAAATGTGTCCTTCTTTTCCCCCCCATTTTTCCCTCATTTTTCCCTCATTTACCCTTCATTCCCCATCAAAACCCCTTAAGACCTTATAAATCATCTTTTTCTGGTCTTGAACCTCTTTTTCCCCCTTATCGAAACCCCTAAAAAAGGTTTAAAAACCTCATTTTTTGGCCTTTTCTGCTCCTTTTCAAACATTAGGCCTCAAGCACCTTTCGGCTTAGCCTTAGCCCCTTTTCGTCATATAGCCTGGTCCTGTGACCAAGCGCTAAGCCCCATCGGCTATCGCATATCACAGCCTCCCGATTTCGCTTTACCCCACCGATGTCGCACCCCCGATAGACATTCCGCCGATGGAATCCTAACTGTCGATTAGATTCCATCCGACGGTCCACGTTCCATTAGCCATCGCAATCTTCCGTTCCGCCTTCCCTTCTCTCCGCATTGTGCATTATTTCGAAATAATCCTGACCATTGGTCCATTAGATCCAACGACCATTGCTCCTTCGCTTCTTCGCTCCGCTCCCAACCGTTCTTGTCTATTCACTTTTCCACGATATGATCTTGACCGTCAATCCTCTAGATCCAACGGCCATCACATCATCGCCCTTTCGGCCCTCGCACCACCTTTCCATTCTGCCCGCTTCCCTGCGAAAGGATCTTCACCGTTGATCCTCCAGATCCAACAGTGATCGCTCTTTCGCCATTCATCCATTCCCCCGCCCATATATTTTATTTTGCGCATTCCCGTTATTCATCTCCACCATTGATCCTCCAGATCCAACGGTCATCGCTCTTTCACATTTTCACTGACCCTCTCAATCATTTGTGATTTGCGTGAAATTGCGAACAGATCCCAACCGTCGATCCTTCAGATCTGACGTCCAAGATCTTATCATGCACCAACTCGTCTACCCCCCCTTCTGTGCGTTTTGAACGTGAAAAAGGTGGTTTTGCTGGGGTTACGTGTCACCTTCGGAGCCATATCGCGTTCACTAGGCCTAAACTGCTTACCACCTTCTGGCCATGCGAAAACCATCGTCGGTTTCCGCAAAACTGCCTTTACCTCTATTCGCGCCCAAATTCAAGTATTTCCTCTGATTTTTCCTGGTTTTGTTCACATAACCCTCCTCTGCATATATTCCTCCCTCTGCAAATCGCACGAGCCCTCCACATGGCCTCTAAAAGCAGTTTTAACCACAGCCCCCAGGTTTTCAATTAAATGTTTTTGTTTATTTTTGCAGGTTTAATGGCGTCCGAAACATTACAGGCCCTCCCACAGTCACCTAAGTGGCATAAAACCTCAGGATGACGATCCTCGAGGCAGAATCACACAGAAAGGGAGATCGAAGAGTTTAATTTCGTGATTGGATCGATGTCTCATGAACATTGGTCGAAGTAATAAAACCCTCCAGCGCGCCAAAAGTCTCCTGCACACAGAAGTAGAGAAGAAAACAATGAAGACTGAAGAACAGAAGATTAAAGCTTAAACAGAGATTAAAGGACAAAACACAGTTAAAAGATAGATGAACAGAGATTTAAAGAAAACAATAAAGTATTAAAAAGGCATCATGATGAGTTATGAAGGCTAAAAGCAGATCAGGCCTTAAATACAATTTAGTGATGAAATGAAGGAAAATTAGGCTTAAAAAGGCCTTGAATACATCAACAAAGAGCAGTTATTCCCTTAGAAATATCTAACTGACACATTGGGCCTAATTTCTATCCATAAAGCAAATCAACAGTTATTACCCAGCTGGAAATACATTTAAACTGTCAGCACAGTTATTGTAAAGATATGATAGAGCCTTAAAAGTCAATCTTTTCTCCTATCTGCCTCTCAGAAGTTAAGACAGAGTTATTAAAATAGAGAAGTAGTTGCACCTATTTCTGCCTTATGCCTTGCATGGTTTTCAAGGCTAGAAATGCATTTACTCTGTAATTAATAGCATTTTGAACCCTAAAAAAATTTCCACCTCATTCTTCTATAAATACTCTATGAGGAGCTCTTTGTTAGGGGTTGGTTGCTGGCATTCAAACTCTTTGAAGTTGTACATAGTCTGGCTGAAGATTAAAGAAAAAATTGAAGTATTGGAAGACTGATGATGTTTTGACATGTTTTGTTAATGAGAAGGCTCTATCATTAGATCCCTGAGCATGGTTGTTGGTGATGTATTATAATATGTTAATTGTTATTTCCTATTTTCCATTTTGTTCCATCATTCTATACTTACAGTAGAGTAAAAATTTTAGGCTAAGAAATGTCTCCTAGAAGCACCTTAGACCTGTTTGCTCTTCATTGTCTTTATGTTTTCATCTTCTGAGGCATTCTAGAGAATTATTAATTGCTCTCTTGAACCCTTATGCTTGTTTATTTCAGAAATAGTTCAAACAGTTGGTCTCAAGAATGATTTATGGTTTTACCTGCTTACTTACTGCCACTTGAAAACTGTTTTTGAAGTCTCCCTTTAAAGTACCATTGTTTACAGTCTGCCAAAGAGGTCTATTTTGATCATACCCTTTGTTCTTGCTGAGATAATTGTTTTGAAGATATTTATAATTGTAATCAGAGATGTTTAGGCATTCCCTCTTCAATGATACAGTTATTTGTGAATCTTTTATGTTTTCTAAATTCCTTGAAGGTGAAATCTTTGGATGAAATAGAGCGTTTCTCGACTCCTAGATTTCATTTGAAAATGTTTTTTCTTGAAATTGTTATTTTCTGAAGTGTGATTTCTAGAATTTATGGTTAGCCCTGTCTATGGAATGCCTCTTTATGTTCAGATAATGTTTTAAGTCCCTTTGTTGAGAAGTAGATATAATTTCGGATTATTAACTGCCCTTAGTTCTACTTCTCCTTCTAAATCCTTAATGTCCATTTCTTTTCATCCACCAAACCCAAGATCCACTGGCCAAGTTAGATTTTCCCTTTGATATCCCATATCCATTGATTGAGCTTGTTACAACTTCTTCTTGACTCCTTTGCCCAATGACTCTAATATTTCCCTTTTCTATCTATGTTTCCAAGATCATTCATGTCCAACCAACCAAAACCCAAACAAACAAACTTGTACTTAATAACTAGCCTAAAATCAACCCTTAAAAGTAAACAAGACATATCTTTGCACATATTGAGAGATACCTCTCTGAGACTAGGAGGGCTAGATCCTAGATCTTGGTTTGAATGTTGCCTTTTCATTTGGCTTGCCAATCAGCCAAATCACAGGACCCCAACACCCGCCGTGACTGTTTGTTGCAATTCTGTTTTTCTTCCTCGTTTTCGGGATTATTTCAGGATGAATTTAGTATTCAGGGGCAAACCTCCTTGAATTCCAAGAGAAGGAATCTGTTGAGCTCGAGAGAGGACTTCCTCCAACTTCTAGATCTGGTGCGGAGGGATTGAAAGAAAGTATTTCCTCTTGCATGCTTCTTCTAACCCCATGAGATCAAGGTCCCCATAGTCAATGCTCTCTGATTCTTCCTCCATTGCTTCTAGGATTGATTCTAGTGCTGAACATTTTCCTTTATTTTCCGAGTTGTCCCCTGCATGCGTAGAGGTTTGGGGGATCAAAAAGCGGTTGGATCTTGGTTTTTTGAGTCTTTCAGGTATGGGGATTCTCTTGCGAAGATCACCCTGAATATTTGGGAGGTTTGTTCTCATTCTCATTTAGTTGAGCTAGGGATTTGAAGATGTTGCTTGATGCTGGGGCTCTTTTGTTATGGTTCATGTTTGACTTCCTGTTGTGCCTTTTCCTTCTTGCTACTTTCGTAAACCCCTCGGTATCATGGTTTGTTGAATCATTGATCGGTGCAGCCTTTTGATTTAGGGGGGAATCTATGAATAGGTGCCCGTGTTGGTGACACTTCAGGCATCTAAAAGGGACATGTTCATAATCTACTATTTGAATCCATTCATAATCATCATGCAATAGGGAGCGACTTTGCGATGTTCATGTAGACACAGATCCTTGCGTAGGCTGCATGTTTGTTGATATTTGTCTCATTCGCTATTTTAATAAATTCTCCAAGAGCATTGCCTATGTCTCAAAGAGTCATCTCGTCCCAGTAGTCCCAGGGGAGGGTGTAGAGCCTGACCCAAACTGGAGACCAAGTGAAATCTTTCTTGTCTGGATTGAAGCATTCTACCTAGTTGTGCAAGTACAAGCCTGCAGAGTTAAAGAAGTATGTCCCACCATCCATGATCCGTTTTTTTTCTTCAATGCAGGTGAAGATCACATTGAAGAAGCCCTTGGCACATAGCTGAAGATCAATATGGTCCTTGGGCTTCCATTTGGAGGCGATCCAACCTAAGAGGGATTTTTCTATGGGCCATAAACCCATGAAATTTCCTATCAATGCATGGTCCTTCATGTATTGGATTTTTTCATTGATTCGATGCGTAGGGAGCTCGATCTTAGTTCTTGTGGTGCCTTGGGTATGCATGTGGAAGAAGTGACTGTTGCTACTTCTGATGCTGTTGTGGATGTCGATTTTGCTGCGAGAGACGCCCCTGTTGAGTCAGGGAGCAGACCAGAGTTCTGATGACGGTCATTGTCAGCCCCTGCCGCCGCTCCTATGGAAGGCAAACCAGAGGTGGGGGGAGCACCCGTCCCCTGGCTGTTGTCTGTCATGAGGGAGCCTATATGCACTCTAGGTGTAGGATGGGGCCCCAAGAGTGGGGAAGAATGTCTGCCAGGGGTAGCCTACTCAGAATGATATTAGCTGGAGGCATGATGCCCAAAAAACGTCGTTTAGGGCCTTAAAACGGCTCCGGAAGTTCAGGACCCGAAAAACTGCTAAAAATAGTAATTTGTGCCGAAACTGAAAAACTGAAAGAGACAATGGTGGGGCCCCAAGTGGAATAGGCGGGTGGCCACCAATATCCACCTGGATCACTCGTCCCTTTGACCTCTTATAAGTTTTTCTTGTGTGTCAAGTTTATATTTCTATAGTTTATTCTCTATTTTTGAGTGGGCTTCCTTCTATTGTATTCAACTTCTATAGTGATATTTCCATTGGTAGTTACTTACATTTGTTGAAGATTTGTTTTGTAGTTGAAAATTGATGCAAAAATGCTTGTTTGAAAGGTTTCTTTGTTGAAATTGTTGTGTTTTTTCTTGTAGATTTATTTATAAAAATGGATACCAATAAAACATCTTATTCTAAGTGGATTTGTTTAAACTCCCGAAAAATGGATCCAAATAAATGCGAGGGGGAATAACTTGGGAAAAAACAGTTGTTAAAAAAGGAACAATGAAAATTAAAATTAAAAACCTCCAAAAGCCTCTAGGTAGTCCCCTCCCACAATTATGTTAAGTCATGGTTGCATCATTACATAAATTGCAAAAGAAAATCTGTTGAGATAGCTCAATGCTACATGAGGTGTAAGAAAAGTGTTTTGTTATTCATGGAAGCCAAAGCTATATCATACAAATGATCTCAAGTAATTCTCTTAGTTTTTTTTAAAAATTGAGGCTACTCATGGAGATGTAGGGTATTTCTCAATGAGGCACTTTTATTTGAATATATTTGTAGTTTCATTTGTTAAATTCATAGCATTATGTTAACATAAGATTTTGCATGTGAAATTGGTATAATTAAGTACATTTCCCTTCTTTTTTCCCTTTTATTTTTATTTCTTCATAAATACATTAAGAAATTAATAGTATCCCTAGATAAGAGAGTCATAAAATTTCATCATTTTTTTATTCTTATTATGTTAATTTAATTTCCAAGTTAGCAATCCAACCTGCATAGGCTTTGTTGAAGCATCAACAACTACTAGCTAATATTTTTTAACCTATCATTTGTTATATGAATGCATTATTTGTTAAGAGGCTAACCTTATCCATGTGCATCCAAATTTAATGGTACAACGAGACCCTCACATTTTCCTTGCGTATCTCAACGAGTCTCTATTAGTGAGCAAAGAGCTAAATAAGGTTATATGTCCCATCCTTACGTAGTTTTAAATTTTAATTAAAAATTCACACTTGGAAGATAAGACAAAATACTAATACTTGTCCCTAGTTATATAGGGCTTGCATTAATCTTAGATGGCATAAGGTAGAACACGAAGTCTTCCTAATGAAAAAACCATGGAATGTCTAGCCAATTATAGTTTCTAACTGAATGTGGCTAGCTTGTAAATATGCTTGGGCTATAATATTCTTTCAAGTTCATAAGAAAGATCTTGGCATACTATTCCAGTTGTTTTAATTCTTTAAAGGATGTTGAATGCTTGTCAATGATGTTGCATTTATTGAATTTCTTGTCAACACTTATTGTGCTTTGCTATGTAGCTACAATAATTTTGAATTTATTGTGCCTTTTTCTTAACAAAGCAACTATAATAATAGATGATGATATTAAGGACATTGGATTTTCCAATCCCTATAAAATAAGTACTATTACCTAAGTAGTTGGGCTAAATATTTTGGTTCATATGTTTCTCATATGAGTGAGTGGTATTTCATTTTTTATTGTTTATGCTCAAATGTCAATAATGTTTGTCTAATAGGGCATGACCATGGACACCAACATTAGTTGCTTCAAAATTCCTACAAAATCATTTGTATGACGGAATATAACTATAACATGTTAAAGGAATAGTTTATAGTTGAATGACGTAGTCTAACCATGAGACGAATTTGGACAATGATGTAGTATCTTTAATGGGAAAATAATATAGGACATAACCCAAAGACACACACTGATTCAATTGTAATTCCATTTACCGACCTATTGGAAGGATTAAATCTTAATTTATTTTCTTCCTCAGACTATTGTGGATCATGTCACAATGCCTTCCTACTTTGTGGTTTGTAATGCATTACATCCTAAGTGCGAGATGAACTCTATTTAATGCCAAGAAATTGGGGAGGAGGAGAAGGTGTAGGGGAATAGTAGAGTAGAGAGCAGGAATTCACCATTGGCATTTGAACTCCATAGGGAATGGGAGTTATGGTTAGGTGGCTCCAACAAGGTGGTGGCATTAATGTTAATGCATGTCCTCCAACATGTAATTGGAGGTGATGGGGATGGGGTAACAAATACGGAGGGCCGCCAAACATAGACGAAGATAGAGATGGAGATGAGGGGTCAAGAAATGGATTCAAGGATCATCGTGTGTTGGAGATCGGGAAAAAAATAATTGACGGTGAGTCAAATTTGTCTCACGGTTAAACTGTGCTAAAAAAAAAAAAATCATTTTAATAAAATAAATAAATAAATATTTATAAAACTTTGTTAAAAAATAAAATAAATTTGGGCCAACTATATTTTGATTGAAAATTTATTTCTAAACTCACTACTATTGTAGGGACTAATAAGGTTTCATATTCAAGGAATTTATAACCGAGATGAATCTTGGGAAAAGTTGAATAAATTATTTGGCCAAAATAATGTGATTCAATCCCATTATCAAGAAAATAAAATAATGTCTTTAAGTCTTAATGATTTACCTTGCATTGAATATTACTTATCCAAGTACAAAACACTTAAAATTTTACTTAAAGACTATAAAATTGATATGAAGGATGACCAATGCATATATGTCATTATTTCTAAGCT
The DNA here is from genome assembly GCA_034641835.2 of Pinus albicaulis. NCBI lineage: Eukaryota > Viridiplantae > Streptophyta > Pinopsida > Pinales > Pinaceae > Pinus > Pinus albicaulis. Next base: position 1,025,138,435 of record CM076583.1, on the reverse strand, counting down.
TTGTACCACATGTTATGAATTTTTATCTATATTTTGTGCCATCAAAAAATTTCTAAAAGTTTCATATATAAAACCTTCTCTTGAATCTTTTTGTGATTCACTGATTAGAGAGCAAGACAAGATATTGCATCTTGGAGTGATCAATACTATAGGCACATTCAATAAAATCTTGGTGGACCAATAGAAAGATAAAACTAAGCATACAAAGAAACAAAATCCTCATAACAACTAACAAAATAAGGGTCTCAAACCCTCTCTGTTAGCTTTTACTCCTAATGGAGATATATGACTAAAAGTGAAAAGTAAGAACAATGTTAGGCATTACAAATTTTGTGGGCGAGATGATCATTTATAGTCTAAATGTTTTAAAATATATGAAAGCCTTATAAGTAACGATGAAGAAGCACAAAATAAGTTTTGTTTTATTCTAACACTTCTTCTCATGGATATGTGCTTTCTATTTATGGACTCTCCTTCAATGCAACATTTTCTTCTTCTTATTCGTAGTTTATTGATTCTAGAGACTCTTATCATATGGGTAAGAATAAAGCCATTTTTTCTTCTCTTCATTAGAGAAAATTTGAGGTCTAAAATGGACCTCCTAAAGAATATTGTAAAATAATAGTGGAAATAGTAAAATAAGATTAGATTACATCATCAAATTTTAGAGGAAAAAGTCCATGAGGTCTTGGATAAACAGTATTGGCTGCTATGTTAAGACACTCCTTGATGTGAAGCCACCAGTTCAATTCCTTGCCCGATCAGGTTGATATATTGGACATGATGAAGATGTAGTCCTACCAAGCTTGAAATATATATATATTTTTCTTCAACTCGTATTTTCAACTTATCTCCCTACGATTTTACTCAAATTTTGAGTAGTAGCACTCATTAGATGAAAAATTTAATTCATCATCCAAGGAGTACCATGTTTCATACTTTCGATGGACCCTGGTACATGAAAAATTAGAAATACATGAAAATACGTGATTGCAATAACGTTTTTCATGCATTTATCATTTTTCGTGTACCAGGGTCCATCGAAAGTATGAAACATGGGTACTCATTGGATGAGGAAATAAATTATGCATCCAATGAGTGCTCCTGATCAAAATTTTAGTAAAATTGTAGGGAGATAAGTTGAAAATATGAGTTGAAAAAATAGTTTTTATTTTTATTTTATTTATTTTTTTACTCCAAAAATGGCGAATAATCCCCCATGGTTGACATCATCTTGAATCCTATTGGTTCTTATAAAGTTGATTTTGGTTTTTACATTTTTGTTTTGAGACCCATTTTAGACCTTAAAATTTCTCTAATGAATGATTATAATGCCAAACAAATATTTGTTGGTGATGTCAAATTTTTAAGTGTTGTGGGGTCTAAACAATTTAGGTATATAATTATCATTTCAATGATGCATTATGTGTTCCAAGTCTTTCCTATAAAATTCTATCAATATATCAAATTATTCAATTTTTTTTTCTAAATAAGACTAATTCTATAAGAAAAAACATATAGTACAATCTGAGCTTGCAAACAAGCAAAGCTGAAAATAAGGGGAGACGGAAATGATAGACTATCAACCTCGGTCCCAAAAAGTAGCCATGGAATAAGCAAAAGATAACAAGGATAACAAAAATTAGAGAGCTAGACAAATGAATCTACCCAGAATGGGTAGAAACTTCCAAATGACATTTTTTCCCTTTCTTCTTATTGACTTTGACCTAGCCATTGTGAATTGGCTGGGTAGGAACCAATTGTAGACTATTCTGTGCTGAAGGAGGAGTCTCCTTATCTGAATCAGAGGAAGAAGACTCATGAGTGCGTTTCTGCAAGATCGAAGGTGTAGAGGGATCCTCAGGGCTAGCTGAGGGCGTGTCCTTCGGGTGCTCAACATTCTCCCCTTTTGCTTCAATTTCCTCCTCATCCGAGCTGAAGGACTCTATGTCATCCATGGGGGGTGGATCACATGGTTTCCAACTCTTGGATTTGGATTTGCGATTTATATTCTTCTTTTTTTCGAGGAACGTGGCACATGTGTTCGGAGATGCCCTGTCTGATGGCAATGGCGACACCAGAAGGCAGTGTTCTCATAGTCCAAGGTTTGTGTCCAATGGAAGTCCCCAATTTTGAAGTTGATCTGATCAGGCAGCCCTTTGCTAATTTCTATTTCTGTGCATATTCTGCTGAAGGTGTATATTCATTTCTCCCCCCTTGAGGTATCTGTATCCAGGAAGCGGCTTATGGTATCCCCAATCCCTTGGAAGACAAAGAAGTGCCATAAATTCACCAGGAGGTTCAGAAGCTTGACCCAAATGGGAAGCTTGGTGATGACAGCTATAGAGGGGTTGAAGTCTAGAAACCAAGGGGTGAGGAAAAGCCCTACTGATCCCCAGAACCAAGGGCCTCTCGTTAAGGCTTTATGATAGTATTCATTGAAGGAAAAAGACACAATGAAGAAGTCTTTCGAGCATAAGAAGACCTTGCTGTTGTTGGTCTAGTTGGAATGGATCCATTGGTATAGATCTGCAGTTCAAGGCCATAGTCCATTAAATTTTAAAATGATGGTTGTTTATGCAAACGTCTGATATTGATCATCCAACGATGGATGGGTGATTTCAATGGAGATAATTTCCTCCATTTTATCAACCAAGAAAGGCTTGGGAGCCTCAGCTAGTTGAGATTTTTTCTTGGAAAGCTGTGCATGGACTGCATCTTTATAGGAGAAAGCAGGAGCCGAAGAGGTCTGCCCAGGTGCTCCTCCTCTCAGACATAGAGTGAGCACAACTGAAGAATCTCTTTCAATATTGTAAAAAGACAGGGGCAGAGGGTCCTCGAGTTGTTTACCTTCATAAAGCAGTCTCTGGAGAGCTGAGGGGATCCCCAACCTAAGTTCAAGATCTCGCAGGAGGAAGATCCATAGCGCGTACCTAGAGCATCATCGTTTTGCCTGAGAGAAGGGAGATATGGATCTAATAGGCGGAGGGTGAGTGATCTACAAACCTCTTTTCTCCGCTTCGAATTTGTGTCTGGACTATGAATGATCCTTGTATCCCTAGATCCATAAGGCTTTTGGCTTTGATTAAGACTGGAAGCGGATTTGTAAGGCTTTTGGCTTTGATTGAGATTGGAAGATGAGCGTGTCCCTCCTGTATATGGGTAATTTCAATCGACTACAGCGCCCCTTCATACCTAACCTTCAAATCTGTGAGTCTGAGCATCTGCAGGGCTGTGGCAATGGTCGAGGCTGCGAGTTTTCCTGCGCGTGCTTCCTCTGTCTTGCGGACGCTGTTAACTTGTATGAGACTAACATATCCTGTCCCTTCTTTGATGCAGAAGGAGGCAACAACTTGTGTTGTCCTTGTCGCTGCTAGAGCTCCAGAGGCGCAGACTGGAATAACCCCGAGACCTTCATCCTAGATGACGCCGACGACTGCTTGGAGGGGAGGAGCCCGGAGCCAGAGTGGATTCGAGAATAGGGAGCCGCAGGGAGCCATGACTATAGAGACCTCAGGATCTCCTGGATATGTTGTGGTGACGACGGTAAAGACGAACGAGGCCGAGGCTGTAGAAAAATCGGCGTCGACGGCCAGGCACAGAGAAACCCTAGCGGAGGCCATATTTTCCCTTCTCGAGGACCCCAAATCTATTCAGCCTCTGAACTTATCAAATTATTCACTTAGGTGAAGGCGAAACAATAGATTTTCCACCTCACCAAGTTGTGATCAAGGATTTAATGTATCTTAAACATGCCCTTCCTATTGAAATTGTTAATAATATTACCAAGCTATAGAAAGTTAACAAATTTGAATCATCATCTTTTCCATCAATTTTTATTTCTCATAGTGGTAACTCAAGTAAATTTTGGCATGAGCAGTTTGGTCATATAAATTATTGCTCATTTTAGCAATTATGTAACCAAAATATGGTGACATATATTCCTGTTATTTCTTATAGAGATGATGTTTTTACCATCTATGTTCTTGTCAAACATCATCATGACAATTTTGATAAATTTTCCCCTTAGCGAATCTTGACCCCCTTGTAGCTTTTTTATAGTGATTTGTGTGGTCCAATTCCTTCTCATACTTTCTTTGGTTTCAAGTATTTCTGAACTTTCATTGATGACTTATCTAGACACACTTGAGTTTATTTTTTATAACTTAATATTGAACTATTAGACATGTTTTCGACATATAAGTCTTTGTAAAAAAATGATATATATATATATATATCAATTATTGATCTAAAATTATAAATTGAATGTTTCTGGAAAAAATTGCAAGCTAGTTTATGTCTTGTGGGAAATGGATCGAAATTGCAAAAGCACATAAACTTAGTGTTTTTAGTTAAATTTTGTAGATATAACCAAAGAAAAATAGACAACATGCAACATCGCAAAACAATAATTTGATGATGGAGTTCACCCCTCCTGGGCTATGTCTTTGAATCTAGCTTCCAATATTTGCCCTTTCTATTGTATGTTCAAAATGTCAATTATATCAACACACAATGCTCAAATCACAAAAATAATGATTCCATTGTGTCCAAAACACCCAAAAACTCATGTGCAGGCTCTTATTGGGCTCAAAAAGGCTGAAAAATGGCCAAGTTAGGCCTCCTTCTCCATTTCTCTGTTATTTGTCCTACAAATTCACCAAACTGAAAAAATAGGAAACATTTTCCTCCTTTGGTGTATCCTCCAGGTGACAATTTCATATGGGTGTGGTAGAAATTCTGCCAAAAATCAAGCAATTTTTCGAACCGTTAGTTGGGCATTGTGGCCCCAACTTCCACCTTCGGTTTTGGTTATGTGGAGGTTCATATGGCCAGAGGCGTGGGCTAGAGGCCACACACCCATTGGCTCTGCTGCTCCTGGTCACATTATGGGCCATATGGCCGTAGTCTGGGCCACACACCATAACTCCTCCTCCGACGCCCCCGTTATCGGTCATGGGGGTTTAACATAGTACCCATGACTAGGGATAATTTCCTGAACCCTCCACTTTCACCTCTACCATGGTATCATGCCGTTGAATGGAACCTGGGGCCAGGGCTAACTTCCCCGCTCCCTCCGCCTTCGCCCACCAATCCTGCTCTCCCCCCAAACTGTTGATGGTTCCATATCAAATATAACTAACAACCATAGCGGGTTAAGAACCAAATGCGTGGTGTAACAGTAGGAAAATTTTTGGTTAGCTCGCCATGTATAAATTATACAACATGCATGTATATCTTGGATTCACCGGATCTAACAATGTACTAAATTTAAATACATAATCACTTCTACAAATATTTTGCAGAATTAAAAACACAATCGCTAATCATGTGAACATGAAGAAGAATCAAATCACACACAACATAGATAATTTCCTGGGGAAATATTACAGCTAAAAACCCCACTATCTTCTATTGTATATTCAACATGGATCATGAAAAAATTACATACAAAAATATTCTCAGAAGAGCCCTCTAGTACTCAGCTAATTGTCTCACACTGTCATAAGCAAAACTGACCAACACATAGCTAATTCTCAGCCTCTAGACAGCTTGCCTCGCTTGCACAATTCCTAATAGATGTAATCCATAAAAGATAGGAATTCTTGCCTTCCTTGACTACACAAGTATCATTGGCACTCCAATGGGCGTTTGGTTGCATGTGTGCAACCCAATAATCCTACAACTGATAGTCAACTTCCGTTTCACCTAGAACTCAATTGGGTCTCCACTGGATCTGACATGCATGCAACTAATAATAGTAAATCCTCAGTTGCATGTGAGATCACTGATTGTGAATTAATTAATATTTAATTAACTTGATCTCTCACTAGTGTATCTTTAGTTACAACTAGCACAACTGAGTTTAACTCACTTAACTGAGTTAAACTGATTACAAACGACATTAACTAATGCACCACTACACTTTGAACTCTTTTACAACAATAATTACTCTGCATGCCTCACCAACTACCTCTAACCTGAAATTCACTAGCTAACTGAGTTTATCACTCCCAGTTAACTATTTCAAGTTTACATTGAGAATAGATTACAATTTATTTTCCATCTTAATTAAGGGATAACTAAAATATACATGCACCCAAAAATAACACTGTGGGCCCCACCCTAGTTTGGGTGCTTAATGCAACTAGGCGTGGGTGCTGAATTTTTATTGTTGGATCTCAACACTCCCTCTCAATAAGAAAGGGAATATCCTTCACCCCAATCCTGTCTTTATTGTATTCGAATTTTCTGCTGGTGAGAGCCTTCGTCAGAATATCTGCATCCTAATCTTCGGTGGGAATGTACTTAAGCAACATTATCCTTCTCTGGACACAATATCTAAGATGATGGTACTAGATATCTATATTATTGGATGTATCATGAAACATATGATTAATCGAGAGTTTAATGCAACTCCAATTATCATAATGAATCAATGTCGGATCCATCTAAGAACCAAACAAACCAACCAAGATCTTTCTCATCCAGATAGCCTCACATGTAGCTTGAATTGCTACCATGTATTCCACTTCCACCGAACTAAGTGCCACAGATCATTGTTTCCTGCTGTACTAGGAAACCACTGTCGATCTTATGCTAAAGATCGCTCCTGATGTGCTCTTTCTGTCTGATGGACTGCCCACCCAATCTGCATCTGTGAAGCCTTGAAGCTTCACTCCCTCTATCCATCTATACCATAGACCATACTGTGATGTGCCCCTTAGGTATCTCAGGACATGCTTCCCCGCCTTCCAAAAGATATTGGTAGGCTTAACCATAGCTTGACTCAGCTAGTTAATTGCGTAGCAAATGTACGGTCTCGTGTTCACCAAATACATTAGTGAACCCACTAACTACCTATAGACAGTAGCATCCACTACCTCTCCAGAAGTAGCATCCTCTTTCGTCCAATTTCCTGGAAGAGGAGTATCCATGGGTTTGTAGCTCCCCATGTTAAACCTACCCAATATATCCTTTGCATACTTGCCTTGAGACACAAAAATTTCACCATCCTGTTGCCATATTTCCAATCCAAGGAAACAATGAAGGAGTCCCATGTCCTTCATTTCGAACTCCCTTGAAAGATCCTCCTTGCATGAGTGTATCAGCTGCTCATCACCAGTCAAAATTAGATCATCAACATAAATAAAAATGATCAATAGCTTACCCTCAACCACAATCTAGTACAGGTTTGAATTTGCTTCACTTTTGGTGAAGCCCAGTCTGGTGAAATAGCTGTCTATCCGAGTGTACCAAGCATATGGTGCTTGCTTCAACCCATACAGTTATCTTTTGAGTCGGCACACATGCAACTCATTGTTGAAGATCTCGAAACCTTCAGGCTGCTCTATGTACAGCTCTTCCTCAATGATCCCATTGAGAAACACAGTTTTCACATCCATATGATGAATGCACCAACCCATCTGCACTGAGAGTGCAAGGATGGATCTTATGGAAGAGTACCTTGCAACAGGTGAAAAAGTATCATCATAATCTAACCCATCGATCTGTGAGAATCCCTGGGCCACAAATCTGGCCTTGTATTTCTCCATGCTTCCATCAGTAGCTTTCTTTACCTTGTAGATCCATCTCGATCCAACCACTGATTTTTCGACCGATCTTGGGACTATCTCCCATGCACTGTTCTTGAAAATGGAGTCATAATCCTCCACCATTGCATCAACCCAAGTTGGTTGCTTCACTACTTCTTGAAAGAAAGATGGTTCAGTCACAATACATTTTCTCACAAGAGCCATGCATCCAGTAAATCGGTCAGGAGATTGTCTCTGTCTGCGCTGTGAAGTAGGGGCTCCTACATTTTCTGCAACATCAAGTCTCAATATATCAGCTTCCGTGGTGCGCCTTATGCCATTTTTTATGGATGGATCTACATGAGTGTTTTAATCCACTCCATGAACCTCCTCATGTGGCTGATCCACATCTTGAGACTCATCCTTGGGAACCAACAGTTCCTCCTCTGCATGCAATTCCAACTCCCTCTCAAGGGACAACCACATGGTTTTCTCCTAATCAAATTTTATATATCGTCGCACAACAGTCATTCTGCTATTTGGAAAATACACACGATAATCATGGGGTGTTTCAGTGTACCCCACAAAAATCCCAACCTCAGTTGTTGGTTCCAGCTTCTTCCTGGCGTCCTTGGTCACATGCACATAAACAGATGAGCCAAAAATATTAGTGTGAAACATCAGGTTTCTTACCAGTGAAAGCCTCTTTAGCTGTACTCATGCCAAGTACTCTATGAGGACAAAAATTTTGCTCATGTACCGTTATGTTGCATGCTTCTGCCGACATATCCATTGGTAGGCCTTGGTCATGCAACATCACTCGTGCTGCACCCAAAATAGTTCTGTTCTTCCTCTCCGCAACCCCATTCTGTTGTGGGTTATGAGGCGCTCTGAGTTCTCTTCAAATTCATTCTTTGCAACATAAGTTCTTGAATTCATTAGAGATGTATTATCCACCATTATCGCTTCTAAGAGCCTTCACTTGCTTCCTCGAATATTTCTCCAATAGTGCCTTAAACTCACAAAAATTAGAGAATGTCTGATCTTTCTTCTGCATGAATAAGATCCAACACTTACGAGAAAATTCATCAACAAAGATTACATAGTACTTATGTTTTGCTATTGAAGCAACATAGAAAGGACCACACACGTCTGTGTGAACTCTCTCAAGGATCCCCGAAGCTTTGTTTTCATTCTCATGAAAGGTGGCCTTTACATATTTTCCCATAGTACATCCCTTGCATGTGTCTGATTGTGAAAGTGTACCCCTAGGAAGACTAGTAGAAATCTGCTGCATGACTTTCAAGGCTCCATGGTGAAGATGACCCAATCTCCTGTGCCATAATTCGCCCTCATCCTGGCTCACCACTTGATTTGCCTTACCGACCATCATTGTTGTGCATCCATCTACCTCCATCTTGTAGATATTTTTAACTTGAATCCCTATCGTCTTGGCTTGTCTTGTTGTTTTATGTCGTAGGAAAGCTTTTCCTTCACTAAAAACAACATCATAACCTCTATCCTCCAACATTGCGACTGAGACCAAATTTTTCTTTAGACCTGGTACACGAATTACATATTTTAATTGAAAGGGTTTACCTGAATACCTATGAAAGGTAATGGTACCAATCCCGGTAGCACTGTACCGCCCGTCATCACCCATTTCAATATGCATTTGAAGATCTTTCTCCTCAAAGTCACCGAAAAGTTCCTTGTCTCTTGTCATGTGAAAGGAAGCGCCACTATCCAAATAACACACATATCCCAATGCATTGGAAACCATGCATGTGATCAATGAGAATTCAAGCGCAAATTGTGAGGCAAGGGCCTCACCAGCTGCAGATCCTCCAACCTTCTTTTTCTTCTTCTTTTGTGGACAGTTACTAGCAAAATGTCCATGCTCGTGATAGTGAAAACACTTCACCTTGGACATGTACTCCTTCTTTCCATTATTGGACTCATATTTAGAATGGAATTTCTTCCCCTTCCCCTTCTTCACCTTGGAAAACAAAGAAAAATCCTCTTAATATTCATTCTTATAGGAAGATCCGTCTCTGGTGTTCCGTTTGAACTCCACCGGCACCAAATCTACCACAGTTGTTCCCAATCTGGAGATTTTCCCTTCCATTGACAGAGTCTTGATAATTATGCCAACTCTTGGGAAGTCCTAGGAGAGACAAGCTCACCAAATCATCATCAAAAACTGTTATTCCAACGCTCCCCAGTGCATCCCGACATTGGACAAACTTTGTTAGATATTTTGGAATGGTGTCACCTTTTTCCATCTTGATCTTCCTGAGTTTATCTTTGAGCGCCAATTTCCTATGGTCGTTGCTGCTTTGGAATAGATCCATCAAAGCCTTCCACATTTCATATGGTGTGGCTTTCCCATGGAGGCTTGAGAAAATGTGGTCTCGTACTCCCCCCAACAGGATCCTCCTTGCCTTTGGCACTTTATTTTTCCATGCATCAAGATTTACAACATCTGCCACATAATGAATTCCTTCAAGCCATTGTCTTTGAGTACTGCCTCCATCCTGTCATTCCAAGCAATATAGTTTGAGCTGCCCTTGAGTGCATAATCCAACCTCAAGCCATTGAAATCCATTTCGATCTTGAATCAGCTGTAGCACCAAGAAAGTCTTTCTACAAATTCAAATTCTATCCAGTCACAAACTCAGCTCCTGCTTCACTTCTGCAATTTCATATGCTCTTATACCATGTAGAAATTATACAAAATGCATGTATATCTTGGATTCACCCGATCTAACAATGTAATAAATTTAAATATTGAATCGCTTCTACAAATATTTTGCGGAATTAAAAACAAAATCGCTAATCACATGAACATGAAGAAGAATCAAATCACACACAACACAGATAATTTCTCGGGGAAATCTTATAGCTAAAAACCCCACTATATTTTATTGTATATTCAACATGGATCACGAAACAACTACATACAAAAATCTTCTCACAAGAGCCCTCCAGTACTCAGCTAATTATATCACATTGTCATAAGCAAAATTGACCAACACATACCCAATTCTTAGCCTCCAGACAACCTGCCTTGCTTGCACAATACCTAATGGATGCAATCCCTAAAAGATAGGAATTTTTGCCTTCCTTGACTGCGCAAGTATCATTGGCACTCCAATGGGTGTTTGGTTGCATGTGTGCAACCCAATAATCCTACAACTGATAGTCAACTTCCCTTTCACCTAGAACTCAACTGGGTCTCCACTAGATCTGACATGCATGCAGCTAATAATAGTAAATCCTCAGTTGCATGTGAGATCACTAATTGTGAATTAATTAATATTTAATTCACTTGATATCTCACTAGTGTATCTTCAGTTACAAATATCACAACTGAGTTTAACTCACTTAATTGAGTTAAACTGATTACAACCTGCATTAACTAATGCACCACTGCACTTCGAACTCTGTTACAACTAGAATTACTCCGCATGCCTCACTAAATACCTCTAACTCAAAATACACTAGATAACTAAGTTTATCACTCTCATTTAACTATTTCAAGTTTACATTGAGAATATATTACAATTTATTGTCCATCTTAATTAAGGGATAACTAAAATAGACATGCACCCAAAAATAGCACTATGGGCCCCACCCTAGTTTGGGTGCTTAATGCAACTAGCCGTGGGTGTTGAAATTTTCTTGTTGAATCTCAAAACGCCAGAGGTCTTGGGGTAGAACCCAAAACCAAAATTTTTCATATAACTTGAGGGCCACGTGGTCCCCTCCCATTGGGCCACGTGGTCCCCTCCCATTGGGCCACGTAGCACCTCTTAATTGGTCCAACTAAAACCAAACAACCAATTAAATTTCTCCACCCACACTTGTATGAAACTGCTGCGTGTCAACAGTGGATTGGTCCATTTAACATTCGTACCTGCATAGTCAATGCGCTGACATGAATACCATGTCACTGTATAGCTTGTTAGGAATCACAATTATCGTTAGGCCAAAACCCATAGGTGTTAGTCAAAAATCACATCACCAGAGATAAGGATCCACAAGAGGCGATTAGTCCATGTTGTGAAACACATGGGGAGCATTGGTTTATCCAATGTCCAAAAATCTACCCCTCAACGCGAGCCGGTTGTGTATCGAACTCATGACCTACACTCTGATACCACTTGTTGGGAACCACAATTTCTGTTAAACCAAAACCTGCAGGTGTTAGTCAACAATCACATAGCTATAGATAAGGATCCATGAGAGGCAGTTAGTCCATGTTGCGAAACACACGGGGATATTTGGTTTATCCAATGTGCAACATAGCCTGCTTATTCAGTAGCTTAGTCAACCTTGCAATTTGATTATTTAGTTGTTTTCCAACAACTTCAGAAAGCGATAACTTTCACATGTGGTGTCAGATTGAGGTGATTAAAGCATCATTGGATTCAAAATGATGGGATCTACGATTTGGCATTGGTTTCGAGTGATTTTGAGAATATTTTTGATTCCCTAGATCATTCCTCCCTTCTAAAAGATTTTGGACCACAAAAAGTCTATTTTTACTCAACAAGTAAGCGCTCCCTCACATTACCAATCTTAATCCACCTTGCTTTACTTGGATTGGTACCTTTGAGCCCCACTTGAAGATACTCCACATTGTCTCTGCGTGAAGTCCTGATCCTCTTGTCAAGAATTATGTCTTCCTGAAACTCATCTAAATATTCAAGAGAAAAATCTTCAATATATGGAATCTAAACATTCTCTTCATAATCATCAATCATTGGTGGCTCATACAATATCAAGTTTTCCACATTCAAAGAAAAATAAATTTGCATATATGGTGGTAAATCTAATTGGAAAGCATTATTATTAATCTTCTCCAAGATTTTGAAAGTACCATATTTGATTGGCTTGAGTTTTTTACCTTCACGTTGAAGTCTTTCCTTACTAATATACAACAAAAATTGATATCCCACTTGGAAATCATGATCAAATCGATGCTTATCATGCCTTGATTTGTAATTTGCTGTGATTTTCTCAAGCTTCTCTTGTACTCTTTGATTCACTAGATGAATTTTTTAAATGAAACTCTTGGCCTTGTCCACATCACTATGTCCATCTACTACAATATCTTTAACAAAGATGAAATCCAAAGGAGACTTTGAAAAATAACCCAAATAAGCTTCAAATGGAGATACTTGCATAGATTAGTGCTTGGCACGATTGTAGGCATTCTAGATGTAATGTAAATGCTCATCCCAAATTTTAGGATGCTTACCACAATATCCATGAAGGAGATGCAATAATGTTATATTTACCACTTTTGTTTGGCCGTCGGCTTGTGGATGAAATGTTGTGCTCATATTCAACTTAATTTCCATGAGTTCACATAAACTTGACCAAACCTTCCTGACAAATCGAGAATCTCGATCAGAAATAATAGAAGTAGGTAACCCAAAAAGAACCCATACATTTTGGAGGAAGATATTTGAGGTATGTTATCTATTTCTTACATGGAATCAACACACACATTTTTCTAAAATGATCCATAAGAACATATAGATAATCATGACCTTTCCTAGACATTGATAGTCCCCCTACAAAATCCATAGAAATCCTTTCCCAAGGACGAGAAGTAATAGAAAGTGGAGTGTACACACCTAATTTCCTATTACTAGGCTTGCTAGAAGCACACATGGAACATCCATTTACATATATTGAAATAATTTCATTCATGCGAGGCCAATAACAATACCTATGAATTTGAGCAATTGTTTTACCTACACCAAAGTGACCAAAAATAAGAGAAGTGTGGGATTCCCTTATGACATTAAATCTTTCACCCTATGCAACAAATAAATTGCAAAGATGATACGACAAATTGTTATGAACATGTCAATACAACTCTTCAACATGATTACCTTGAATCAAAGTTGCATAAACATCTTTAAAATCATCTTCCTGAGCATAATGTTCAATATAACTTTGATGTATGATTTAGTTATTCTTAAGAATGACAGATGCGTTAACAATAGGCCTTGATAATATATCAACAACTTTGTTGCATATACATTTATTGTACCTGAATACCAAATGAAATTTCTATAGGAATCCCATCGGGCCTGAAATGTCTAGCTTATTGTAGCTTGTTTTGCGATTGTAAATATTGCAAAGGTTGATGGTCAGTATAAATATTCATTTCTTTACCCATCAAATATTTCTTCCATTTTTTCATGATTTTTATCAAAGAATACAACTCTTTATCATAAGTTGGATAGTTAATTACTGTATTGGTAAAGGTTTCAAAATGATAACAAATAGGCTTACCATGCTCCATCAAAACTACTCCCATGCCATAATCACTTGCATCGGTTTGAATCTCAATTGGCTGCTTAAGATCTGGTAGTGCTAGAATTGATGTTGTACTGATTTTCTCTTTCATAGTGTCAAATAGTTTCTGTTTCTTGCCTCCCCACTGAAATACCTATTTCACACTTGTCAAAGCATGTAATGGTGCTGCAATGAGTGAGAAGTTAGCTATAAATTTTCTCCAATATTGGGATTCTCCCAAAAATCTCCTAACTTATGTTACATTGTTGGGTTTATGCCAATTCACAATGACTTAAAATTTTGAGGGATCAATCTTCAATTCACCCCCTCTTACAATATGACCCAAATATACAAAAGATATTTTCCCAAATTCACAGACATATTCAAATACAATTTCTCTTTCTTTAAGACATCTAAAACTTGGTTCACATGCTTGACATGCTCTTCACGAATTTTACTGAAAATTAGGATATCATCTAAGTAGACTATGAAAAAATCATGAAGGAACGGTCTCAATACATCATTCATAACACTCATGAATGTTTCAAGTGCATTGCAAATCTCAAAATACATAACTAACCATTCAAACAAACCTTTTTTTGTCTTGAAATAAGTTTTCCAAATATCATCTTCAACAATCCTTATCTGATGATAACCACTTCCCAAATATAACTTAGTAAAGTAAACAACCTCCTTTAACTGATATAGCAATTCATCAATGTGAGAAAGAAGATAACAATTCTTTACTGTGAACTTGTTCAAAGCTCTAAAATCCAAACACATGTTCCATGTACCATATTTCTTTGGAACCAAAACAATACGAGACCCACAGGGATATTTGTTAGGTTTGATGACCCATTTGTCAAGCAACTCTTGAATTTTCTTCTTAATTTCTGCATTCTCCAAAATTGACATTCTGTAAATGTCAATATTTGGAAGTGGTGCATCCTACTGCAAATCAATATCATGTTGGATTCCTCTTTTAGGAGGCAACCCTTCAGGTTCATGAAACACATTGTCATAAGTGTTATCAACTTCAACTAATTCATGCTTGATTTTTGAATCACATCCTACAAAAGCTTCAGATTCAACAATATATTTAGCTTTAATCATCAACAACACAAAATTCTTACTATAATATAGAAGCCTTTTCATCTGACCAACACTTACAAGAGATAAGTTCATCTTCTTGTGATGTGCTCTAACAATATACTCACCTTCATCTTTAAAAATATGATATTTGTTCTCATGACAATAGAATATTTCTTTTCGGTCATACAATTATGGAATCCCTAAATCAATCCCACATATATCAAGTGGTACAACATCAAGCTCTACCTCATCTATAAAATTTGCAGTGATGGCAAATTTGATTTTACATTTTCTTGTCACTTGTAATTTGGCATAATCACATCCACAACCCAAAGGGTAAGGTTTAGTATGCGGTGTAGTTTCTAATTTATTTTCTTGAAAATTTCTTCAAAAATAGGATTGACTTGGGATCCACTATCAAACAATGTATCAACTTTTGTATGTTTTGTAATGACCCTCATATGAAAAACCTCACTTCTTTCTTTATCATTTTGAGACTTAATAGGATTACTAGAAGAACTAATACTTGCGTTAGAATCTTTACCTTTTACTCCCATGGTTGTGATTTTGGTTTAATCACCTAAATCAAATCCTATATATTGTTGAGTCATAGCAACCGTGTTTTGTTTCCCCTTGTTATTAAACTTCTTTCGTCTAATTTTCTGGATGTAGTTTCCAACAATGGTTTTCATCATGGCCTTCTTTTGAACAATGTCTACATGTAAGTTTCTCTCCCTCTTTCTTGACTGTAGCATTCTTTTTTCCTTTTCCCTTAAAATCCCCCTTTCCTTTGTCTCGAGATTTGGATGGTTTATTTCTAGTCTCTTAAGGAACATTATTTCCGCTTGCTTCTAAATGAGTTGCATGAACACATACTTCATCTAGATTGGTGGGATTAAACATAAGTATCGTATGTCTCAAATAACTATGTAATCCACCTATGTATTTAAGGAGAGTGTATTGTGAAGACAAATCAACACCCAAGATTAAATCTCTTCTTCTAAATTATTATGTGTAACTTCTGAAACTCTAACCTTTAGCTTGTCTAAAATTTTTCCAATCCATAATTAGCTTTTTCATGTAAGATATTGGATAAAATTTCCTTCTTAATGCAACTACAAAATCATTCCATGAAGAGATAATTTTACCAATTTTATTCAAATCTTCTTGAGTTCTGGCCTCCCACCAGATGAGAGTTGCACCTTCCAAACAAAGAGAAGCAAGTTGGATCTTTGTAACATCATCCTTAATCCTTTGAATCATCCAATAGACTTCAATTTGACGAACCCAATTATCCAAATTTTCAATATTTACTATAGAAATATCTAAATGGAGAGTCAATTGATCTTGTAATGTACTAAAACAAAATACTAAATCACTTCTACAAATTGTGGAAACAATTTCTATTTCACAATCACATAACAAGTAAGAGAAAGAAATTAGCAATCACACAACACAAGATGTATAGGGGGGAATAAACTACTCAAAACCCCGCTATTTTTATATTTCATAAAATCAAGATTCTGAAACAATACAATTCCCTTTCCCTTCCTGAGAAACCTATGCACTCTGGTGGCTGTCTCACTCTGATCTAGGAAAAATTAGTCCAATAATTAACCAATTATCAACCTTTGTCTGACCAGCCTTTCTTACACATTCTTGGTAATTGAGCTCCTATTAACTAGGAAATTCCCATCAATAGATTGCACCATACATCCAAAGCTTCATGATGACCTCATGCATGACTTGTACAATTTTCCAATTATACAACTGACAGTTAACTTCCCTTTAACCCCAATCTCAACCGGGCCTTCCTTAGAACTGACATGCAAAAACTATTTATAGAAAATTATAAGTTATCTGTTTGATCACTACATGTGAATTAAATAAGATTTAATTCACTGGACCTATCACTAGATCATCTCTTAGTTAGAACTAGTTAAACTAATTTTAACTCAAATAATTGAGTTAACTAATTACAGCTCACAAATAACTCAACCAAGGCTCCTAAAAAGTAGGAGAAACCTTACATGCCTCTAGTTTGACCTCAACTTGAATTAACTGAGCTAACTAAGTCTTCCTGACCAAGTTAACACTTAGAAGCTGTTATGTGATGTGGAATTACAATTTAATTCTAATTTAATTAAGGGAAAATTAAATCAGAGGCCTCATGGGTACCATTTTCAATATTTCTTGTTGTCCTTTTCAACACTCCCTCTCAACAAGAAATAAATTCAACTCTATCCCAATCTGTACCTTTGGAATATTTTTCATGCAACATTTCTCTAGTGTTGTTTTCGACTGCAAATTCTGAAACTGAAAATCATCCAAACTGAATCAATATGATGCCTATGTCTCCAGAGTCTCTGACTGCTGCTAGCTACAACACCGTCTACTAAAAACTCCATGCTGCTACTGACTTTGCATCTGTGCCATCTGCACTACTGCCAACCCTGATCCGTGCTCTAGTATCTAACATATGACTGCATCAATCGCCACTGATACATCATGCTACTGTATACTGTGGGCCCTCGTAGCCAGGTACTTTTCCATGAGACAATTCATCTCAATGGATCCTGCCCAAATTTCTTCCCTTTGGATTATGAATTCACATCGCCCCACCTCTCACTTGGAGGTATGGCTGCATGTGATATCTCTGCCCACTTAGCTCAAAATTCCCCCCTACTGGAGGACTCTGCTTGAGTGGATGCCTCCACTAAGTCTCCTCTCTGATTATCTAATTGTGGATGCTTCACAACCTTCTGAGGCTTCATGTTGAGAGGTAATTCATTCTCCCTCTCAACCACCAAGTCTCTAACCTTTTCATTTCTCCTCAAAGCTTTGCATGCATCTTCGACCTCGAGAGCATACATGTTATTGACTCGCACATCGATCTGTTTCACCTATCCCATGGCGATGTGTCTAAGGAAAACCTTCCCTTTTCTAAATATCACATCATTTGGGAAATTTGGAAACTCATATCCATGCTCTAATTGTCCCACCGTCACAAAATTTTCTAAAACTAGTGCTGATTCTAAATCAGCGATATCTCCCTCATCCAAACTCCGATTCAGCCGGTTTTTTTTTTTTTTTTTTCGAATTTGGGTATTTTTTTGCAAGAAATCCAGATATTCTATTTTTGTTTGAATTTTTTTCACAATTTTTTTATATATGCTCTGCAAATTTTCTGCCCAAAAAATTCCAGATCTGATACCATGTAGAAAATCCACATAGATTCAATTGATCTTGTAATGTACTAAAACAAAATACTAAATCACTTCTACAAATTGTGGAAACCAATTTTGAACACACAATCACAAAACAAGTAAGAGAAAGAAGTTATCAATCGCACAACATAAGCTGTATAAGGGGAAAGCAATTGCTCAAAACCCCACTATCTGTATATTGCATAAAGTCAATATCATGAAACAATACAATGTTATTTCCCTTCCTGAGAAACCTCTGCACTCCACTGATTGTATCACTCTGATATAGGCAAAATCAGTCCAATAATTAACCAATTCTTAGCCTCTGTCTAACCAGCCTTGCTTACGCATTCCATGGCTAATTGAGCTCCTATTAATTAGGAAATTCCCATCAATAGATTGTGCAATACATCCAAGTCTTCGTGATGACCTCATGCATGACTTGTACAATTTTCTAATTATACAACTAATAGTTATCTTCCCTTTAACCCCAATCTCAATTGGTCCTTCCTTAGAACTGACATGCAACAACTATTTATAGAAAATTATCAGTTATTTGATTGATCACTGCATGTGAATTAAATCAGATTTAATTCATTGGACCTATCACTAGCTCATCTCTCAGTTAGAACTAGTTAAACTGATTTTAACTCAAATAATTGAGTTAACTTATTACAACTCACAAATAACTCACGAGGGTTCCCAAAAAGTAGGAGACACCCTCCATGCCTCTAGGTTGGCCCTCGACTCGAATTAACTGAGCTAACTAAGTCTTCCCGACTGAGTTGACACTTATAATATGTCATGATGTGGAATTACAATTTACTTCTATTTTAATTAAGGGAAAATTAAATCCGACGCCTCATGGGTGCCATTTTCAATATTTCTTGTTGCCATTTTCAACACTCCCTCTCAACAAGAAAGGAATTAAACTCTATCCTAACTTGTACCTTTGGAATGTTCTGCATGTAACACTTCTTTAGTGTTGTTTTCTACTGCAACTTTTGAAACTGAAAAAGTATCCAAATTGAATAAGTATGATGCATCTGTCTCCAGAGTCTCTGACTGTTGCTAACTACTACACTGTCTAGTGAAAACTCTGCGCTGCTACTGACTCTGCATCTGTTCTATCTGCACTGTTTCCAACTCTGATGTGCGCTCCAGCATCTAACATATGTCACTCTGACATTTAACTTCATCAATCACCATTGATCTATCCTGCTACTGTGTACTATGGCCCCCCATAACCAGGTGCTGATCCATGAGACAAGTCATCTCAATGGACCCTTCTCAAATTTATTCTCTTAGGAGTATGACTTCACATCGCCCCACCTCTCACTTGGAGGTATGGCTACATGTTCTCCCTCTGCCCACTTGGCTCGAAATTTTCCCCTACTAGAGGTCTCTGCTTGAGTGGATGCCTCCACTCAGTCTCCTCTCTGCTTCTCTAATTGTGGTTGTTCCATAATCTTCTGAGGCTTCTTCCAAAGCTGCACGTTGAGAGGTAATTCATGCTCCCTATCAACCACCAATTCTCTAACCTTTTCCTTGCCCCTCAAAGCTTTGCATGCATCTTCGACCTCGATATCATACAGGTTCTTGACTCACACACCAATTTTTTTCACCTGTCCCATGGCGATGTGTCTAAGGAAAAACTTCCCTTTGATAAATATCACATCATCTGGACACTATGGAAACTCAGATCCACATTGTAACTGTTATGCCATCACAAAATTTTCTGAAAAAGAGATAATTTTAAATCGACGATATCTGCCTCATCCGAACTTCGATTGGGCCGATTTTTATTTTATTTTATTTATTTATTTATTTTTTAATTTGGGTATTTTTTCTCACGGTATCCGGATCTGCTATTTGTTTTTCAAATTTTTTCATAAACATTTTTAGATCTTCTTTTCAAACTCGCTGCCCAAAATTTCTTGCTCTGATACCATGTAGAAAATACACATAGATTCAACTAACCTTGTAATGTACTAAAATAAAATACTGAATCACTTCTACAAATTGTAGAAACCAATATTGATCGTAGAATCACATAACAAGTAAGAGAAAGAAATTATTGATCGCATAACATAAGATGTATCTAGGGAAAGCAACTGCTCGAAACCCTGCTATCTGTATATTGCATAAAGTTAAGATCCTGAAAAAATACAATGTTATTTCCCTTCCTGAGAAACCTCTACACTTTGTTGACTTTCTCACTCTAATATAGGCAAAATAGACCCAATACTTAACTAATTCTCAACCTTTCTTTGAATATCCTTGCTTACGCAGTCCTGGGCTAATTGAGCCCTATTAATTAGGAAATTCCCATCAATAGATTGTGCAATACATTCTAGGCTTCTTGATGACCTCATGCATGACCTGTACAATTTTCTAATTATACAAACGATAATTATCTTCCCTTTAACTCCAATCTCAACTGAGACTTCCTTAGAACTGACATACAAAAACTATTTATAGTGAATTATTAGTTATCTAATTGATCACTGCATGTGAATTAAATCAGATTTAATTCACTGGACTTATCACTAGCTCATCTCTTAGTTAGAACTAGTTAAACTGATTTCAACTCAAATAATTGAGTTAACTAATTACAACTCACAAATAACTCAACCAGGGCTACTAAAAAGTAGGAGACACCCTACATGCTTCTAGTTTGACCCTCAACTCGAATTAATTGAGCTAACTAAGTCTTCCTGACTCAGTTAACAATTACAAGCTATCATGTGATGTGGAATTACAATTTACTTCTAATTTAATTAAGGGAAAATTAAATCAGAAGCATCATGGGTGCCATTTTCAATATTTCTTGTTTCCATTTTTAACATTTACTTCCCCATTATACATAGGAAATTCAAAATTGACATCAAGCTTAAGCAATAGAGACTTGTCATGTCCTTTTGGAGATCTAGGAGGCGTATGTTTAGGCGAGGAAAGAGATGAGGATGAAGGTGAAGATGGGGGTGAAGGAGGTGGTGGAGGTGGAGGCTTTCTCCCATCACCATCATTAAATTTTCGTTGATTTGAAATTTCTCCTTACAACCTTGTTGTTATCTCTCAATAAAACACTTTCAACATCTCAGACATAAGATAAAAATCCTTTCTAAAAGCTCTCTTATCCTCAGACATCAACTCCTGTCTTTCTTCATGTGCCATGATTGGTATAGTTTGAGGATTTTGTGACGTCCTTGAACCAATTTGAGGGTTTGGTTATTCAAGCACTCCTTATCCTCTTTTCAATTTAGACCTTGTAAGCATCAAGAACACATACAAAAACAATCAAACCTTCAAAAAAACTATGCTCTGATACCAAATTGATATGAAATTAAAAAATGAAGGTTTCTTGAAAATTTTGCAAGCTAGTTTATGTCTTGTTGGCAATGGATCAAAATTTCAAAATCACATAAACTTAGTGTTTTTAGTTAAATTTTGCAGATATAAACAGATAAAAATAGACAACATGCAACATAAAAAAACAACAATTTGATGATGGAGTTCACCCCTACTGGGCTATGTCGCTAGGTCTAGCTTCCAATATTGGCCCTTTCTATTATATTCTCAAAATATAAATTACATCAACGTACAATGATCAAATTAAAAAAATAATGCTGCCATTATGTCCAGAACACCCAAAAACCCCTGTGTAGGCTCTTCTTGGGCTAAAAAAGTCTGAAAATGGCCAAGTTAGATCTCCTCCATTTCTCTGTTATTTGTCTCCCAAAATCACCAAAATGGAAAAACATGCAATGCTTTATTCCTTTTTCATATCCTCTAGGTGATAATTTCATGTGGGCATGACAAAAATTCTGCCGAAAATCAAACAATTTGTTGAAACATTAGTTGCGCAAGGTGGACCCAACTTTCGCCTTCAATTTCGGTCACATGGAGGTTCATATGGCCAGGGGCATGGTCTAGAGGCCATGCTCCTGCCGCCTCTGCTGCTCCTGGTCACATTATGGGCCATATGGCCACGGGCTGGGCCACGTGCCATTTCTCCTCCAATGCCCCTGCTATCGGTCATGTGGGTTTAACATAAGACCCGGGGCCAGGGCTAACCGCCCCGCCCCTCCACTTTCACCTCCACCCCTTCGCTTCTGCCTCCGCCACAATGTTGTGTCGTTGAATCGAACTTAGGGCTAGGACTAATCACCCCTCCCCCTCTGCCTTCACCTCCGCACCGTGATTGTGTGGTCTGTCATGTGACTGGGGCCCTCCCCCCAAACTGTTAATGGTTACATATCAAATATAACTGACGACCATAATGGGTTAAGAACCAAATGTGTGGTGTAATGGTAGGAAACCTATTGGTTAGCTTGCCGAAGGTCTCAGGGTTGGACCCAAAACCAAATTTTTGCATAGAACTCGAGGGCCATGTGGTGCCCTCCCATTAGGCCATGTGGCTCCTCTTAATTGGTCCAACCAAAACCAAACAACCAATAAAATTCTGCCACCGAAACTGTATGAACCTACCACATGCCATCATGAGATTGGCCCATATGACATTCGTACCTTCCCAGTCAGCCTACTGACGTCAGCACCACGTCACTATATGACTTGCCTAGTGAATCTTGCAAGTTAACTTTTTAGTTGTTTGCCAAAAACTTCAGAACACGATAACTTTCACATATAGTGTCATATTGAGGTGATTCAAGCGTTGTTGGAATCAAAACGATGAGTTATACGATTTGGTGTTTGTTTTGAGTGATTTTGAGTACTTTTGTTTTTAAGCATATTTTTGATCCCCTTGATCAATTATAGAGGTTAAGAATAAATCATATGGAGGCAAATATGTTAACAACAAATGCAAAAATTATTTCATTGCACTATGCATTAAAATTCCACATATCACTCCATATACACCACAATAAAATTGTGTTGCTAAAAGAAAGAATTGCACATTAAAGGAAATGGAAAATTGTATGATCGAATCTAAGGGACTAAGTCTTCATTATTAGGAAAAAGCCATCAATTGCACCAATTGCATATTAAATCACATTAAAAAAAAGGCTTTTCTAAAATTAATCCACAGGTAAGCCACTTCTATGTATTTCGTAGTCAAGCATGACTCAATTTTTAACGAGAAAAGAAAAACATTGCAGCCTAAAAGTGAGACATGTAGTTTTGTTGGATATCTGAAGATGTTAAAGGTTATATACTTCTTCAACCTCATTCTAATGAAATAATTATTATAGGAGATGTTAAATTTGATGAATATCTTTAGGACCATGAGCCTTAATCACCATTTAAGCCACCTTCTAGTCCTATTTTGGTTTCTTCTTTAGATAATGACAACTAGGATGAAAATCCACTTCCACCTACACACCTTCCTCCATATGAACCCATTGAACATGAACTTGCATTAACATCATAGCTTCCCACATGGGTTTGTTCAACCTGAGAAACAATTATTGATCTTGCCAATGGCCCTACATATAAATTTCATACACATCCATAATTATAAGAAGCCTAATCTCTTTTGACTCAAGTTTAAGAGACTTGTGATTTGGAAACATTTGCAAAATCTTTTGGCCATCTAGATTGAAACATAACAACCAATGAAGAACATTATTCCTTAATAGTGAATGATACTTGGGATCATGCACCGGTTTTGAAAGGAAGAAATTCATCAAATGTACACGAGTGTATAAAATTAAGTACGCAAATGGAAGTGTGGAAAGACATAAGGCCCAATTAGTTGCCAAATAATTCTCTTTAGTTGAAAAAAGTTACCAACTTAACGAAAACTATACCGAGTTCCCATTTTTTTAGAGGTTGTAAAAAATTATCTGATTTTGAAAAGTGTTGATGCATAATCAACCTTTTTTTTAACATATTTTTGACACTTTAAATTTTCTTATGTATTAAGTCTGTACAATTTTTGTAAAAATGTTAGTGATTTTCATGCTAATTTTTAAAAGTGTTGATGCAACATCAATCCTTTTTTTGGGTTTATTTTTTAAGCTTTAAGTTTTCTTATGTATTAAGTATGTATATTTTTTTTTAAATGTTAGTGATTTTCATGCCAATTTTGAAAAGTTGCAAGCATCAACCATTTTTTTGGGCTTATTTTTGACACTTTAAATTTTGTGATATATTAAGTATGGATAATTTTTTAAAATGTTGGTGATTTTCATGTGGATTTTGAAAAGCGTTGGGGAAACATCAATTTTAATTTTAATTTTTTTTTTCGAGGGCATATTTTTGACACTTTAAATTTTCTTATGTCATAAGTATGCACAATATTTTTTAAATGTTGGTTATTTAACTATTTTCAAGTTGTCTTATTCATCTTCTTATTTTTCATATTAAGATGTATATATTTTTAAGGGTTTTTCAATCTTGTGTTTTTGTTTTTCTTTGCAATGTTTTTTTATAAAGAAATATTTATATTTTTTTGCAAAGTTTAAAATAAATAATAAAATTAATATTTTGAAGTTAGGATTTTTTTATATATATTTATATATCGTTAATTAATACTTCAATACATATAAAATAATTGTCATTAAAAAATAATAATTTTAAACACTTGAAAAAGTACATATTTTGCATATAGATATAATTAAAAAAATAAGAGTTAGACTCCGACTCTCTTTAGGTAATTTCTTTCTGTGTTGAGACTCTTGTTGTCTATGATCTTTTTATTCCTCTGTCTTTGTTTTTAATTTCCTTGTCCTTTTTATTATTATTCTTATTTTCTTTAATGTTTGTATATATATTATATATTATCTTTGGATTTCTTTGGATTAATGTTTAAAAAAAATGTATTTTTTTAAATATATATGTGTGTGTTTATTTTTTATTTTTTAAATTGTTTTCTAACTTAATATTTTTTTATGTATTAAATATATATATATTTTTAATATGTATTGAATATGTTTGTTTTTTGGTTTGTCCTTTTTTTTCCACAAAATAACTACCATTTCATTAATTTCAAACAAAATTACATTTTGCATATACACGAAAAAAATTGATGCATTCATTAAGATGTATCCACCTCGTGTACTGACAATACTTTTTACATATATCATTTAAAAAAAACAAAGACACTATTCATTTAAACCAGTTCAAAAAAACCATAAAAAAATAATACTTTAAAACTACGGATAGTTCCAAAAGTAACACATGAGGTGTAACTAAAAGAAACTGTCTTTCTCTTTTTATTTTTATTTTTTTAATTATCTAATTTGTTTTTATTTTATATTTTTTTTTGGTAATTTGTTAATTTTGTTTCTTAAATTATGTTTTTTTACCTCTTTTTTTAATATTTTTATTTGTTTTTGGAAAAAAATTTGCTTAAAATTTTCTCATCTATTGAGTTATTTTTGGTGTTTTTTTTCACATTTTTCTATGCTTGATTTTTTTTAAAAGTTTTTTGTATAATTATTTATGTCTGATTTTTTTTATTTAGTTTTTTTAATGTTCTAATATATATTTTTATTTACTCTTTATTATTATTTTTTTAATTTTAATTATTATTTTGTTTTGTATTTTTCATTTTTATTTATTTATCTTCTATTATTATTATTATTATTATTATTTTCTTCTGCAGGGCCCTCAACTAGCAACTTGATCCTACTATGTGTCAATTTGATAGTTGATTTTAAAGTTTTCATTATAATGGATCAAGTCCGCCCCCATAATGTGTAAATTTTATGGTTGATTTTAAAGTTTTCATTGCAATGGGTCAAGATCGCCTCCACTATATGCCAATTTAATGGTTGATTTTTAAATTTTCGTTTCAATGTGTCAAGTTTCCTTAGGCTAAGATTTTAAAATAGTTAAACTTTTATCGTTTAAAAAAGAAATTACTCTTGGTATAATGACTCTTTCATTTAGGTGTTCATTTTTCAAGTTTTTTTAAGTCATACAATTTGTCTATAATGCCATGGTTGAAATATGTTGAAAAATTAAGTTTTTTGTATTGTGATATTTGGTTTTAATTCCATGGTTGAAAACTTGTCAAAATTTTAGGGTTTTTTCTGAGTCATGATATGATATCATTAATGCTGTGGTTGAAAACAATTATAATTTTAAGGTTTTTAGAGTCAAGGTATTTGATCTTTAATGCCATGGTTGAAAATTTTTGGAATTTTAAGGCTTTTCATAGACATGATATTTTATATTTAAAGCAATGCCTAGAAAGTGTTGTAATTTTAAGGTTTTTTGGAGTCATGATATTTTATCTTTAATACCATTGATAAAAAATGTTGAAAATTTACCCCGAAAAAATAAGAGGTTGTTCCAACATCAACACTTTTTGTTTTTAGGGTGTTTTTACATGTTTTTTGTGCAAAAAAATGACTTTTTACATTCCCTGCTTGGTTGTCATTCAAAGGAAACTTAAAAAACCTCAAATTCTTCTCACCTTGAACACTGTCGACATGACAAAACTTAACATGTCTAGCCTTGCGCTTGGCTCGAATCTTGATCAAATGTGATTGCCATCACCATGCACCATCCCTTTTCAAAGCCAACATATTATGAAATCCACAAGAAATTTTGGAACCAATGTCCTCTATGTCAAATTGATTTTTCACTTGCTCTTTGATCTCT
The DNA here is from genome assembly GCA_034641835.2 of Pinus albicaulis. NCBI lineage: Eukaryota > Viridiplantae > Streptophyta > Pinopsida > Pinales > Pinaceae > Pinus > Pinus albicaulis. The sequence continues at coordinate 1,025,111,710 of CM076583.1, read as the reverse complement.
GCACTCTCTAACACTGGAATCTTGTTCACACCATTTTTCAACAATGATGCATGCTGCTGCAAATTTGCCTCATCTTGTTTACCTCTTTTAGGAGGCAACATGTTAGACTCCTGAAACATATTATCACAATCATTAGAAACATTTATGAAATCATATTTTACATTTGATTCATCTCCTTGAAAGGCCTCATTCACAACATATTTATGCTTGAACATTAACAATGAAAAATTCTGACTAGCATTAACAATTCTCTTCATTTGTCCCGCATTCATAAGAGACAAACTCATCTTCTTACTATGCACTCTAACGATATACTTAATCCCATTCTCGAAAAAGTGATAATTATTCTCATGGAAATGAAAGATTGCTCTCCTATCATAAAGATATGCGCTTCCCAAAACTATACCACAAATATCAAACGAAATTACATCAAATTCAACTTCATCAAGAAAGTTTGTAGTGATTGCAAGTCTAAGGATGAACCTCCTTGTAACTTGCAATTTTGCATTCTCACATACCCAACCTAAAGGATATGGTCTAAGATGTGGAATGGTCTCTAAATTTAACTTCTTGACAATGTCTTCTGAGATAATATTTTCTTGTGAACCACTATCAAACAACGTGTGTATCTTGGTATGCTTTGAAATAAATCTAATATGGAAAAACTAATTTTTTGTTTTTTCATCTTGAGTATCATGAGACAACTTGAAGAACTAGTACTTGAAATTTCCTTACCTGTAAAACCCATCGGTGTAATCTGTGTTTCATCTTCGGAATTAGAACCTAAATCATGTTGTATAGTTGTAGCTGTATTCTCCTTCTCCTTGTTTTTAAACTTCTTGGGTCTCATCTTTGGATGAACTTTCCAACAATGAACTTCATCATGTCCATTTTGGGAACAATGTTTTCATGTGAGTTTATCTTTCTCCAGATTGACGAACACAATCTTCTTTCCTTTTCCCTTGAAATTACCCTTCCTTTTTTTCTAGACTCAAAGGTATTCTCACTTATTTCATCTGAAACATGTTTCCATATTACTTCTAGATGTGTGGTATGTACACAAACTTCATATAAACTTGTAGGGTTAAAAATGAGAATGGTATGTCTTAAACATCTATGCAAACCTCCAATGTATTTGAATAAAGTATCTTGAGACGTCAAATCTAATATTAGTGCTCTTCTTCTAAACTCTTGAGTATATCTTTGCACAATTTGCCCCTTTCATTGCCTAAAGTTTTTCCAATCCATTATAGCTTTTTGCATGTATGCTAATGGATATAATTATCTTCTCAATGCAACAACAAAATCATTCCAAGATGTTAAGACCTTACCTTGTTTCTTCATGTCTTCTTGAGTTTTGGCTCCCCACCAAATAAGTGCTACACCTTCCAATCTTAATGAAGCAAGATGAATCTTGGTGTCATAATCCTTGATCCTTTGTATCCTGCAATACACATCAAGCTAACGAATCCAATTATCTAATCTCTCATCATTTACCTCTCCGTCATACATAGGCAAATCAAAATTTCTGTCAAGTTTTAGAAATGAGGTTTTACCATGTCCCTTTGGATAATGTGGAGGTGTTTGTGAAGGGGTTGTTGTAGAGAATGATGATGGTGAAGATGGTGGTGAGGATAGAGGTGAAGAGAATGGTGGTGTCAAAGGTGGTTTGTAACCATTCCCTCCATTACCTTTTGGATTCTTGTCCCCATATCCTCCATCTCCTCTTGAAGACTTATCTCCCTTTGGAGAATTGGAGCTCTCACCTTGCAACCTTGTGTTTCTCTCTTCATAGAGAACTTTCGCCATTTGTGTCATATCAAAGAATTATTTTCTAAAAGCGTTTTAATCCTTTGACATATTTTTAGGCTCTCCTTCATGTGCCATGATTGTGGAAGCTTCAAGTACAATTTGAGGTGAAATTTGTGGTAAATTTTCTCTCATTGTCCTTGACCTAGCTTGAGGACTTGCAACCACAAATTTTCTTGATCCTCTCTTGAGATTTAACCTTGTAAGCATCAGAAACACTTGAAAAAATATTAAACCCTCAAAGCAATAAAGAACCTAAGATCTGATACAAAACTGATATGTATATGAAAGCTTGAGGTCTTATGGTAAAATTTGCAAGTGAAAATATTAGGGTTTTAAACCTCTTATGTCAATTTCATTAACATATAGACATGCATTAAAACTTAGTTTTTATAGAAAATAAGAAGACACCATCACCATAAAAATAAACAAAAAACAACAAGTGATGGAGGAGTTCACCCCTCCTGGGCTACATCTCCTGGTCCAACTTCCAATGGTTGGGTCTCTTTCATTATGCTAAAAAAAGTTTGTTTACATCAAGTTACAATGCTCAAATGGCTTAAACAATGTCTACAATGGCCTCTAAACAGTAAAAAACCCCTAGTTGGGCTCTTTCTGCTCCAAAAAAAGGTTAAAAAATCAATGAGTTATGCTCTAATGAAGTTTGACACTATCTGTCCTACAATTTTCACTTCCCTACAAATCATTCTACAAATTCTGACTTTTGCGGCCACGCGGGGCTACAATTTTGCACAGTGTCGACGATATTCCTACCGCATTGGGTGCAAATTGTCGCCTAGTTAAATTTCCTATGTCGGAATTTATCTGACTAATCGGGCGCCATGTTGCGCGTTCTTCATCATTGATATTGGTGTGGTACAAATTCCCGCCGATGGTTGACAACTCGGGTTGGATGGTGTTCGGGTTTCAAAACACACCGTGGTTTTGTTTCGAAACTTGTTGTGCCATTTAAGAAAACCATATAACATAATATATCACCGTGACATATGAAAAACATTTGAATTAACCACCTGTGTGGTGGTTACCTGACCCCGATCCAAACTTTGGGTTTATTCTTAGTTCCATCTTGAAGTTCCGTTCCTTGCCAATGCTAACTGTAGCATCCCACTATAACTTCGACATGTGCTTATACCCTGACCTGTCCACCAGTGGTTATCGCTCTGAACTGCGCCATCAAACCTTGACATAAAACTGTTAACTGATGTTGTGTGAACACTACGTTCAAGGTTTAAACCATCACAGTAACCTCCACCCAAACCCGTGGCACACACCTTGGTATATGGGTTTTAAAGTATGGTTTTGTGGTTGTATTATATGGTTTGCTCTGCCAGCATATACATTGCCAAAAAATTGGTTTAACATTTATCACCACTGCAATAAACTTTGGTTAACACATTGCTGCAAACTTTAGGTTATGTAATGATATATATATATATATACATTTTGGGTCAAAGTTTTCCCTTAACCTTGGTTTTTGGACCAGGGTCGGGGGTTAACCCTAGTTCCCACCCCCGTGTACATTTCAAATAAAGCTTAAATATGGATTTTTACCCATAAAGGTTAAGAAAGAAACTAGAGGAGTTGGTCAAAGGACTTTTTGGTTAGTTGGAGGTCTCGCGCTCGAGTTCAGTGGGTTGCTCAGCCTAAACCAAAATTTTCTTGGCCATCCAGAGGCCACCCTCTAGTTGGCCCACTTGGTCCTCTTTGGATGGTACAAAAAACCAAAATGTAAACCAATAAAAATCAACCATAAACGAACCAATAACATCATGCCAAGTGTCAAAAAACTAATGGCTAATGAAGGAAAAGTCTCCTGCCCAATCATGGTACGGTCAGCAGAACAAACTGTTGACTGTGCACCCCATTACAACCAAATCACAAATTTTTCTATTTCCTAAAACATTTAGAACACGATATTGGGAGCATTCGATGTCGGATTTGAGCGAAACGAGTTGCGTCGATTCAAAACAATGAGATCTACACATTGGCGCTAGTTCTGAGCCATTCTGAGAACTTCGAATTTTGAGCATTAAACTGATCCACTGGATCAATTGTAGGAATTTGAACAGTCATGAGGGTAGTCAAAGAGTCACATGGAGGAAGCATCAACCCTTGGTTATATATACACCCCCATTTTATAAGCAAAGGAATTTTTCACCTTAGATCCACCCACAAAGCGTTAGAGAGATAAGTTAGTTCTTCTGTGGAGTAAGGAGTGGCTCCAACTCTCCACTACTGAAGCTAGTGATGTTCATTGTATAGATGTGTCTTAGAAATTTTACTTAATAACATAAGCCTTTACGGCCGACACATTCTTATGCATGGATTATGAATGTTTGTAACGCTGTTATGCGAATTCTTGTATTTCATGTTTTCTTTCACATGTGTTAAGGTAGTTGAACTATTTCAGTTATTTTAATAATTATATTATTAATAATGTGATGTAATGGTTGTTATTGTTGTCCCATCCTTGCGGACTATTCCATAGGATATTAGGCATATATTTCTCAATTGTTGGTTGTAATGATTATCACATCCCTTGTGGACTATTCCGCTAGATGTTAGATGGATTCTTAGGTTCATGTGTGTCTCTTCCTGGGTGGTACTATTACCTCTCTCTTAGAGGCTAAACTCTCTCTCTATTCCTTGCAGTATAAGAAAATTTACACAATTTCAAATAGACACTCACCAGGAACGCCCACCTTTATTTCGAATGCACATGTACATTCCTCTCTCTTGATGATAGTCAGAGCCAAGTTATATCTATAAGAATACATGACAACCAGTATGATATTCTAGATGGGGATCATAATCCAAATTGTGTGAGGTCTAATGGGACTTCACATCGGAGAGATCCCTTTGGTTAATGAATTTCCAGCACCGTTAACAATGGTGCTAGAAGGAGGGCTAGATGACAAGTTGATCCTGTTGAATCTGGTTTGAACCTGTTATCTAAAATGGCTCATCCTGAAATCTTGCTCCCATGGGGTTTCTCTAATTTTTACCTTTATCAATTTTCAATCCCCGATGAGCCCGTCTATCACTTGTCTCAGTTAAAATTTTGACGCTGAGGACGAAACATCCATAACTGAGCACATATTTTATTTTCTTAAATGTTGTGAATCTTATGAAATCGATGATGACAAATTTTCTTTTGTGATTTTATTCCTCACCCTTAAATATTGTGTTAATCGATGGTGTCATACCTTTCCACCTAATTCCATTCATTCCCTTTGAAATTTCCTCGGGGAGGTTCATCAAGCCTTTGGTAGGTATAATCACTGAAATGTTTTTAGAAGAATCAATCTCTTAAGAATGAAGCCCGATGAATTTTTTGAGGATTTTTATGATCAATTCCTTCACCTTTGCTATGAAATTATAGAAGGAGATTTGAATTGGGATTTCTTGAAACAAGAGTTTGAGTGTTTGGTTCTTATCGCTTTACATGGTGAACCTAAACCCCCTAATTTTACCACTCCCTTGACTCTTGTGAATCATGAGACACCTCTAATTTTAGAGGAGGAACCTACTACTCCTTTTTTTCCTTGTACTCCTCCTTTTCCAGTTCCGACGAGGGTGTCTCTTTGAGATGATAATAATGTCAGGAGATATGTTAATCAAATTCCTAATATATATTTTCATTCTTCTTCCACATGTCATAACTCATATTCAATGGAGGAAATAAATGGCTCATGAACTCTATGGTGAAGATTAACCCCATCCCACAAGATGATGCTATTGTTCATAACTCTAGTATCGAATTTGATATGAATTTTTGTTATCCTCTATCCTCTATAGGCCATGACTCTTTGTACCATGATCCGCTTGAGAAATATATTCCACCAACTAGTTTTTCACACTCTCTTGATTTTCGTGTTGTCGGTCCAAATTGTGATAAGGTACAAGGTGGTCACATTACAAAGGTAGAGGAGAAGGAAGGTGAAGAGGTTTTCGATGTGTTATCATTTTTTAATTTTTGAGATTGTGAGAGTAAACAGATAGGACAACATCAAAACTGACTTCAAAGCTGGGATCTAGCCCTGCCAACTTCAGAGAGGGATCTCTCTGTAGAATTTAACCTTTTTTTATGTAGATTTTAGGCTAGATATCACTGTGTAGTTGTTTGTTTCTTTGTGATTTGAATGGATTTTTTTGGTTTATTGAATTATTATAACTCCATTAGGCTATGGAGTCTAAAAACTAACTGGATCTGCATCAAACTTTAAAGGAGTTTCACATGGCAAGCTAGGTTGCACTATTTGGATCTTTTAGAATTTTAAAATGATATGAAACATAAGAAATGAAAGGTTCAGTAGAAACTAAGGAGAAATTAAGAATTCCTTAATTTTACTTCAGAAGAATACATGGAAATTACCTATAGCCAGAATAGGGTACATATTTTAAAAAATCCTATTTGTCACCGTTTCTGTAATGTAATTAATATATTTAATAAATAAAAGTGAAAGAAAACAATGAATAAACACATGAACAAGAAACACATCACCAATTCTTACACCACATGAATACTGTGAAGAATGTCCTTGTATTATTAATGAGTCTAGAAACCAGAAAATTACAATAACTTGGAGAAAATTATATTCAACAATCAAACCAGAATATTTCAAAGTGTGATGTATTTATACAATAATTACAAAATCATTACAAAATCACTGTCTCAATAGAAAGTGTATATTTAGAACTATTCTAAACAAAATTATTGATCTCTGCAGAGTAATAGGCTAGGTGGACAACTACATGGAGAGGTGGCTCTACTTTGGAGGAGTCTGTTGATGAATTGACCTGTTCTTGTGCTGCGTTGGCTGATGCGCTGCCTTATCCTTTAACTGTATTCGAATTACCAATTAGTCTAGTAATTCGCAGAGTTTTTACCATCTGTCTTCATCTGGAATGGTTAATTTGGTTACCTTCCGGTAAATCTCATCAACCTCAGTATAATTTAAGAATGTTGGCCTTACCACGAAGATGCGATTTACCTCATGCAGGATAAAGAAATCATTTCCCATTGCTTCCAAAAATTCTCTACCTTTCATGTTGCCTTTGATATTAGAAAACTTGGAACTATCCTTGGCTACCTCCTTCAACTTTTTAATATAATCTTAATGAGTAATTAATTTATCATTAATTACAAACAAAATGGGTAACCCTTTTTGATTTAAAGCTTCTATCCTGGTGAAAAATATGTTTACTGCTATTTCCAGACTCTGATATTTTTCCTCCAACTGAGCAATAAGATTATTTTTAGCTAGAATCTTCTTTACCTCCAAAATTGTTTATGTCCTGTCATCAATTCCTAAATCATCCAACTCATACTTATTCTTTGAATTCACGAAATTTATGGTGTTTGTAGCTTTGGTAGGCATGTCACCCAAATGTTCTCTAACCTCTGTAATAGCCTCTGTTTCTTTCTTAATCAAGTCCTTCTCTTAAAAAATAATATGGATACATGGCCAAATTTCAGCCATAAAATTCAGAATATAAGTCCAAATTTGTTCCTTGGCTTGGGCCAAGTTTTGTCCAATAGCTGATTCTCTTTCTAAATTTTGTAGCCTTTCTATCAGCCTCAGTGATTTCTGAGCTTTAGCAAGATGTGAAGCTTCATTTCTGGTCTTCTAATATTGTATTGCTTTGACTTGTCCCTGCAATTTTTTAATATCCTTTGTCTGAATTGAAAAATTCTCAAAAACCTTTGTCAATTGGTCAACAACCTCTGTAGATTATGTAGAAGGTGTAGTTTATGTTACAGCTGCTGTGGTGGGAATTGCAGTGAGAGGTCCAACATCTAGAGGAACCGCAAACACTTTTGAACTCTGCTCCTTTTCCTTAATCATTTTCTCTAGTTCTGTCTCAATCTGTCTAATCTGAGAATTTTGTTCCATAATTGGCTTCATCATGTCTCCTTTTTGAGTCTCTAATTCTTCGATGTATTTTGTGAGAGGATCTTCAATTGCTGGAAATTTTAGTTGCTTCCTCAATGCTGCAATGTCAACATTCTTTTTCTTTATCAACTCCTTTGTAGCTTTCATTTTTTTTGGATCATAACCCATTTTCACTACTAAATCCTCCAAGGATTTGATCCTGCTATCCTTTGCAAGAGAATAAATCTTCTCCATCTTCAAATGAGACTGAATATTGGAAAGTGAAACCTGCAATTTAGAAATAGTCATAGTAGTATTGGTGAGAGTGGAACAGATCATTTCACCAGTTTGTTTATGCATCTTCGTTTGGTCAATGGGATGTATATCTTTAGTATCAAACTCAAAAGCTATCTTCTTATAATCTCATGCTGATTTAGGTCGTGGGATTTGAGCCTCAAGGAAGGCCATCTGCATCCTCCCTTTCTTTGAATCAAAAACTGAAAGCAATCTACTCCATGAGCTAGAAGTTTGCTTCCAAAACTGAGTATAAGTTATATTCTTAAGAATCTCATTCTTAAGTTTGATTTATCTAAGTCTGTCAAAAACACTCTTTTCTTTCTCTACTTGAAAAACCTTTGTAGTCTGGAATATGTCTTGCTTCTCTTGGAACACTGATGATTCTGATGGAGATGCAACAAATTTGTTGCCTGCCTGAGAGGAAGATGGTGTTTCCTTGAAAATCATGGAAACCTCTTGTTCTAGATTCTTCTTTGAATCTACGTTAGGATTCAATTTTGTTGTATTCCTGTTTATAATTTTAAACTCCTTCCCTGCACTATCTGTCACTGAAGGTGACTCTTCTTCTCTCCGTCTCTTGGCCGCTTTCTCTTGAGGAACATGAGTTTGTGAAGTGGAGGTAGAAACAAGATGCTCCTCAGCTTCCTGGAAGGTATTCTCTACCCAAGTCAGCTAGTTCACATATCTCTTAATATCAAGCCTTTGGTTATAAGTATATGGAGAAGTTTTGTTTTCTACTCTCAATTTGGAAATTATACCCAGAGGGTCATAGGACCATGTAAAACTCAAGCCGAATTTCATTTCTTTGAGAAGATTATCTGCTTCTTCTCCTATTGATCTGCTGTTACATACAAAAGAACCAATATGTGTCTTGATTCTAAACTGTGATTTCTTCTTTGTTGAAACAAATTGTATTTCATATGAATTAAGCATTTGTCTAATATATTCTAGTGCAAAAAGCCTCATGGGGAGGTATTTTGGCAATTTGTATGGTGCCAACTCACACCCATATACTCTGATTTCGGTGTAATTATAGTACAAGTACCAGTCTCCAGTCTTTGCTTTCTATGTTAAGTGTAAAATTATTTTTATCTCCTCACTGATCCTTGGATCTATTGAACTATTTAACACACTCATTTCTGGGTGTATAAACTGCTCAATGTACTGTTTGTAGGTGAATTATTCTCACTCCTTCACTAGTGAAGTCTAAAATATGATAGACTATTGATTTCCCTCTTCATCTAACTTTTGCATATCAAATTTGAACCTATATGCATGATAATATATAAACATGAAAACAAGAATTGAATTATATTTGAACACTCCCTCAGTTGGTAACTTGAGGAATTTTTCATGAATACCATCAACCAAAAATTGATAAAAATTGAAGATAATGGATGGCTTTTTGTCTGTGGAAAATAAGGACATGAAACCAAGAATGGGTTCATCTACCCACTTATCAGAATATTAGCCTAAAATGTAGGATATCACAGATATGATTTGTGTGGCTTGATCAAGGAAAATTGAGGAAGGGTAAGGTGGATTTTTTCTTGGTAATTTAATTGAGTGTTTTCAGGTAGGAAAAGGTTAAAAATCCAGGCTCTCTTAGAAAAATATAGCTTATGGTATAATTATGTTGATGCTTCTATTGAGAATGTGGTACTGTTTTCCACAGAGGGGGCCTGCATCATTTGATCTATGGCTTTGGAAGTAATGGTGAAGAGAATTTCACCAGTAGGGGCTATGATTGCTCTCTAGTTAGGGACATAACAGGCTTGGAATTTTCTTGTGAATTCAGGAGAATGGAAGTTTTGGTGAAAAATGTAGTGGGGAATATTGGACTTCGAGAGTCCAATTTTATCTATTTTGTCTACAAACATGTCTTCGAGCCAGCAGTAGAGTTCGTAGAGTTCGAACTCACACTCTATCTCACCAATTTTATAATATCTTTCAACTAATTGAATATGATCTAAATCTACATGGGGATGGATCATGGGATTGACAAAATCCTCCTAGTTTTTCTTCTTGGGAGGCATCTTTATTAATGGAGAATTTTACAAAACAGGGGGAAAAATAAAGGATTACCAGGAATGTTTCAGGTTTGTCACTGATAGGAGAAGGGATTGGGACATTGGTGCTCTATCAAGTGCTTTAATCACTTGAATAAATTCAATGCGCACTAGGAAACCTGAAAATTTGAATTAATTTGCAGAGAATTACACAACAGAAAGGAGAAATAGGGACAAGTTTAGGGTTATAAAAATATTTCGTGGGTTTTCCGTTGTAGGCGTGAGTCCATTTAGGTTTTCAAATGGTTACCTGGGAGAATTAATTGTATTAACAGTAATTTCCTGGGAACGATATTTATTGGGTAATGAATAGGACTACGTGGCAAGGAATGAGTGGAGGAAGGAGTGGGGGTAGGGACAACGGGAAAGGGATGAGAGGGAGATGTTTTCGGAGAGGGTTGAGGGCGGTAAGTGGTATGAGGCAGGGGGGGTGCAAAACATGGTGAAGGTACCACGTAGCATGGGAACCGGTGGGGGAAAACCATCTTTTCGGACCCCCCCCCCCCGATGGTAAAGGTAGAATAGCAAGGGGGGGACGAAAATTATTATGAACCATTGATTTGGCGCTGCAGTGGATCATGCGGACGAGAGATAGGCACACTTTAATCACAAGCGACAAATGATTTTTGTCATTTAGCTTACTTTGCAATGTGGAGGAGACTTTGGATAAACATGTAGTCAAATAAAACATTAACCATTTGCACCTTTACATAATATTTTCAAACTTTAGGCTAAAATGCAAAAATGGGTATTTTGAAATAAAATTATCCTCCTCTACCCTTTTAACTTCATTTTTTCACCTATTTCTAAAACAAATATTTTACTCATTCCTTCCTAAGGGTGCATTTAGACTAGCAAACCATCATTTTACTTCTTAGGAAAAACTAAATCCTATTCTATCCTATCCTTTATTTCTCCATTGATTCAACTTAAACAATTGAATCAATATCATTTTTCTATATAACTAATACTAGCCAAGATTAAATAGTTTGGCTAATCTTATTCTCTAATCTAATTAACATAAATTTAAAATTGTTTAACCATGATTAAACTATATGATTAAACAAATGACTAATTATTGTGGCATTTTGAAAAATCTACACACAACCTTCATTTTATTTAATAGAATGAAAATATCTATAAGTAGTGGCATTTAGATTTGCAACACTTACAATATTATTTATTTTTGTTTTTCTTTTGTGGGGTTCTCATCTTATTTTTATTTATTTTTCACTTTTTTCCTTTTCTGTTTCTTTTGTCTTTATTATATTTTTTAAATACTCTCTTTTCATTTTCTTATATATATATATATATATATATATATATATATATATATATATTGGAAATCATTTGCAAATTGAAATATTATTTACAATATCAAAAAAATGAGATAAAATATCCAATCACCTTGAGATCCTATAAATTATAGGACCCTAACACGATGTTTCTTCTATTTTCCAAAATAATCCACGTGAAGATGATGCACTTTCATTCTTGGATGATTTTCAATCTACTAATCTCAATAGTGAATTAAATGTAATCAATTATTTCGATCAATTTGTAGCCTTGTGAAACAATCATTCCAATGATGATGACTCTATTGATGTATGCAATCACAAATGCCCAGGAGCATCAACTGATCTTTTAGTTTCTCATGAAGATTTTAATTTAGATCCATAATTTGATTCGGTCAAAGAAGATGTGATCATCGAAACTTCCTCTCCATCTCACTATCCCTTGTGTTCTGTAGTTTGTGATGCATCTACTTGCGACAGAGATACTTTGTCTAATGAGTTATCTTCTCGATTGACACAAGGTGGTGAGATTGTAGATGATGAAATTGAAAACAACCAAATCATTGAGTACTTTTTCCACCCCTCATCACCTCTTCTCTTGCACAAAGACAACTCTTTAGATAAACTTGCTCATGAAATTTTATTCAGTTCATACAACTTCATATTTGCGAAATAATAATATTTTCTTCAGTAATATGGTTGTTGAAGTTGAGAAATTCGGTAAAATCAATGACAAAGATGGCTTCCATCCGGTGAGCAGTGGCCTTATTGATGATCCAGATGGATCCACAAATAGAAGTGGCCTTGAAAATAACTCACAAATCAAAGTCATTTGATGGAAGTGAAACAAGAACTAGATCGTAGTGCTCATCACCCTGATTCCAACGATGTGAACGTCACTCAAATCCGATTTCGTATGCTCAATTTATAGCTGGTAAAATTTCTGGTCAAACTTGGCCAAGTGGTAGTCTTAATGAGGCAACAATTTGGTAGCGACCCGATGCATGGAATCTGGCCACCAGAACGGGTGAATTTGTCGCCTACTTAATTTGTCCAATGACCCTTATTTTTCGGTGGGAAAATTTGAAACATTGGGTCTTATATGTATATATATAAGGGTCGCGGACTGTAACCCCTGCCAGAATTATATATTAAATATAAAAGGTTGGTTGGCGGGACACCACCCTCCCCAACCATATCATACTATATATATATATATATATATATATATATATATATATATATATATATATATATATATATATATATATATGGGGTGGGTGGGCCAACCCGGCGGACCTGCCCAACCCCGATGGAATCACAACATATATTACACCAACCATTTACCAAACCACCGACATAACTGCGCGCTGACATCCAACGTTACCACATATAACAAAATTGTTGGACTATTATGGGAGGCAAGGGGTTCGAAACCAGAACCTTCACCGGCCTAAATGGCTCCACCACCAACGAGCCACAAGCTCGCCCTTTGGTGGCTAATCCTGTCACATGTATTTAAACCTTCACCCAAACACATTCGACAAGCAAAGCGGTGGAGGAATGATGCGAAACCCTAAGAGAGGGTATCATTAAGATGCTAAAAATATTCCCTTAGAGGGCCAGAGGTGATGATGTCAGAATTTGAGAAATTTCTTAAAGATTTTGCACGATTTCGTGCCAGGAGTCCATCCGTGCAGTATGTTTCTCCAATCAAGATCTCCATTTTCAGGCCATCATCCGAATTGGAGGTATAAGGTTCAATTTCGTAAGTTTTCTTGTAACTGATTTCTTTGATGCCACTTAATGAAAGAAGGCCTCCCCACTTTTGAGCAGGGCTTGGAGACATAACCCACATTGGGTGAACTCCATAATCAAATTATTGTGTCTTTGATATGATGTTTGCTTAGGTTTTTCACTTCATTTCATGTGGTTTAATTTGGTTAATATGCTCTTTATATGAAATTTTGAATCCATCCTTGCAGTTAAAAGATATTGGATCAAGTTTTATATACATTGGTACACCATGAAGGTGGAGGAGGAGATCCTCCTCCCTCTCCATCCACTAGCAAAATTTCTTCTTCTTCCTCTTCTCAACATTCTAACATGCATCATATACATACATCTAAGAAACCATTTTTTAAGCTAGATGTAAAGTTTCATTTTCCCACATATAATGGAGAATGTAATGCAGAGAAAATAAAAAATAGAATTAGATAGATCGAGGTTTATTTCCATATTCAACAGATTGAGGAGGATGAGGCAAAGATCCAGTTATCATCCCTTCGGCTGAGTGACACCACTCTCGTTTGGTGGGAGAGAAAGTTGCAGAAAGGCAACGAAAACTTGGGTAATCCCCTTTCTTCTTGGTCCAATTTTGTTTCTGCATTAAAATATTAGTTTTATCCTTTGGGTTATTGACAAAAGGCTTTAATGGAATGTCAATATTTAAGACAAGGAAATGGCCAAAATGTACAAAGCTTCATAGAAGAATTTAGAAAACAAGCATTGAATTTGGGCATTCCACTTGATTTACCCGAAACTGTAACATAGTATATTGGTGCTTTACATAGTTACATAATGAATTATTCATTATTATTCGAGCCTACTACTATTGATGCGGCCAATGTGAAGGCCATTCACCTTGAAAGCAGGGGAAATAATGACAAAGAAGACCAGTCGAAGAGATCATCTTTCAAACCTCATAATGGAAAGTTCAAGGGAAAAGGCAGGGGAAAGGACAAGAAGGCAACTACAACCAAGAAGGAGGAAGGAGCGAAGCCATCTTGCACACATTTTAAGAAGGAAGGCCATGATGATGAACAATGTTGGAAGTTGCATCTAGAGTTGAAACCAAAGAGATTTGGTGGAAAGAACCAGAAAAAGACAGTGGCAACTGCGCAAGAGGAGCTTGGATCCGATTCTAACGATGAGACATTGATCACAGTAGTGGGTACACAAGGTACTCTTTCTCTTCATGCTAATGAAAATTCTTAATCACATACAAGTACAAGTTCTTAAAATGAGCCTCTTGTTAATGAACATAATAGAATTGAATTGTTACACAATATAATCATAATGAAATATACTAAAGTGGAAACCTTGTTTGATATGGGTTCTCAAGTAAATTTGATTTCAAAATACTTGGTTAAGAAATTGGGATTAGAAAACAAACCTCATATGAATCCTTACCCTCTTGGTTGGGTGTGTGATAAATAAAATTTACATGTAACCAAGTAGTGTAGAGCTAGATTTATGATTGCATACAAACTAGTTGATGAGATTTATCTTGATGTTGTACCCTTGGATATATGTGGTATTATATTGGGGAGTCCATATTTGTATGATAGGAAAATAGTTTTCTTTTTCCATGAAAAAAATTTCATCTCATGAAAGATGAGGTGGAATACATTGTTAGAGCTCATCTACCAAAGTCAGTGCCAGTCTTGTAAGTGCAATTCAAATGAAGAGGTTGGTGAATTCCAGCAAAGGGTGCATGCTCATGGTTGTGAAGGAAAAATATGTGCAGACATCTGATGCTTTCAAAGGTTGTGATCCCACTCATAAAAAGGAATTATGTGAAATTATTTGTAACTATGATGAGATTTTTCAGGAACCAAGTGGGTTGCCTCCAAAGCATGAGATCCAACATGAGATTCACTTGCAGAAGGATGCTCCTTTACCCAACATTGGTATGTAAAATTTTCAACCATTGAGTTGGAGGAGATAAAGAAACATGTGCAGGAATTGCTGAACCAAGGGGTCATAAGATCAAGTTCTTCTCCATGCAGCTCACCTATCGTGTT
This sequence comes from Pinus albicaulis, assembly GCA_034641835.2. Lineage (NCBI taxonomy): Eukaryota > Viridiplantae > Streptophyta > Pinopsida > Pinales > Pinaceae > Pinus > Pinus albicaulis. The sequence continues at coordinate 1,025,096,537 of CM076583.1, read as the reverse complement.
GGTGCCAAAGAAGGATGGCACATGGAGGATGTGCATGGACTAAAAAGCACTCAACAAAATAATGGTGAAGAATCGATACCCTCTCCCTCACATTGATTATTATTACATCGATTGAAAAATATTTTCTTTTAAATAAAATTGGACTTGTGCAATGCCTATCATTAGGTCAAGATTGCAGATACTGATATATTGAAGACTACATTCAAAATGAAACATGGGTTTTTTGAATGGTTGGTGATGACATTTATACTATGAAATGCTCCAACCATATTCATGAGGGTGATGAGTGATATTTCAAGCATTTCATTGATGATTTTGTACTTGTATATCTTAATGAAATTCTTGTTTACAGTAGGAAATGGGATGATCATGTGTGTCATGTTAAAAAAAGTGATTGATGTTTTGAAAAATGAAAAATTGTATGTCCAAATGTCGAAGTGTGAATTTGGTAAGACCTATTTGGTTTACTTGGGTCACATTTCCAGTGGCAGACAATTGAAAATAGATCCTTATAAGATTGAAGTGATTGTTAAGTGGCCTAGACCCACCAATGGTACAAAGGTTCGTAGCCTTTAAGGTGCAATACAATACTGGAGAAGATTCATTGCCAACTTCTTCATCATTGGATCCCCTTTACATGCATTTACGAGTGTGAAGAAAACCTTTCAATGGGGAGGAAAGTAAGAAAAATCATTTGATACATTGGAAGAGAAGATCAACACTGCACCAATTTTTGCCTTACCAGACCTCCAAAAACCTTTTGAGATCGAGATAGATGCTAGTGGATACACTATGGGAGCAATATTGATGCAACAAAGGAAACCTGTATGTTACCATTCAGATACATCCTCCCAAGTTGTTGTGAGCTATCCCAAATATGATAAGGAGTTGTATACCTTAGCGCAAAGTGTGAAGAAGTGGAAACACTATTTGATCGGCAAGGAGACCATCATTCACACAAATCACCAACCCTTGAAGTACCTTCAGTCGTAGACTAAGCTTCAACAATCACGTCATTTGTTTTCTGGATAAATCCCACTTGCGGACAAGAGCGATCTCCCTAGTCTCCCAACATATAACTAGAAATAAACAACCATTTGAATACCTATTCCCCTAAACTATTAGTATTCATATTATCAAAACTTAGAAATGAGGAGGTTATGCTCCTACCTTTCAATGAGATGTTTGATGTAGACTGTTATCACCCAAAAATTTTCAAAATTTTACTTGAAATGTGTCAAGTTGATCTTTAGGTTAGTTAGGTTGTACAACATCATGAAATGATAAATTTTATGATGAACTTAGGTTTTAAGTTTTGTCTTAGGATGTTAGAAAAAAGCCTAAGCCACATCAAAAGGATAGGTTTTGAGTAAATACCTTGAAGTGACCTTAAATCCTAAATCTGGCCATCTGTCAAAATTTATCTGAGTCTGTAGCAAATTTAGTACAAAATTAACAGAATTCACTGCGGAAACACCTATTAGTTCTGTAGAAAAACTGACACTTGTCAAATGAAATGTGCTACGAAAACTGTGTCAGTCTATAACAGTTTTCTCCATAATGATGAATGGTTAATATTTGAGAGTTTCAAGGACATTTTGCCAGAGTAAAGTCATCATTCAAAAGTTACGCATTTTCTGACATTAGCTACCATTTTTCTAATGCCATCTCATTCCGCTTTTCAAATGATCCGTCATTCCTCTCACTCTATTTTTCCGCTTTCCTAATTTGCTACCAAAGAAGCTTTCTGTTAGTTACATCTCCAGCGGAAACCTTTTTGCTATATTAGTTTCCTTATACCATAACAACTTGTTGTCATCAAAGTTTTTTTCCTAAACAAGTGTAAAGATATAAAGAAGGCCACCGTTGCATAACATAATAAATGGCTACACCAAAGAAGGTTTATAAAGGAGGTCTGTCGTTCAGGTATGAACCTACAAATCCAAGTTTGGTCATGGAAGATCCATATTCTGTTGAGCTCTTTACAAAAGCGGGCTACATTCAGTTCTGCCAGAAGTTGCAAGGTCATCACCAACAAGTATCACAAGACTTCATACTCAATTTCAAAGGCACATATACGAAGGTCGGTTGTCTTCATGTTCCAATTTCGACAGATAGCATTTCAAAAGCAACAGGGATTCCGAGGACTGGAGAAGAATGGTTTAAATCTACCAAGTTTAATTTGAAATTTTTTGATGAATATCTAAAACCTGAACATGTAGGGATTAAAATGACTGAAGGGATTCCCAGAACTTTCCTTAAAGATAACTATTCAAAATTATTTCCAGTCATATAGAAATACTTTACATGTGAAGGCCGGTTTCAAACAATCTACATGTATCATTTAAAACTATTGCTTCATTTTACCGGGAAGAAGTTGATAGATATTCCATTTTATCTTTTTAGAAGTCTCGGAAAAATGGCAGACAAGGTGCAAGGGAGACCTGAAAGGAATGAAACCTCCATTTTTCACCATGGACTGATGAAATTGCTAGTTCTGGAGGAATTAAGTAAATTAAACAAAGACTGGGCATCGTTCTTGTTCATGAATGGTTATGAGTTAGATGTTTTCTCTCCAAGAAAAGCCTCTAAGCTCAAAGATTCTTCTTTTAGGCAAGAGATGAATGCCACTGTAGAGTTAGAAGGAAATCAACAAGAAGGTTTAAAATTTACAGATAAAGACATGGTAGAGGAAGTTAATTTCATCCAGGAGACATCATCACCTCTAGAAAATAGCAAGCAAACTAACAAGCATGTCACAGATAGTAAGACAAAACCTGCAGCAAAAAGGTCTAAAAGAAATACTAAGGAAAGTGTTGGAGTTAAAGGCAGACTTGAAGACATTATGAAAGCAATAGACATTGCAAAAACCCCTGTAGTGAAAGCAACCGATGTTAAAAGATCGAAGGTAAAAGGAAAGGGACTTGTAGCCAATAAATTGGAATTTTCATTAGAAGATTCAGGTTTTCTTTTCAAACCTCGAAAGCCTTTCACTAGATCAAAGATCTCTGAAACTATCATTATTGGTGATAAGCAACAGAAGGAAGATAAAGGAATGGAGACAGTGGCACAAGAAGTTATAGTCATATCTCCTATTGAGACAGAGGTTACTAAAGATAAGAAAGATAAATCTAAAAGAAAGTTTCAAAAAAAATCTGAAACAGATTCTCTTAAAAAACAGAGCAAGGACAAGGAAGAAGTATTTAAACAAAGAAAGGGAAAAGATAAAGTCATAGAGAAAACTGAAAAGGAGATTCTTGAAGAACAGTTGAGAGCTATTAAGGATGATTTGTCTAAAACAAAGAGAGAGCTGGAAAGATACAAGAAAGATAGACAAATGATAGATGAGGTGGAGAAGAAAGTGAATGACCATGTTACTCATTTTGAGATTTCTATTAGAAAAGCCAAAAATTTGCTGAAGATAACACAACCTTTACGCATCATGATGTCACATACAAGGAAGAGGAACTTATGGTTACAAGAAGAGAGGAGAAGTCTTCAAAGACAAGTCAAAGAGTTGAAAGAAGATATGGAGTTGATGAAGACAGAATCATAGAAAAAAGACTTGGAAAGAGGAACCATGGACAAAACTATTGAAACTGCTCGTAAATAAGGATTTAAAAAATGGATTACGGATATTTTTTATCTTATATTATCACAAGTTACATGCAGGTATGTTCATGGAATTTTCTAGAGCTCAAATCTTAATTCTTGTCAAGTCCCTAAAATATTAGGTAATTCCGCAGCATAAGCCAGGCTTAAAGCTCATTTTCTACTGCGGAATTTTTGAAGAATCCTTTTTGGTTTTAAGTTACCTAAATTGATAAGGAGGAAGAGTTTTGAAGGCTTTGTTTGATTGTTTTCGACTACTTAACATCCTCAAAAGAATAAAATAAAGCAGAAGAGTATCACATATCATCTTTTTGTTTGTGCTACTAAACTAGCTACGAAAGTAGCTCAAAACAGAGTTTTGACAATAAGGTCAGTTTTGATGGTAAATTTTGGGAAGATGGAGAAAGGTAAAAAAATACTTAAAGACGTTCCCCATCAGAATGACAAAGAATATTAGGGAGTTGAAAAAGAGTATCAGATCAGTGATTTTCCAAGTGAAGATATTCAATTAAGGGTATAGTTTGAAGACACCAGTCCACAGGTTGCCAAGTCATCAAACTGACATCTCCTTAATAATAGGCAGTGTAACTTCATGAAGGCAGTTATGATATTAATGTTTTGTTGATGGCTATCATGGCTCAAAGACATGGTTCCTTTCGAGGAAGATTTACATCACTTTAGTTTAAATGTAATAATTAGGTGTTTGAGTCATAGTAGGACTCTAACTCCTGATTCGAAAAGGTGTCAGTCTTAGTTTTAAAGATCTAGTCAGTAGTTAGATTTGGTGTCAGTAATAAAATTTAATGGTCTAGCCACTTGGCAGACTAGATGTAAAGGAAAGATGCCTATAAGTAGTAAAGACTTCGATGTATTCAAGGTTGGAAAATGTTATCAAAAAGACTACTTTTGTATATGCTCTAGATTGACTGATATATACAAAAGCAGTTTAACTTTTCTGGACCTGAGATTCTTTGTATATTTCAATGAGTTTATATCTTATTTTCGAAATGTTTCCCTTTCATAGTTGCAATGCTTATTACTCAAAATTCATGGTTAGTCATGCTCTAAATTCCTTTAAGTGTTGAAATATGGTCAAATGAGTTTTTTGGGTCCTATATTTGGAAGGTTTTCTTCAATGTTTTTAAATGCTTATTACTCAGAATTCATGGTTATTCATGCTCTGACTTCCTTTAAGTGTTAAGCTTTGATGAAAATCTCTTAATACTTTCCTTTTAAATACCTTGATGTATCATTACTCAGAATTTATATATCATATGCTCTGACTTCCTTTGAACCTCAAGTTATTGGGTTTTTCCTGAATGTGTCACTCTTTCATTGGAGTATATACAAGCCTCAGTTTCTACAACAAGAGCTATTGTTATCTTTATCCCTGTCACTGACTCCATAGCCCAATGGTAGTAAGCCTTACATCTTTTCAACCTGTAAACATACAAAACCAAAAAACATAGAGTTAGCCATCTATCTATATTATTATTCCATATCATTAATCCTTGAGAGAGCCCTCTTAGGCTGAGGAGGCTAAGCCTCAGTCAAAAGATTGGTTTGAAATAGTTACACTGAATTTGTTTGATCAGTAGCCTATTAGGTCTGATTTTGGTGATAACATAGACCTTGCCTTTCATCCCAAAGAAGTCCTTCAGAGAAGAACCTGCAATCATAAACATGCAAATAATAAAAAACACCTGCAATATATAATAATACAAAACACCAGTTTAACTTAATGATCAAGGAGATTGAGAATTTTCATTGTTTTAATGAATTTAAAAACAACACACTGAGAAAAAGAGATCCATATGTATTATCAAGAATATAAAGATCAATCTTACAACTTGAGCCTTGATTCTGTACGAATTTCTCCCGTATGCCTTCACAATTGTGCTCCTTGGTTTGACAAGATTTCCTCTCTAGAATGACCAACATAGGTTTATATTCAATGAAATATTATACAATGTACAATATCTAAAGTACAAAGTTCCAAAATCTACCCTACCCCTAAATCTTCAACTCAATTTAAAGAAGAAATTGAGGAGGTTTCATATCCATCAATACAGGGATGAGATCTTGTAATGAAGGGAATAGGGTTCCTTCATCCAAGGGGATAAGTTCCATGAGTGGAGGGATATAGCTCGAGCTGTAAAAACTCAAGAGGATTTTATTTGGAAGAATATTCACCCAAATATTCTTCTATAAGTTGATTTTCACGTTTACTTTCTTTTACACGGGTTGCACAGGTTTTATGGGTGAACATAATGAAGATCACCGCAACTAATGGAGGAAGTATCAACGCATGCATAGGGAGTGACCACAAAAAGCACAAAGGAAACCCTTAAGAGTTTTTAAGAGTTTTTTCCCAGTTTCCAAGACTTGGTTAAGGAATATAATTGTTTTGAATCCTAAGGAAGCATGCGTATGGATGGTAATAGATCCATATTGACAGTCAAATGTCATGGTGAAAAAATGAGATGCAACAGATTGCCCCCTAGAGTGCGAAGTCTGAGAAATTTTTTTGAGAGAGTGAAGCACTTTATCATTCCAAGGATTGGATCAGAGACATTGGTCGAAAACCTATAAGAAACATTTGCAAATATATAATCATCACTTAGGTAGGCATTCCCATACTTAGAGAAAAACTAACTACATGTTCTGGTACAAATATGACTTAGCATTACATCAAATGATCAGGAGATAATGTGTTATGCTCAAAATTGAAAGTGCTCGAATAGGTCTGAACCTGAGTGACTGGAAAGGTCTCGTTGTTGTGATTCCGGCGCTACGAACGGTTCGAAAAACCGATGTCGTATGAGGAAGATATCACGTTCTGTCTGTTTTCCCAAACAACAAAAATTTTGTGACTGGATGCCCAGTCAACATACAGGTACAATCAGCAGGCATATTTCGGTAATATTCCATTATTTCTAAGCCAACCAGATTGTGCGATGTGGCTTAATCTGGGCCATTGATCTTTGGTGGTATTGAGGTGTTTTTGGGCCATTGGATGGATTTTGGCTAAAACCGTTAGATGAGTGACACATGGCAAGCTCGTAGGCCACCACGTGTCCTGAGGATGGTGTATCAAAATTGGTTGGAGGCTACCGGAATCGAACCGACGACCTCAGGTGCGGGTGCAAATGTCTTGACCAATCCACCTATCACATGATACTTAACCATATAGGAATGCCGCTTCATTTTACGGTTGGTAAGTTTTATGAATGGGGGAGGGACCGCCAGCCATCCCAACCTATTGGCAGCCCAAGAGTTGATCACATGTTTGAGACTGCAGCATAAAATGGTACCCATAACATGTAACATAAAAACGTAACCCCGATGGTAAGTCATGTTCACATGTCATGTGGTGTTAGCCGTTTCAGTTAATGATTGTCTTCACCGTAACCTCCGGCGGGTAGTGTTGAACCAGTCACATGGCGGGGTTATGGCATGTAATGCCATGGTTTGTGGAACCCTGCCAACTCCAGATTCCAAATCACTTTGTATATGCGGACTAACGGTTAACAAACTGAAACCGTAGGGTTAGGGTCGACATGTCACATGTGCCCAAAACCTTAAACATTAAATCTAAATGGTTTCAACTGGAAAAGTTAGTAGTGATGCCCTATTTTTGGGGTTTTTATTAAATATAATTGTAGTTAAGTGCCTATCTCCACATTTAGTGGAGCTTTTCTAACTGTCATTGGGAAAAATGCATTGGGAGGTCAATTTTCGACCAATTTTGGTGAAACAAGAGTCTACCTAGACTAATTGGAGCATTATGGAGCCATTGGTGCAGAGAAAACAGCCATTAGAGGCCCGTAAACACATGTAATTTACAATTTTGAGCATAATGACAAAGAGGGACATGCCATTGGGAGCTAGACCAGCAGATGTAGCCTAGGAGGGGCGAACTGCTTCATCATGCCTACTGTGTAAAACTTATGTGTGAATGTTTTTCTCTGTTATATACTACTGTTTAGTTTTTTTAAGGCTTATTTTCATGCTTAAAGTTCACTAATTCATCTAATTTTCATGGTTAAAACTCTCATTCCTTAAGCAAACATATGGAGACAAATTTTACATGTTTATATCACTGAAAGGACACTTGTCACAACAGAACTAATACACTCCTTTCAGATCAAGTTGGTATCGGAGCTAGAGTTTTATCTTTGGTATTTTTATGTGCAAATATTTGTTAACTGTTTGCAAGGGTTTTCATGCTTACTAGGCTCAATCTTAAGAGAGGAGAAGGAAAATTGGTGGAATCAAGAGGTTCTCAAAGTAAGCCACAACAAAGGAGGGAAAGATTTCCACATTCTCCACCACCTAGTTCACCTCCAAGAGAAGCAGAAGCAGCATCAAGCATGCCTCCAGGAGAAGAAGAAAACCATGAAGAGATGGATCCCAAAGAGGAAGAAAGAGTGTTCAGGAAAACATTCCTTGACATGAATGAAATGGTGAGAGTCCTTTATCAAGAAAGGAATGAAATACTAGAAGGAGAAGGATCCAAACTTCACAAGGAAGGTCAGGGATCATTAGGAGGTCAGAAAGATGAAGATAAATCAAAGAAGGGAAATGGAGGAAATGGAGGCAGTGGAAAGTCACCTTCATCACCTCATCTTCATCCTCATCATCCTCTACTTCATCTTCAATACATCAGCCATCTAAGTCAAAGAACACTGGTAAAAGTCCTTTTCTAAAACTTGATGTTAAGTTTGAATTACCAATGTTTAATAATGAAGTCAATTCAAAAAAGCTTGATAATTGGATTAGGAAATTGGAGGTTTATTTGAGAATTTAGAACCTTCATGATGATGACACCAAAATCCAACTAGCTTCATTGAGGATGGAAGGTGCAGCTCTTGTTTGGTGGGAAGCCAAGACAAAGGAGGAGATCAAAAAACATGGTAATATTATTCTATCATGGAATGATTTCATTACTGCAATAAAACAACAGTTTTATCCATTAGCTTATATGCAAAAAGCCATAATGATCTGGAAAAATTTTAGACAATTGAAAGGACAAAATGTACAAGACGACACTCGAGAATTTAGGAGAAGAGATCTCTTATTAGGGGCATATTTGTAGAGTCAAGATACTTTGCTCAAGTACATAGGGGGCTTACATAGCTACCTTATACATACTATCCTCATGTTTAATCCTGCAATTCTAGATGAGGTATGTGTTCAAGCCACACATCTAGAAGCTAGAGGGAAAAATACTTTTGAAGAGCATAGAAACAAACCTTTTAAGGGGAAAAACAAAGAGAAAACCTCAAAAGGAAAAGGAAAAAAAATGCACCTGTAAAGAAAAAGGGAGAGAAATTTTTTTGTAAAAATTGTTCAAGAGATGGCCATGAAGAGAAAAATTGTTGGAAATTACATCCTGAAAAGAGACCCAAGTTTAACAAAAACAAAGGGAAGCAGAAAACTGCAGCTACAACTCAACATGACTTAGAAGAGGATTCAGGTGATGAAAGTAAAATTACATCAATGGGATTAAAGAACATGAAGGGGAAAGAAATTGAAACAAAACCCAGTACTAGTACTTCAAACTGTCACATACAAGCTCCAAATGAAGAAGAGAGAATTGAACTGTTTCATGTGAGGGTCATATCCAAGCATAACAAGATTGATACACTGTTTGATAGTGGTTCACAAGCGAATTTAATCTCTGAAGACTTGGTCAAGAAAATTAATCTTGAGACCATTCCACATCCAAAACCATATCCACTTGGTTGGATTTGTATGGATGCAAATTTATAGGTTTCAAAGAAGTGTGTGTTGCGCTTTGCAATGAATGCACATTTTGTTGACTTAGTTGAATTAGATGTGGTTCCGCTTGATATTACAGGTGTTGTGTTGGGCAGTCCTTACTTGTATGACATGAAATCTATCTTTCATCACCATGAAAACAAATACCATTTATTCAAAGATGGCAAGGAGTACATTGTTAGATCACATCACAAGAAGACAAATATTGCAATGGTAAATGTTGGACAGGTAAAAACACTGGCGAATTCAAGTAAGAATATTGTTCTTCTAATGATTAAGCCTAAAGCTGATGTTAATCACGAGTCATTTGAAGATTGTGATCCTAAGTTGAAATCATATTTATATGATGTAGTTGATGCACATCATGAGATGTTTCAGGAGCCAACATGATTGCCTCCTAAAAGGGAGATTCAACATGATATTCTGTTTCAACAAGATTGTCCTCTTCCAAACATCGGAATGTATCGAATGTCGATAATGGAGAATACTGAAATAAAGAGGAAAATCAAGGAATTTTTGGATAAGGGACTCATAAGGCCAAGTCCTTCGCCATGCGGTTCACCCATAGGCCTGATTCCGAAGAAAGATGGGAATTGGCGCATGTGTGTCGACTTTAGAGCTTTGAACAAGATAACGGTAAAGAATTGATACCCACTCCCAAGGATAGATGATTTGATAGATTAGCTGAAAGAAGAAAAGTATTTCACTAAGTTATATTTAAAAAGTGGATATCATCAAGTAAGAATTGCAGAAAGTGACATATGGAAGACTGCATTCAAAACCAAACAAGGACTCTTTGAGTGGTTGATTATGCCATTTGGTTTGTGTAATGCACCGACGAATTTCATACATGTTATGGATAATGTTTTGCGTCCATTTCTTGATGAATTTTTGATTGTATATTTAGATGATATACTCATTTTCAGCAAAACAAGAGAAGAACATGTCTTGCATGTAAAGAGGGTACTTGATGTTTTGAAGAAAGAGAAATTATTTCTTAAGATGTCTAAGTGTGAATTTGGAAAAACTTCTCTGGTTTATTTGGGAAATATTGTAGGAGGAGGTGCATTGAGAATTGATCCTTCTAAAGTGGAAGCCATTGTGAATTGGCCCACTTCCAAATCAATAACCGAGGTAAGAAGTTTCTTAGCCGCAGCTCAGTATTGGAGAAATTTTATTGCTAAATTTTCTGCCATAGCAGCTCCTATGCATGCAGTGACAAGTGTAAATAAAGGCTTCCAATGGGGAGGAAAACAACATCAAGCTTTTGAAGCTTTAAAAGACAAGATCAGTTCAGCTCTGGTCCTTGCATTACCATATTTGAGACAACCATTCGAGATACAAACTGATGCTAGTGATTATGCCATGGGCGAAATACTTTTGCAGCATGGTAAGCCTATCAATTTTCATTCTGAAACATTCAATGGTGCTGTAATCAATTATCAAACATATGAAAAAGAGTTGTATGCGTTGGTACAAAGCGTCAAGAAGTGGAAACATACTTGAGGGGTAAAGAAACGATTATACATATCGATCACCAACCGCTACAGTACTTGCAGTCGCAAACAAAATTGTAGCAATCATGACATTTCAGGTGGATGGGATTTCTTCAACAGTTTCTCTTGGTTATAAGGTAAAAGAAAGGTATTTTCAATAGAGTTGTTGATATGATTTCAAGACCAATTATAAGTTCTTCTACTTTTCTTAAAAATTATTCTATTGTACATGAGAGTTACATAGAACAATATGCATTTGATGCTGATTTTAAAGATGTGTATGCTAGTTTGAGTGAAGGGAATCAAGTTGAGGAAAATGATTATCACATGCATAAAAATTTTCTGTTTCATTTGGGAAAATTTGTGTATACCACAAGGAGAGAGACTTAGTGTCATGAGAGAGGATCATTCGTCTCTTATTGCTAGACACTTTGGGGTAAGAAAAATAGTAGCACATCTACAAAGGTATTGTTATTGGCCTCGCATGATAGATAGTGTGTTGCGTTTTATAAGAGGATGTTCTATGTGTGCAACAAGCAAGCCTAACAATAGGAAGCTTGGGTTGTACATGCCACTACCGGTACCATCAAGGCCATGGGATAGTGTCTCCATGGACTTTTTTGGAGGTCTACCTATGTTAAGAAAATGACATGATTATCTTTATGCAGTCGTTGATAGATTCAGTAAAATGTGTATACTTATGCCATGTAAAAAACCATTACTGCTGAAAAAAATTCTGAACTTTATTTTCAACATGTATGGGTTCATTTTGGTTTTCCAACTTCTATTGTTAGTGACAGAGATTCCAGGTTCGTTTGGAATTTTTGGTCCAATCTTTGGAAGATGATGGACACAAAGTTGAAAAAGAGTACTGCTTTTCATCTGCAAACTGATGGCCAAATCGAGGTGGTGAACAAAACCATTGTGCATCTATTGAGAGGATATTGTAGCAAACATCCCAAGTTGTGGGATGAACAACTACATTACATTCAACACATTTACAACCGGGCCAAGCAATCTTCTACAAATACTTCACCTTTTGAAGTCTGATTTGGGTATTTGCCGAAATCGCCATTAGACTTCATCTATGAGAAGGATTTTGCAATTGATGGGCATAGTGATATTGACAAGGCTCAAAATTTCATTGAGAAAATTCAGATTGTTCATCAACAAGTTCAAGAACATCTTGAGAAGAGTCAAAGAAAATACAAGGAGAGACATGACAAACATAGAGTTGATCACAAGTTTCAAGAAGGAGATGAAGTATGGTTGCACATAAGTAAAGAAAGGATGCAAGGAGAAGGTAAAAAGCTCAAGCCTATTCGTTATGGTCCATTCAAGATTATTAAACAAGTTGGTAATAATGAATTTCAACTTGACTTGCCTTCATATATGCAAATGTATTCCGTTGTCAATGTAGAGAATTTACGTTTGTATGAGCCTCCTTTGATTGATGATCAAGGGAGTGATATTCAACTGCCATCAATAGAAGATTTCTTGCCATAATTTCTGGACGAGATCAAGGAGGATTCCATCCTTAATAGGAGGACACACACTTCTAAGAGGGGAAGTGTCGATTATCTTCGGATTGGGCTAAAGGGCAGCAAGCCAAGTAAGGAAATATGGATGGAAGTGGAAGAGGTGAGGGAGTTGTACCCTCATCTTCTGAAAAGGTGATTAAAGTCTTTTGGGGTCCAAAAGCTTCCCAATGGGGAGGTGTGATCAGGAGATCATGTGTTATGCTCAAAATTTAAAGTGCTCAAAATAGGTCTGAACCTGAGCAACTAGAAAAGTCTCGTCATTGCAATTCTGATGTCGCAAATGGTTTGAAAAATCGATGTCGTATGAGGAAGATATCGCGTTCTGTCTGTTTTTCGAACAACAAAAATTTTGTGACTAGATGCCAAGTCAGCATACATGTACAGTCAACAGGAAAATTATCGGAATATTACATTTTTTCTAAGCCAACCATATTGTGCCACGTGGCTTAATTTGGGTCGTTGATCTTTGGTGGTACGGAGGTGTTTTTGGGCCGTTGGATGGATTTTGGCTAGAACTGTTGGATGAGTGACACGTGGCAAGCCCGGAGGCCACCACATGTCCTCAGGATGGTGCATAAAAATTGTTTGGAGGCTACCAGAATCGAACCAGCGACCTCGGGCGTAGGTGCACACGTCTTGACCAATCCACCTACTGCATGATACTTAACCATATAGGAATGCCACTTCATTTTATGGTTGGTAAGTTTTATGAATGGGGGGAGGGACTGCCAACGGTCCCAACCCGTTGGCGGCCCAAGAGTTGATCACATGTTCGATACCGCAACATCAAATGGTACCCATAACCCGTAACATAAAAACATAACCTCGACGGTAAGTCATGTTCACATGTCACGCGGTGTTAGCAGTTTCAGTTAACGGTTGTGTTCACCGTAACCTTCGGCGAGTAGTGTTGAATCGGTCACATGGCGGGGTTATGGCATGTTATGCCATGGTTTGCGGAACCCCGCCAACTCCAGATTCCAAATCACGTTGTATATGCAGACTAACGGTTAACAAAACGAAACCGTAGGGTTAGGGTTGACATGTCACATGCACCCAAAATCTTAAACATTAAATCTAAATGGTTTCGACTGTCGGAGTTAGTAGTGGCGCCCTATTTTTGGGGTTTTTATGAAATATAACTGTAGTTAAGTGCCTGTCTCCACATTTAGTGGAGCTTTTCTAGCTGTCATTGGGAAAAATGCATTGGGAGGTTAATTTTTGACCAATTTTGGTGAAACAAGAGTCTACCTAGACTAATTGGAGAATTCTGGAGCCATTGGTGTAGAGAAAACAACCATTAGAGGCCTGTAAGAACATGCAATTTACAATTTTGGGCATAATGACAAAGAGGGACATGCCATTGGGAGTTGGACCAGTAGATGTAGCCCAAGAGGGGCGAACTGCTTCATTAGGGGAATTTTGAGGTCTAAAATGGGCCTCCTAAGAAAAATGTACAATCAAAATTCACTTTATGAGAATCAATTACATTTTAGGGTATGAAATCATCCCTAATGGTTGAGGTGGCATTGCTTGAGTTAAAGGTACTTACTTGTCACATTCTCAATGGTGGATAAAAAATTATGGTAACCATGGTAGTGTTTTAAGTAATTTTAAAGTCATAAAGTAAATTACTCATAATAAATGTCATTTCACACTTTTGAATAAAATATTATTATTTTCATTTCATATTTTTTGAAAGAAACAATGCATATCCCTACACAATCTTTATGTATTTAAACATTTTTTCAATAAATATTATACTTGTATATTTTCAAATATTTATTTATAAATCAAATCAATTCAATATATAATATAAAATTCATATATAAAATAATATTTTATTTTATTTTATTTTTATATAGTATATTAATTACATGTTATTATATAATTTAAATAATATAGATTTAATTAATAGTATATTCTATAATTAAGAATTTATGAATTTATATTTATATTTTATTTTAAGTTATTTAAGTACAAAGGACAAATGCATTAATTTTGCAATGATAATGACTTTTTCTTGAAAATCTCATTCTTATGTATAGTCACATCAATACAATTTTTTTATTAATTTTATTTTGGTACAACTTTTGAATTGAATTTAACCATGGTTACATGGATTTTGGTGCAAAAATTGAATTGCAAATTCATAAATATTATATTATTGGTTTAGCTATTATTTTATTATTTCCTTAGGAGGCTCATTTTAGACCTCAAAATTTCCCTAATGCATCATGCCTACTGTGTAAAACTTATGTGTGAATGTTTTTTTTCTATTATACACTGTTGTTCAATATTTTAAAGGCTTATTTTCATGCTTAAAGTTCACTAATTCATCTAATTTTCATGGTTAAAACTCTCATTCCTTAAACAAACATATGGAGACAAATTGTACATGTTTATATTATTGAAAGGGCACTTAGCAAAACTAATACACTCCTTTCAGATCATCAAAGTAGACACTGTATGGGCGCAACCATCTGTTATGAATAAGTCTATTGTATCATTTATATATAACTCCTTGTAACCTGGATGGTTGAAACTAGATCCGGGGTCTTGATTTCTGCTTCTCGAACTAGTACGAATCTATCTATGCAATTGATTGTTTCAGAGTTGAACATGGCATAAACCACTTGATTATCGGTCAATGATAAAAACCGTTAACAAGTGTGTGAGAAACCACCAATAATGACAATGATTTTCAAAGTACTTCAGTACAATCTATGAAATGTGAATGAATGATTTGTAGTCGAACACTCATAGAGTCATTCGATCAAATGCCAATGATGAAAAGCTATCGTCGAAGGTGAGAAACCTACCATTAGGACATGCAAATTCCAAGGTACTGATAGAATTTCTAGATCAACTTCCTAGATAATGAGCTGAAGTCGATAGGAAGTGATCTGTCATAGGAGGGCCTATGACACAAAACCATTATGTCAAGTTTTGAAGAAATGTTTTGCAAGTATTAACTCAGGGATGGTCAACGTGAATGGAGACAAATATTTGCAATGAATAGTGAATTTGAAGTTGAACTTTCTCTTGAACACATAATGACACTGTAAATGACTTGGAAGCATTTGACTTAAAGATACTACCCAAAACCGACTGAAAAATTTCAATGAGATTTGATTAAATTTGAAGACAAAAGGATTACCTAACCCAGACATGAGTGCAACAAAGTGTCGTGTTCAAAAGATTCATGCTGCTTTTTAAAACAAGTATAAAATATGGATTATTTTTCTCACATTTTCCGCCACCATTACTAACAAGTACCTCTTTATTTTTTTCAAGCTTGAGGAGGATAAAATTTTCTTGTTTTGTAACCTCATCCTTTGGATGAGCCCATCTCAGTAATTTTAACGAACCCTAAGAAGGAGTGGTTCAGTCCTGTTGTAATCGACAGGTCATAATCTGCTTAATTTTAACGAGTCCAACATAGGATTAATTCTATGTTTTTCACTTTTAATGAGTCAGAAGAAAAACATAAGTAAACTTCATAGTGTTATTTTTCATAATTTCAGTCTCTGAAACTCAAAAAGGCATAAAATAATGCTGGAGAGAACTCTACTGACTATGCTTAGTCAACATATACCTTTTTCGTAATTAGTCTAGTTCAGTCTGGAAAAGGGGTAAAATTATACTAAGTAGACGACTAGTCATTTATTTTAATGAGTTCAAATAGTCAAGTGCTCAAAGATCTTTTAATGTTTAGAGAGTCTAAAAAGGGCTTAGAAGAGGACTCCATGGTTTCGCTTTTTTGTATTTTTTGAGAGCCCAAAAACATGATACAAGTTTAATCTCTCATCAAAATGATTCGTTTTTTAGACACAACCTGTTATCTGCACAAAAACTCGAAAATTATAATCATTTTCTCTTAATCATGGTAAAAATATTCAAAATTTAAACTTCCAAAGGTCAAAACAAACAAAATAATATTATTTTATTCATGAAAACCTATAAAAAGTGGTCAGAACAAATCATTTTTACCTTTTGATTTCCAGAGTAGTGAAAAGGAGTTTTTACCATAGATATTCTGAAGCCGGTATCGGGAGGACCAACCAACCATTTCACGAATCGTCAGTTCTAAGTATTCAATCTCTTCATTGTATTTCATCTATTTACTTTTTCAATTTAAGTTTTTGGATTAATTTTTGGAGTAAAAATGGTTTTAGAATCCGTGCTCGGGGGTGCGCATGTTTTCGTGGCAGAACCCACGCATCCCGATGATTTTTTAATATAAAAAAAAAACATCATTTTGCTGCGTTCTTTTTACATAAATCTTGCGTAAAAACACACTGTTTATGAACAAAACTCCACAGGTGCCGTGGGGTTTTCAAAAATTGATTTTATTTCCACAAAAAATGCTCCAAATTCTCCCAAAAGTCTTCTAATGTTCCTAAATTATTGTTTACAGGGAATAAATCATATTTGAGTGGAGAGAAGGTGAGCATGAATCACATGAAAATGAAGCCATTGATAGTACAACAATGCTTCGTGTGTTAAAAAATTGTGGTTTATACAAATTTTGGTTAATACAAGGAATGAAGGCCCAAGTGGAACTCATGACCTGGTTGGTTAATGCTTGGGATGTCCAGGAACAATGTTTCTTCATTGGGGATCATAGGCTTGTGATCGAGACAAAGGATATTTATTTCCTCACCAGTTTGCCTCGAAGAGTAAGAGACATTTCCTTATTCGGCACATGACCAGGAGGACATCCTACTGCTTCTTATATGGTGCAGTATTGCACGCATGATTCATAATTGAAGGATGGTTGTATCGACATAAAGACCATCGAATGACTAGACCTTAAAATAATTTCTTTTATAGTTACTCGATTGTGTGGTAGTGCAACTCCTCATGTGGCTACCAAAGCACAAATGCAGACTATCGTTGAGTATTCCGAGGGAACAATATTTAACTGATGTGAAGGAGTGTTGGTCAATATGAAAGTCCAACTCATGCGAGCAAAGAATGGGAAGCTGAAGAACTTCGGTTATGGAGCCATTCTCATATCTTTTGCCTTGGAGAGAATTCCACTCCTTTTACCTCAACAATTTTTAGTGGATCCAAAGGGATTGATGGAACCACACATGTTGTGATGGGTTTGATTGATGGCTCGCCATGGTGGCGATGGTGGTCCTGTGGTCCAATAAACTCAATTTTTTGTATGGCTTAGGAGTCAGATATTCATGATTGAGGATTTTCCTTATGTAGGGGTTGATTTTAGGGGTGACCCTGACATAACACTACCACCGGGAACACAGTGGGATGCCTCAGGTAAAAAGTCTCATTTTGAGTTTTTCTGTTATCTAATTTTTATTTGATTTTTTATCATCCAATACTGACAAAAGCATTAAAATGTAGATGTTGGCCCAACACGACCAATGATGCTTCGTCATTTTGATAGACGAGAAGCACAACCTATAATTACAACTCCACCAATGACTGATGTAGCAGAGGCCCTCACAGAGTTGGAACACAACCTGTAGAGGTTGACTATTGTCATCCCAGAGACTAGGACAGATGATTTTTCTCTCAGATACCAAAGGCATGTGACTAGGGTTCCTGGTCCATTTAGGCGATATCTGCGCAGAGTTGCTTGCACTATACTCTGCTACCATGATCATCATCATGGGTAGTTGATGGTGTATCTTTAGATTGTAAGGTGTTTGAAACCTATAAATACATATGATGTAATATTTTTTGACACACAACTATTTTTACCTAATGATATTACTACTTTTGGTCTCTGAGTATCTTGTTCAATATGGATTGAATATTGTTTTGTTTTCGTTTCAACGCTACAAATGTCTATTTAAAACTTGATTATCCAATGCATTAGCTAATGTGCTTAAATTTCTTGAAATGTGTCACTACAAGGAAAAGACCCTCTAGCAGATTTTTTTGAGGAACCCCTTATAAAAATACCCCAGACATCGTTTGTAGCAGAGGTTATTAGAGGAGGTTAGCGGGTGGAGGTTTTTGCGGCTATTTTTATTCGGGTGTGATTATCATCCTAAATTGCACTGGTGTGTTCAACTAGAGAAAGCACCAGTGCGCAAAAAACATTGGTACACCGGGACACCGTGCGCTCTGTACAAACCTGCCCGGTGCATCTTATTACTGTAGTGCACTGGTGCTTTACAAAGATTCCACACTGGTGCATCCTAAAAACCTACGCCAAAATAGAAATAGCCTGATGCGGTCTTAAGAAACCACACCGGTGCACCTATAAAAACCCACACATTGGAATAGGGTTAAATAAAAAAAAAAATTGCCAAAAATCCACATTTTTCACTTTTTAGTGCTCTAGAGCTCTCAAGCACCGGTGCAACTTTACCTTGTGTGAGGTGCCCTACCATCAGTGCTCCCATTGCATACACTGCTGTTGTCCATTGCCCACCATCTCCATTTTTAATTTTGCAAAATAGTGTGAAAACTTAGTTTTACAAATTATACAACCAATATGCCTCCTCGATGGCCAATTATACAAGTATTTTCCTTTTTTTTCCATAATTAAACCTTTTAGCGGATTAGTTTTGTAAATTATCTTAAAATACACAGTTTTTTTTCCCTGCGTGATGCGCTTGAGCCATTTGGTTCGCACTAGTTCGCGGTGTTTCCTGTAAATTTATAGGCCGCACCACAAACACTGCTAACGGTATCCGCGCTGGTTCTGGGGCAGTACTGAAAGGCGCACCATGATTTTTTAAAATTTAAAAAAAGTGCGCTGTAGTCGGTAACCTGGCCGCACCCATGACCTTGTGGAATAGTGGGAATGCGGTGCATTGACAGAAATATCCGCCCCGGGGCAGGTAATTTTGTCAGTGCACCACATTCCGGCATTTCGACATGGTCAACGGTGCGGTCTGGTAAAATACCTTACTGTTGACTATGTACTGATGTTAGGAGGGCGTGCACTAACCAAAATATAAGCCCTGGGGCATATAGTTTGGTCAGCGCACCGCACTCACGACACTGGTCCATAGTCAACAGTGTGATTTGTTATACCACCGTATCATTGAATTTTCCAACAATGCCAGGAGGGCAGTGCACTAAAAATTTTTAGGTGCATTTCCTCTGGTGCGCTGCGAATTTTCTGGTGCATTGCCTCTGGCGCGCGACAAAAAAAGAAGCACCAATACCAGTGCATGCCTGTTTTTTTTGGCGCAACAACTGCTTTTTTTTTCAAAAAAAATTATATATGTATATTCATAAATACATGTATCATTTAATAAAAAATTTGTATTTAATATGTCAATAATTCAGCGACGTGAAAGGAGAGAAGAGAGGGAACACCATCAACAACAGGCGGACCAGTATAACATCGTTCGCCTGTGGGAGGCACGAGAGAGGGATAGAGATGTGTACCCTTGTCCTGTTACAACAGATAACCAGGGGCTCCTAAGGCAGGTAGGCCTCCTCAAGTTCTATGAGGAGGCTACTTTTCTAAAGGGCCATGGTGTGTTTCTATGACATCTTATCTGCAAGTGGAGTGCCCACCTACAGGCTTTTAGGGTTGGTCCTAACCAGTGGTACACACTCACTGAGGAGGACATCTATTTCATTACTAGGCTATCGAGGAGAGGGGTGGATTTTCCCTCATTCCCAGAGGTTTCAGTTGGCTATGAAGTAGGGAGTTAGTTGGTGTACTCCCAGAGATACATTAGCACGGATATACTGTCTCCTTCAGTTTTCAGGTCTCCGGAGGTCAGTTGCATATTGTTGCATTTGGTAGTGAGGAGGTGAGGTGCCTCTCACTTATGATTTCGACCATTTCACACAACACCAACGATGGGAAATGAATTATTTTCCCGCTTCTATATTATGTTGATTCTTTATTACAGGAGCCATGACTTGTCAGGTGGTCTGCCATTTTTTTGTGGTAGTTTTGTACAACCTTAGATAGATGTTGCCCTCATGCACAAGGGAGGGTCAAATTTTCTTTTTCTTCAGATATTTTTTGTTTATTTTTTGAGAGGTTTCCAGAGACGAGGCCTACTTTTTTTCAACAGCCTTGTAGGACAACGTTTCATGCACGGATGCACATGTGGGGACAGATGGTGCCCAAGAGGGGCGAGATTGAGTTTTCCACGAGGATATCGCATAATACACTGGAGTTGCTAGCCAGTGTTGACGAGCATCCCTTTGTTATGGTCCCCTATCCTTATGCTGGTTTGGATCGGCGAGGGTGTGCCAACATCCTCTTCACAGATGATGAGCCACCAGATGATGTAATATTACAGTTTTATTTAAATTAATTCTAACATGTTCTTTAACTTGTTTTTATTAAACTGTTTAATGAAATTGTCTAATTATTTTTGTTTACTTATATATATTTTGAAGACATTGGGTCTTTTGATGGTGATGAGATGCCAGCGCCACCAAATGATCCAGGTGTGGATCCTGATGACAATCAGGATATGGCAGATGTCGAGGATCATGAGGCTGGTGCAAACAGACCTGCTCCTGCTGGTGTGCCGATGCCGCCTTTTTCTAGGCACGATAGGCTTGATAGTAGATTGAGGATGGAGTTGGGTGACCAACTATGTGCATTTTTTGTTGAGGTGGGAGATAGGCCCGCCACTATGAGAGATATACAAGCCAATGGTAGGCTGGTACATATGTGGAGAGGCATGCCGCATGACATGCACAACCTGATGCGGCATGTCATAGGAGTTATGACCTTATTTACGCGGTTAAGGAGAGCCTTCGACATTATAGGCGTGGTCGAGATGCAACACGTGATCGACAGTCCGCGAGCAGCGGCACATCATTCGATGATCATGACCAAGGGAGTGATCATCGTTCACCTCACGCCATGCCAGATGAGCAACTTGCAACATCGACCAACAGTCATCATGGAGAGAAAGCTAGACCATTGGCTACATCGAGTCATCAGCTTGCAGCATCCAACAATACTCATGATCATGATCGGGCTAGACCATCGACCATGTTGAGTCAACACAATGAGCAACCAACAGTTGATCTGAGTGATGGGAGAGCACCGTGCCGAGATAAGCCATGCGTGGCCCATGATCGGCATGTATACGAGCTTGTCGAGTTGCACCATTGGCCGAGCAAGCATCGAGCCAGTGCGAAGTATTGATGATGTACCAACGACGATATGACATTTATATTACGGTTGTATATTTTTGACATTATATATATATATATATATATATATATATATATATATATATATATATATATATATATATATATATATATATATATATATATATATATATATGTTCCATGTATTTTATGTTCATGTTGCAATTGTACTTAGTTTACATGTTGGTGATCATCATGATGTTTATATTGTCATATGGTCCATGTTATCCTTCTCTCTCTCATATTTTCTAAGCCATTCAACCGGTGTCGTTATTGGAGGCCTTTGGGTTCTCTCTCATTTACAATTGAAAGCGAATGCTACTCTTTTATAAGGGTGTTCTTCTGGGAGGAATACCTTGGAGCAATCATACATTGGATTTCGTAGGTCCTTGGACCATCTAGATTTCAGAGAAGGTCTACAACATTTACATCCAAAATACCCTTTTTTTATAAGACCTGCGAGATTATTGTATACAATTTATATGCATGACACGTTAAAGAATATCATGAAGATCATAACAGTCACAAAGAATTAAATAACTAATATGTGAAAGAATATTGTTACCTATATAAACAAATCAATAAACATGTAATTTACCAGAGAAAACTCCTAAGCCTAGATAATCATGTGCCGTGTAAGCACATATGCCATACAACGTAAAAATCCTCTCTGTTGCGATGGGTCTTGATACATCATATACATTTATCCCATCCCATAATTCCTTCAATTCATCTACCATTGGTTGTAATAGACATCCATATTCTTCACTTGTCTTCTACCAGGGACTATGAGAGAAAACATAAGATGTTCATTCTTCATGGACAACCATGGGGGGATATTTTTATTAATCACAACTACATGCCAAATAGAATAGTTGGTGTTCTGGAGGGACGCCATCCATGGCTATGCTAAGTCGTAGACTTCATAGTTCATCCTTGAATTTTTCGGGCCATATATCCTCTATATGTTTCATGGCTATTGAATCAGTTGGGATTTACATAACTCCAAACTCACTTCTGTGTGAGGCATTCCATCCCTACAACACAGATAATTCTTGGCAATGGAAGAGCCTTTGAATCCTTGGGATTATAGGCATGTGCCTCAATATTTTAAAAGGAGGACCACATGATTTACCCTTATTTTTAGATTTATCATACCTGTCATGCCCACATTTCGGACATATCTCTTTGTCTACATATTCTCATCTATATAAAATACAATCATTTGGACATGCAAGATATGATATATACTCAACACCCAACATTTTCAACAATTTCTTTGCCTCTTCACAGCTATCGGGAAAGACATTATCACTCGGAAGAACCTTATCTTTGAATAACCTGTAGTTGGTGATCATCATGGAAAATATTAAATTTACATTAATGCCGATATAATTATGAACGTTCATAAAATTGACCATTTTTAATGTTCATTGTGTGATTATATTTCTCAAATTTATATAAGGGAGGACTTTATGGTAACTTGCCTCAAAATTTCTGAGAAAAATGCATTTGAAAAGCTGAACTTTGCTTTCAAGTTGTACAGTAACATCATTGTCCCCAACTGGGTAGAATTTGACTGACTGCCAGGTCCAAAGAGAGGGGTGGTGGAAGCAAATTTAAGGCTTTCGAAAAAGGTGTCAGCGATATGAGCATCATCCCCTAGCTGATCATCGTTTGGAATGCATCTAAGAACATTGTCTCCATGGAAATCATATTCCTCAAGTAATAATCCATACCAACCTCTATTTTATTTCCTCCACTGTCAGTTTTTGAAGAACTATTATTGTTGTAGTCATTCCTAATTGGTGAATCTAAACGTAGCGGGAATTGAATCGGTGCTTGATTCAACCATTCTTGGTATTGTTCCTCTCTGATTTTTTTTCTTAACTCAACCTTCTCTCGATTTGACATTATCGTGGGGTGCAAAGGAAGACGGTAGGTAGGTCGCTCATCATCACTAAAATCCTAATAATTTCAAAAAATATATTTGAACATGATTAGTACAAAATCTATGATATCAATTAGTAAGAACGTTGACAACGCATGATTAATTTGTTTGACATTGAAATTAATAATTCCATTAATATACCAAACAATTATTATTACGATCATTGTCCCGGGTGTTAGAGTCGGTCCTTACAGCCCTCCGTCAGAGATCATTTCGCTTTTTGCATATCATTTTTAGGTGTCTCGCTCATTCCACTTCGTTGCATTTCGCTAGGGGCATGCCATTAACTGACGAGAGGGTCTGGTCTTCTTGTGTTTTCTCATGCTTGTACCTGCAGGGCTAATTAAATTTCCTCAAAAATCACTGAAGTTCAGGTCAATTCATTCATGATCATAAATGATTATTTTTGTCAAAAAGAGTATTTAGTCCTAGAGTCTAGGGTTTTCAGTCTTTTTCTACATGTAATAAAAGCCCGCAGGCCTTGAGGTTGGTTTCAAAAGGTTCCTATTTCACGTTTTTATTCTCAAAAACATTTGAAGACATTTCTAGTCCAAAACTCTGTTTTGGAACTAGAAATTGTCAAATTTCATTTTTTGTAATAATTGTGTATTTGTTTCATCATAAGAAATTCGAAGGCAGCCTCTGATCTTTGCCAAAGCCAAATACCAAATCCCTGCAAAAACAACCCAGTGTCATCAGTCCAAGACTCAGAAAAAATAATGAAAAGCCAAAGGACGACATTGTATTAAGTGATCAAATGACAAAGTGCCAAAACATTATAAAAGTGGGTTATGGAGCAAATTTAAATTCAAATCTGATTTTTATGAGATATTTTTCTACACATATAAGCCATGGAAGACAATTCATTTGCACAAATTCTCAAGGTAGAGTTCGAATTGGTAAGTTGAGGGGCGAAATCTTGTTTTTCAAAGCCGTGGACCGGAGGTGGAAGTGCGCGCTACGCACAGAGGAGGCGCGCTACGCACAAGGTGCGCGCGACGCACTGAGCTTCACCGGCCTGTGAAAATTAGCACGCGCGTTACGCACATGCTGCGCGCAGCGCACTGGGTGAGCGCGCTACGCGTATAATCTCAGAGCCAAAAAAATTTCGCTCCTGCGTCCAGTTTCATGCCAAATCGCCTCAATCGGCTTGCAAGTAGGTCCTTCGTGTTTGCTCAGTGAATTTTGGACATGATTATGGTGTTTTGAAAGTGGAGAAACCATTGTTTAATGTGGAGAAATGTAAACCCTATGTTTATTTCCAATATCACTTCCTAGGGTTTTGAAACGAATGTTAATGGTTGTGTGGGGGTTTCCAAGCTTATGCTGTTGATATATATGCCTGTGTCATCTATTGTCAGTAGTGTCTCTGCTTCCACGCCCTCTCTTTCCATTACATCACTGCTGTCATTATGATTGCCATCGTTATTTTAGCACTGCTCATCATTCATGCTATGACATAGTCCTATTTTCTAATTGTCCACGTCCTCCATTGACATTGTTAAACACTGCCAGGGCTATTGTTAATTTTGATCCTAATAGTTCTTTCCCCCACACTACAATCTTTTCTACTCATTTGTCAAATCCTCTTATAATCAAAGCAATGATTGTTTTTCATGCAAACCCATTTGACAGAGCCATTACCACTGTGGCTTGTTTTCCTATGATACTTTGATACATATGCGACATATTTTGGGTTTTGAGCATACACTGAACTTTTGTCTTCACTATACCTATATCAGCATATATATTGCAGACATCTTGTTTTCAAAGCCATGTCAGAGACGGATTCAGTTTATGAACATGAGTATGACAGTGATTCCACAGCAGAGTTTAATGTGCCACGGAGGTCTCACAAAAGTGGCAAAAGTGGTAAGAATCTCAGGAAGGAGCCTACTTCTTTGGCTCAATTGCAGGCTTGCCCGCTTGCAATGGATTGTTTTCAGCATCAGTCATGTTTCCAATACTGTGAGATGATTTCACGAACCCAACATCATCATGAGCTAGCTCGTCTATTTGTTCTACATTTACATGATGGCCGTGTAAACCTTGCCGAAGTTAACTTCATTCTGTCACCAGAGACCATTGCTCAGGCCACCGGAATACCAAACATAGGAGAGGAATGGAACAAACGACAGCAGCTAGAGAAATCCTACTATGAGCCATACATCAAACCTGGGTTTATGAGGCAGCTGAGCAGGGTATTTCCTTTCAGATTTATGAAGGATGAGTTTGCACCATTGATGAAACTCATCATTCGATATTTCAGTTGCGAGGGCAGATTCTCGCATCTCTATGCGTACCATGTCCGTTTGTTGATGCATTTCACGAGGGTACGTATGATGAGAATTCCATACTTCATGTATCGCAACATAGAGAGGATGACAATTTTTGTATAGAAGAAGACCCCAGCACAGCAGCATAGCAGTATATATCATTACGCGCTGATCAAAATCATGGTGGTACATCAGTTGACACAGCAGGGCATTACTTGGGAGGATTTCATCTCCCGTGACTTCTTCACAGCGCCACAGCCGCCTCCCGAGGTAGTTCATGATGAGGGAGAGCCTTCACATTAGCTGGACATTCCTGAGGTCGAGCATATCAGTGCTCCATTGTATGTGACATACCAGCGAGGCCACAGGGCCTTATTTGCAGCTACACGACGAGTACTATCTCCACCCAGGGTGGAAGGGGTCTCGTTGACTTCATCAGCAGCGCGAGTATTATCTCCACCAAGGGTGGAAGGGGTCTCACCTTCTTCTTCGGCACAGGTAAAGATTCAAGACAGAGGAAAGAGGCCTATGAACGATGAGGGCCCATCAGGCGGTCGAGACACTGATTTCACATTCATCGATGTTGATGCGAGCTCTCCTAGCTCAAAACTGAAAGAGATCATCCAAGAGAAAAAGGCCGAGAATGACACGCTGAAAGAGAAATTGCAGAGAGCTCAGTGGGTGATAAACTACCTGGAGCAACGTAACAAACAGCTAGAAGATCAGCACACACTTTACGAGCTGCGGCGAATCCGTGAAGATCGACAATTGGCCCGGAAAAGACCCGGCGACATGACACCAATTGAGTGAGAGACATGCCTCACGCATGTTAACATTCATCTGGAGAAATTTTTGGAAAAGGCCAACAGAGACAAAGACATGCTTCGTCACATGAAAGGTCATTATTGGGCCCGCATGCACATCTGCAAAGCAAAAATGAAGATTCTGAAGAGGAGGTTGAGCGAAGCACTAAAGCGACGAAAGAGGCCTAATCCACTCCGAATTTTGGCCGAGGCTTCGTTGGCTGGGCATGATACATGATGGAGGGTCTTCGCTCCAAATTTGAGCAAATTTGAAGAATTTTTTGTCATTTTGGAAAATTTTGGTCTCAAAACAGGTTTTTCAGCCCAACGCGTAGCGCGTCGACGCGCTCGCTTATGATTGGGAAGATTGGTCGGAGGAAATTATGGTTTTTAGTTTTTTTTTCATGGTAATTTATGCATGCTCCAGTATGGCCAAAGCATTTCATCAAGTTCTGGATGATCAAAAGGGCCAAAAACACCATGAAAATCACCTTTCTGCCACCTTCTGCACCAGCAGGAAGTACTTATGGGAGAATGAAGTTTTTGAGGGGTAAATGAGCTCCAAATTGAAAAATTCCACTTGGGTTGGATAGCCAACATCTAGGGCTTTCCAAAAAGCTATCATGAGCTCAATTTTGACTCTGGGAAGTGCCCCAAAAGTAGGCTGAAAGTCGTGCTATGCATAGAGCTCAAGCGCGCTACGCATAGAGATTTTTGGCTAATTTTTCATCTTCCAACTCAGAAATTCGGCCAGTTGGACCAGTTTTGCTTGTGGGTGTAATTTTTGAGTTATCTTGATGTAATTTTATGGTTGGCATGTAACTTGGACTCACTTTTACCTATTCTAGATGATTCACCTCAAAAAAGTAAAATCAAATGTAAAAGAATCCGCTCTTCCTTTTTAGGATAAAATGTTTGGCCGCCATATGCCTAGCTCCCTTGTTTAGAATTATTATGAACTGCTTCCTAGAAGGAGGAATTTGAGGAATTTGACCCCAGAGGCATCAGAGGTCCTGAAAGGGGTTTTGAAGGTCTATATGATGTACTCTCCCTCCAGACATTCTACACATGTTGGACTCTTGGGCAACTTTGGCAACACTATCAGACATATTTTTCATATTTTTGGCCAAGGAAAAGATCAAGAGGCTATATGTGCACTGTTGGGATTCTGGTGGTCAGTTCTTGATGGTGTTTTCTCTCGCTTGCCAGTTATTTCATGTTTTTTAACAGTATGCCATTCCTTCTTATGCTTCGAAACCAAATGAATGAGTAAATGAGGTTGAATCCATTGCCGTTACCGCCTTTTAAATTTGTTTAGTTCTACATGTTTTCGCCAGTTTGGAGAGGATCCATGTTCTCTCTTGCCCTCTTCAGCTCCTTGTCGTTCTGATCCATCCATACACCTAATCAAAAGCATCAAGACTACTGCCTACCTCGCCCCAACTCAAATTCTGCAAATATCTGGCCTTATCCCCGGACCCAAAATTGTTTTTTCCCATTTCTTCAACAAAAAACCCAAAAAATCAAAATCAAACTTTCCTATCTCTTTACTAGCCTAAAATCAGTATTCATTATTCATTATAAGTCATCTCATCCCCTTTGAAGACCTTTTTCCGAGATAGACCCGGAGAGAGCCCTCTCCTGTCCTCGAAGGGCTAGCTACCAGGCTGAGCGTGGTTTGATGTAGCCTTGAGTTTTACCTTATTTCAGCCTAAGGTAGATTTGAGCGCTAACATAGTGGCGACCATACTGGGGAAAAAATCTCAATGGTTTGCTTGTTGATGTGTTCGTTTCATGAGTCTTAGACGGAGTCTGAAGTCACGCCAGGTAGCTTTCGAAACGCTCTTGCCATGCATGTTTTAAGTAGGATAACCACGTTCACTCGATCTCCGGTTAAGGCTTGTGAATGAGCACTCGATTTGTAAATTACCCAAGATACCTATTCCATTCGAGAATTCGAGATTATTGGAGTTCAGAAGTCGATAGGCCGAATTTTTCTATTGTGTCCTTTAACTTTTCGGACAGATCAATACACCGGGTTTCAAAAAGGCATACTAGATCAAATCCTGATCCAAATCCGCCTCCAGTATATGAAAACCCCAACTTAATCCCGAGAATTTTCAGTCGAGAAGCTCCCATCATTCCTTTGGTAAACTCTCACTCATACCCCACTGTTTTTTAATACATTGAAGATATTGAGTTTGACGATCAGTTTGAGTTATCATTGTTTGAAACCAAATCCGAAAGTGCCACTGGTTCTACCGTCATCAATCCTGAGTTCATCAAGTATCTAGAAGGTGAGCAAGCAAATAGATCTATCGATAATTATATTCTGAATCTTCAAAACTCCATTGTGGCAACCAACATTCCCGAATTCGTTGAATCTGCTTCAGAAACTCTTGGGCCATCTGAGATTGCATCTAGTTCACGAATTCCCACTGAAACTCCCTTTATCCCTACCATTCCCGAACAGCCTGAGATCTCAGATCAGCAATCAGCAATAGTTCCTCCCCCATCTCCACCGCATACACCTCGTTCACCTACTGCTCCCATTCCACCTGTTTCTCCGAGACAGCAGATTCTAAATCCACCAAGAGCCATGGCTGCGAGATACGCACCTCTTGTTTTACCTGCAAATTTGGATCCTATGCCTGCTGATTATTAGAGCAAGATTCCAATATTCGATGGCACTCCACAGAGTATATCCGCTCAGCAGCATATTGTCAGAATGACATATTTCTTGGATCTGCATGAAATAGATGAAGAAAATGTGTCCATGAGGTTGTTCGCCCAAACTTTTGGAGGAGAAGTTCGTAAATGGTTCAGAGCTCTACAGCCCGCAAGTATCAATACATTACAAGAGCTTCAGACACAATTTTTAGATCGATGGGAGATGAAAAAAGATCCGCTGCAGATTACCTCTGAGTATACCAGCATCAAGTGTAATCCTGGTGAGTCTGTTCAGGATTATATTATCAGATTCAATACATTGTATAATGCAATTCCAGATGACTTAAGACCATCTAAAAAGTCAGCTCTCCTTAAATTCCCGGATGGTTTCGATCCGAAGATGGCTTATTCCCTACGAGATAGAGATCCACCTACCTTGGAAGATATGCAGAAGATTGCTGTTAGTGTGGAGGCGAATCTGAATGATAAAAGAGCCCGGTTGAAAGAAGAAAAGAGAGTGACCATAAAAGAAGAAGCATCCACATCCGCATCGGAACAGCACTTGCTTCGTGAGATGGAAAAAATGTTCAAAAGAATGACGTTTGATAAGCCAGAAACGCAGATTTGTAATCCCAACTACCGTGGCCAGCAGCAACCACAGTTCAGAATTAAGCAGCATGAACAGAGAGCACAAGAGCCGGCAGCCCAGCAGCAAATTAAAACTCCTCTTTTGCAAAATTTTGTGAGTCAAGATTCAAACGATGACGATGACGTTATAGGTGAGCAAAACCACTTCTTTACTCCCGACGATATGCCTATTTACATCACTGAAGATGAAGAATATGGAGAATGTTCAGCTGCACAGAAAGATGAGGATTTCATTTTAGCAAACGATGCAGATCTGGAGGAAGAATCAGATGAATACCAAAGAGGATATCTGAATGCTTTGTCCGCTCAACAGAAGCAATACTGATTTAGAAACCGAGATGTGCCCATAAACCCAATTCAGAAAAGAAAAGAGGCTTCAACACCAAAGATGGATTCACCTATACCACAGAAGAAAGGAAAATAGACAATTGATCCCGCAACTAGTAAATCATCATCAGCAGAAAAGGAAAATCAGTCAAGTATAATGAAGGATAAGGCTGAAAAGAAAGAAGTTCCGGTCAAAGAAGTTGAAAGAGTTTCAGCCTTTAGTTTAGAAAATGAAATCTCCAAATTGAAGGTATCTATTCCTTTGACAGAAATTATGAAGAACAGCAGCTATCGAGGTCAAGTCTCCAAAATTCTGAATTTTGATCCAATGTTTGACACGGTAAATATAGAAGATGATCAGCCAGAATTGATATTTGGGCCTGCTTTAGATGGTGAGTCCCCTGACAGTGATGTTCCTCCCTTTTATATCAGTTTGAGGTTGCATGAATATGTTTTGCACAACGCCATGTTCGATTTTGGTGCTTCGCACAATCTTATGCCAAAGGCGATCATGGAAAAGTTGGGTCTAGATATTACAAGGAAATACCATGATTTGTATTCATTTGATTCCAGCCGCGTGAGATGTATCGGACTCATAAAAGATTTGGTTGTAAGTTTAGATCAAATTCCTGCGAAGAATGTCTTAATGGATGTGGTTGTGGCAGACATTCCTCCTCGATTTGGGATGCTCCTTTCTAGATCTTGGGGGGAAAAGTTGAAAAGTACACTACAGTTAGATTTTTCTTATGCTGCAATTCCAGTCTTCGGTCAAATGAGAAAATTATATCGAGAGCAGAAGATGAAATACATGATAACAAGCAAGGAAAAACCAATCAATCATCCTGTAAATTATGTACATACCGACTTAGAGTCGTTTGTTTTGTTCGCTGATAGTTTTAATGATATAGATAGTCAAATAGTTCAGGCAGAAGATATACCAGAAATCACTGAGAATTTTAGAGAAGTTCTGCAAAAAGAAAGACGAGAAAAGCAAGATACTCATGAGCAATCAGCTAAAGACAATGGGCAGCAAACAGGAAAAACAGAGCTGACGCAATTTCAACACTTAGAGGAGGATGAAGATGGTCTTTGGACCATGGATTTTGATGGCGTAGTGGGTGTTGATCGTGCTGGAATTGGTGTTTGGATTCGTAGTCCATTTTCCGCTCCGGACAAGGTTCCAAGCAATGTGAGAGTGTGTTCATACAAACTAGCATTTGACTGTTCTAACAATGAAGCGGAGTATGAGGCTCTGATTGCTGGTCTTCAGATTCTAAGAAAGCTGAAAGAAAAAATAATTGCAGTCTATGGTGATTCAGAGTTGGTGATAAAACAGGTAAAGGGTGAGTTTCAAGCCAAGCATCCTCGCATGAGGGCTTACCGTAATGCAGTTTTAGATATTTTGAAGTTATTTTCTGATCATACCTTGACATGTGTGCCTCGCATACAAAATGGTGTTGCTGACGGACTTGCTAAAGCAGCAAGAAATTTAAAAATCCCAATAAATTCCAGCAACAAGTTCGAGATTCATGTGAAGCATCGTCCCACCGTTCCAGACAATCAGCGATGTTGGCAAGTTTTTCAGGATGACGAGGAGATTAGTGATTTTCTGCAAAGTAAGGGTAAGTTTAAAGACACCTCCATAGATACAGAACATGATGATGGTAATGATGATATACAAATAAATCAAATGGAAGTGCTGCAACTTAAAGACAACATCATTCCTAAAGGATTGATTCTTTTAGAGGAACTCTTTGATCAAGACGATGTAGCCCGCAAACCGACATTGAGGCCGACTGAAAAAGGTGTTGAGGAGGTAAATATTGGGACAGCTGAAAATCCCAAGATGGTAAAGTTATCCAAGTCATTGTCATCGAAGGTAAGAGCAGAGTATGTGAGATTGTTGTCTTCATTTGCTGATGCTTTTGCGTGGGATTATTCAGATCTAAAAACATATGACACTAATATCATTCAGCATACTATCCCTATCAAACCAAATCAGAAGCCTTTCTGTCAGAAGTTGAGGAGAATCAATCCAAAGCTGCTACCATCGATTGAAAAAGAGGTAAACAGGTTGTATAAGTCAGGAATCATTGTGCCTATCAGATTTTCCGATTGGATATCAAATTTGGTGCCCGTGAGAAAGAAGACAGGTGAGATCCGTTTATGTATCGACTTCAGAAATTTGAATAAGGTATCATTAAAAGACAATTATCCGTTGCCAAAAATGGACCATATATTGCAGCGAGTAGTTGGAGCATCAAGGATGTCACTACTCGACGGCTATTCAGGATACAATCAAATTTTAGTGCATGAAGATGATCGTGACAAGACTGCGTTCACCACTCCATGGGGAACGTTTCATTCTGCAAAAATGCCGTTTGGTTTGAAGAATGCAGGCGCCACTTTTCAATGGGAAATGGACATGGATTTCGCCAACAAGAAAGATGTATTTTTGGTTGTTTACCTTGATGATTTAACTGTGTTTTCAAATTCTGATGAGGAACATTTATATCATTTGAAAGTTGTTTTCCAAAAGTGCAGAAAATATGGCATTTCGTTGAATCCAAAAAAGAGCCTATTTGCCATGGATGAAGGTAAGCTCCTTGGCCACATCATATCGAAAGATGGCATTCGTGTTGACCCTGCACGTGTTGAAGCCATCCAGCAGATTGAACAACCTCGGAACAAGAAAGAAATACAGTCCTTTAACGGTAAAATGAATTTTCTGCGTCGTTTCATTCCAAATCTTGCTGAGCATCTTAGAGAAATCACGGACATGCTGAAAAGGGACAATCAGGTAAAGTGGACAGAAGAGGCGGTGAAATCATTCAATTTGGTAAAGATAGCTCTTTCTTCAGCCCCTATTTTAATCAGCCCGGACTACACACAGGACTTCATTTTGTTTTCGTTTGCTTCTGAGCACACTTTGGCAGCTGTTTTAATGCAGAAAAGGGATGGAGTTGAGAAGCCTATTGCTTTTTTCAGTCGGATTATAAGGGACGGAGCATTGAAATACAACATTATTGAGAAACAAGCACTTGCGCTTGTAAAGGCTTTAAAAGATTTCCGTGTATATATACTGCATTCCCACATTATAGCCTATGTTCCTAACGCAGCAGTTAAAGATGTTTTAGTACAGGCAGATCCAGAAGGAAGGCGGGGTAAGTGGATCGCTGCGTTGTTAGAATATGATGTCGAGATTAAACCGACCAAGCTGATCAAAGGGCAAGGAATAGCCAAGCTCATGGCTGAAACAAATCTGCATGCTCTAGATATAAATTTGATCGCTGCCATGTCCGATGAAGATGAGGAGAGTACATCATTTCAGGTATCTGATATTTTTGTTTCTTCCCCTTGGTATGCTGACATTTTATACGTACTTCAGAATTTGTCTCCACCACCCGGGATGCCTAGAAATAAGAGTAGAACCTTGAAGTTGAGGGCTGCAAAGTTTTGCATATTGAATTCTGCATTATATTGGAAAGACCCTGGTGGAATATTATTGAATTGTTTGGTAGAGGAGGAAGCCAAAAGAGTTTTGGAGGTCTTTCATAGAGGAGACTGCGGGGGCCATCTGTTTTGGAAAACCACAGCGAATAAGATTCTAAGGGCAGGTTACTATTGGCCTTCTTTGTTTTCTGATGTATATAAGGCTGTTAAGAATTGTCACGAATGCCAAATTTTTGAAGGGAAGCAGAAACTACAGCCTTTGCCTCTCAAACCAATTGAAGTTAGTGCACCATTCCAGCAGTGGGGATTGGATTTCATCGGGGAAATCCATCCAGAATCTTCCGGATAGCATAGATGGATATTGACAGCTACGGATTACTTCACGAAGTGGATCGAGGCGATTCCCACTCGACAGGCCACGGATGCAGTAATTATCTCTTTTCTTGAAAACAATATTCTGTCACGTTTTGGGTGTCCTAGTAAGATAATCACAGATAATGCAGCGGCCTTCAAGTCAAAGAGGATGGTTGAATTTTTCTATAAGTACAATATCAGCTTGGGACATTCGACTGCCTACCATCCGCAAGGAAATGGCTTGGCGGAATCTTCAAATAAGTCTTTGGTGAATATCATTAAGAAATTGCTGGAAATCAATAAAAAGGGCTGGCACAAGAAATTAGTGAATGCACTTTGGGCTGATAGGGTAAGTCAGAAAAAATCTATTGGCATGTCTCCTTTCGAGTTGGTGTATGGGGTAGACACAGTTTTTCCCACTTCCCTTGCTGTCCCGGTAGTCAAATTGCTTCAGGAAGCCGGTAGTGAGGAAGATCCCATGCAGCGAAGGATTAATCAGATGATTCATTTACAGCAGACATGGGAGGAGGTCTTTCAAAATACATTCAAGTTGCAGGAGCACATAAAGAAGATCTACGACAGAAAGGAAAAATCAGATAAGTTTCAGCTGGATGAGGTGGTTTTGAAGTGGGACGCTCGAAATGAAGATAAGGGAAAGCACGACAAATTTGAAAACCTATGGAAGGGTCCTTTTAAGATTGCAGTGTATCGTGGTCAAAACGCCTTTCTTCTCAAGGAAATGAACGGAGATGATTGTCCTGGAGGGCCGATCAATGGTCGGCTGCTCAAGCGATACCACTTCTAAGCATTTTCTGCTGATTTCATCATCATTGTATATATCGTTCTGCTTCTGTTTTATTGCAAGTTTGTACTGATCTCTCATCTTCAGTCTGGGGCCCGAAGTGAAGGCTATAATTCTGGAGATGGAGGTTATTTGGTTTGAAGTTTGTCAAGTCAGTTTTATCAGTCTTTTCAGTTTGAAAGTTCAGTCATTTCAGTCAGTTTTAAGTCAAAGTAGTCAGTCAATAAATGTGTCAAAAGTTTTTGTGTTATCCGTTGAAATAATGACTCCATCGCCCAATGGAAGAAGGCACTGTCTGACTCCCCTAGAGATCTGCCGTTCTTGGCATCTCCTTGGAGCCACCATCCCCATTGGAGCCAATGTTAGAGTCAGTCCTTACAGCCCTCCGTCAGAGATCATTTCCCTTTTTGCATATCATTTTAGGTGTCTCGCTCATTCCACTTCGTTGCATTTCTCTAGGGGCATGTCATTGACTAACGAGAGGGTCTGGTCGTCTTGTGTTTCCTCATGCTTGTACCTGCAGGGCTAATTAAAATTCCTCAAAAATCACTGAAGTTCAGGTCACTTCATTCATGGTCATAAATGATTATTTTTGTCGAAAAGAGTCTTTAGTCCTAGAGTCTAGGGTTTTCAGTCTTTTGCTACATGTAATAAAAGCCCGCAGGCCTTGAGGTTGGTTTCAAAAGGTTCCTATTTCACGTTTTTATTCTCAAAAACATTTGAAGACATTTCTAGTCCAAAACTCTGTTTTGGAACTAGAAATTGTCAAATTTCATTTTTTGTAATAATTGTGTATTTGTTTCATCATAAGAAATTCGAAGGCAGCCTCTGATCTTTGCCAAAGCCAAATACCAAATCCCTGCAAAAACAACCAAGTGTCATCAGTCCAAGACTCAGAAAAAATAATGAAAAGCCAAAGGACAGCATTGTATTAAGTGATCAAATGACAAAGTGCCAAAACATTATAAAAATGGGTTATGGAGCAAATTTAAAATCAAATCTGATTTTTATGAGATATTTTTCTACACATATAAGCCATGGAAGACAATTCATTTGCACAAATTCTCAAGGCAGAGTTCGAATTGGTAAGTTGAGGGGCGAAATCTTGTTTTTCAAAGCTGTGGACCGGAGGTGGAAGTGCGCGCTACGCACAGAGGAGGCGCGCTACGCACAAGGTGCGCGCGACGCACTGGGCTTCACCGGCCTGTGCAAATTAGCACGCGCACTACGCACATGCTGCGCGCAGCGCACTGGGTGAGCGCGCTACGCGTATAATCTCAGAGCCAAAAAAAATTCGCTTCTGCGTCCAGTTTCATGCCAAATCGCCTCAATCGGCTTGCAAGTAGGTCCTTCGTGTTTGCTCAGTGAATTTTGGACATGATTATGGTGTTTTGAAAGTGGAGAAACCATTTTTTAATGTGGAGAAATGTAAACCCTATGTTTATTTCCAATATCACTTCCTAGGGTTTTGAAACGAATGTTAATGGTTGTGTGGGGGTTTCTAAGCTTATGCTGTTGATATATATTCCTGTGTCATCTATTGTCAGTAGTGTCTCTGCTTCCACGCCCTCTCTTTGCCATTACATCACTGCTGTCATTATGATTTCCATCGTTATTTTAGCACTGCTCATCATTCATGTTATGACATAGTCCTATTTTCAAATTTTACACGTCCTCCATTGACATTGTTAAACACTGCCAGGGCTATTGTTACTTTTGATCCTAATAGTTCTTTCCCCCACACTACAATCTTTTCTACTCATTTGTCAAATCCTCTTATAATCAAAGCAGTGACTGTTTTTCTTGCAAACCCATTTGACAAAGCCATTACCACTGTGGCTTGTTTTCCTATGATACTTTGATACATATGCGACATATTTTGGGTTTTGAGCATACACTGAACTTTTGTCTTCACTACACCTATATCAACATATATATTGCAGACATCTTGTTTTCAAAGCCATGTCAGAGACGGATTCAGTTTATGAACAGGAGTATGACAGTGATTCCACAGCAGAGTTTAATGTGCCACGAAGGTCTCACAAAAGTGGCAAAAGTGGTAAGCATCTCAGGCAGGAGCCTACTTCTTTGGCTCAATTGCAGGCTTGCCCGCTTGCAATGGATTGTTTTCAGCATCAGTCATGTTTCCAATACTGTGAGATGATTTCATGAACCCAGCATCATCATGAGCTAGCTCGTCTATTTGTTCTACATTTACATGATGGCCGTGTAAACCTTGCCGGAGTAGATTTCATTCTGTCACCAGAGACTATTGCTCAGGCCACCGGGATACCAAATATAGGAGAGGAATGGAACAAACGACAACAGTTAGAGAAATCCTACTATGAGCCATACATCAAACCTAGGTTTATGAGGTAGCTGAGCAGGGCATTTCCATTCAGATTCCTGAAGGATGAGTTTGCACCATTGATGAAACTCATCATTCGATATTTCAGTTGCGAGGGCAGATTCTCGCGTCTCTATGCGTACCATGTCCGTTTGTTGATGAATTTCACGAGGGTACGTATGATGAGCATTCCATACTTCATGTATTGCAACATAGAGAGGATGAAAATTTTTGTACAGAAGAAGACCCCACCACAGCAGCATAGCAGTATATATCATTACGCGCTGATCAAAATCATGGTGGTACATCAGTTGACACAACAGGGCATTACTTGGGAGGATTTCATCTCCCGTGACTTCTTCACAGGGCCACAGCCGCCTCCCGAGGTAGTTCATGATGAGGGAGAGCCTTCACATCAGCTGGACATTCCTGAGATCGAGCATATCAGTGCTCCATTGTATGTGACACACCAGCGAGGCCACAGGGCCTTATTTGCAGCTACACGACGAGTACTATCTCCACCCGGGGTGGAAGGGGTCTCGTTGACTTCATCAGCAGCGCGAGTATTATCTCCACCAAGGGTGGAAGGGGTCTCGCCTTCTTCTTCAGCACAGGTAAAGATTCAAGACAGAGGAAAGAGGCCTATGCATGATGAGGGCCCATCAGGCGGTCGAGACACTGATTTCACATTCATCGATGTTGATGCAAGCTCTCCTAGCTCGAAACTGAAAGAGATCATCCAGGAGAAAAAGGCCGAGAATGACACGCTGAAAGAGAAATTGCAGAGAGCTTAGTGGGTGATAAACTACCTGGAGCAACGTAACAAACAGCTATAAGATCAGCACACACTTTACGAGCTGCGGCGAATCCGTGAAGATCGACAATTGGCCCGGAAAAGACCCGGCGACATGACACCAATTGAGCGAGAGACATGCCTCACGCATGTTAACATTCATCTGGAGAAATTGTTGGAAAAGGTCAAAAAAGACAAAGACATGCTTCGTCACATGAAAGGTCATTATTGTGCCCGCATGCACGTCTGCAAAGCAAAAATGAAGATTCTGAAGAGGAGGTTGAGCGAAGCACTAAAGCGGCGAAAGAGGCCTAATCCACTCCGGATTTTGGCCGAGGCTTCATTGGCTGGGCATGATACATGATGGAGGGTCTTCACTCCAAATTTGAGTGAATTTGAAGAAGTTTTTGTCATTTTGGAAAATTTTGGTCTCAAAACAGGTTTTTTAGCCCAACGCGTAGCGCGTCGACGCGCTCGCTTATGATTGGGACACTTGCTGAAGGAAAAATTTATATTTTTGGGTTTTTCATGATAATTTATGCATGCTCCAGTATGGCCAAAGCATTTCACCAAGTTCTGGATTATCAAAAGGGCCAAAAACACCATGAAAACCACCTTTCTGCCACCTTTTGCACCAGCAGGAAGTACTTATGGGAGAATGAAGTTTTGGAGGGGCAAATGAGCTCCAAATTGGGAAATTACACTTGGGCTGGATAGAAGACATCCAGGGATTTCTAACAAGATATCATGAGCTTCATTTGGATGCTGGGAAATTCTCCAAAAGCAGGTTGAAAGGCGCGCTACGCATAGAGCTCAGGCGCGCTACGCATAGAGATTTTTGGTCCATTTTTCATCTTCCAGCTCAGGATTTCGGCCAGTTGGACCAGTTTTGCTTGTGGATGTAATTTTTGAGTTATCTTGATGTAATTTTATGGTTGGCATGTGACTTGGACTCACTTTTACCTATTCTAGATGATTCACTCCTAAAAAAGTAAAAATCAAATGTAAGAATCAGTTTCCTTCCTTTTAGAGGCAAGTTGTTTGGCTGCCTATATTCTAGCTCCTTGTTTAGAATTAGTTGGAACTGCTCCTAGAAGGAGGAATTCGACCCCTAGAGGTGTGGAAAGGGGTTAGGAAGGTCTATATGATGTAATTTTTGAGACCTTCTACAGGTTGGACTCTTGGGAAAACTTTGGCACACTATTGTACATATTTTTCATATTTTGGCTAAGGAAAGATCAGAGGTTTTGCGGCACCTGTTGGGATTCTTGTGGCTTTCATTTCTTGATGGTGTTTTCTCTCAGTTTATTGTAATTTATTTCATGTTTAATGTATGCCATTCCCTTCTTATGCTTCTGAAACTAAATGAATGAGTAAATGAGGTTGAATCCATTGTTTTCAGTGCTCTGCCTTTAAATTTGTTTAGTTCTACATGTTTTCGCCAGTTTGGAGAGGATCCATGTTCTCTCTTTCCATCTTCAGCTCCTTGTCATTCTTATCCATCCATACACCTAATCAAAAGCATCAAGACTACTGCCTACCTCGCCCCAACTCGAATTCTGCAAAGATCTGGCCTTATCCCCGGACTCAAATTTTTTTTTTCCCATTTCTTCATCAAAAAACCCAAAAAATCAAAATCAAACTTTCCTATCTCTTTACTAGCCTAAAATCAGTATTCATTATTCATTATAAGTCATCTCAGCCCCTTTGAAGACCTTTTGCCGAGATAGACCCGGAGAGAGCCCTCTCCTGTCCTCGTAGGGCTAGCTACGAGGCTGAGCGTGGTTTGATGTAGCCTTGAGTTTTACCTTATTTTAGCCTAAGGTAGATTTGAGCGCTAACATAGTGGCGACCATACTGGGGAAAAATCTCAATGGTTTGCTTGTTGATGTGTTCGTTTCATGAGTCTTAGACGGAGTCTGAAGTCACGCCAGGTAGCTTTCGAAACGCTTTTGCCATGCATAAGCGGAAGTAGATAAACGCTGCTTCAGTCTATCTCCGGTTAGCTTGTGAATGCGGCACTCGATTTGCAAATTACCCCAGTATACTTATTCGTTCTAGACTTTTGGATGATTGAGTCTAGAAGTCGATAGGCTGAAAATAATCTATTGTGTCCTTTGAATTTTTCTTGGATAGATCAATACACTGGCTTCAAAAAGGCATACCAGATCAAATCCTGATCCAAATCCGCCTCCAGTATATGAAAACCCCAACCTAATCCCAATAATTTTCCGTCGAGAAGCTCCTATTATTCCTTTGGTCAAATCTCACTCATACCCCACTATTTTTGAATACATTGAAGATATTGAGTTTGACGATCAGTTTGAGTTATCATTGTTTGAAACCAAATCCGAAAGTGCCACTGGTTCCACCGTCATCAATCCTGAGTTCATCAAGTATCTAGAAGTTGAGCAAGCAAATAGATCTATCGATAATTATATTCTGAATCTTCAAAACTCCATTGTGGCAACCAACATTCCCGAATTCATTGAATCTGCTTCACAAACTCTTGGGCCATCTGAGATTGCATCTAGTTCACGAATTCCCACTGAACCTCCCTTTATCCCTACCATTCCCGTACAGCCTGAGATCTCAGATCAGCAATCAGCAGTAGTTCCTCCCCCATCTCCACCGCATACACCTCGTTCACCTATTGCTCCCATTCCACCTGTTTCTCCGAGACAGCAGATTCTAAATCCACCAAGAGCCATGGCTGCGAGATACGCACCTCTTGTTTTACCTGCAAATTTGGATCCTATGCCTGCTGATTATCAGAGCAAGATTCCAATATTCGATGGCACTCCACAGAGTATATCCGCTCAGCAGCATATTGTCAGAATGATAGATTTCTTGGATCTGCATGAAATAGATGAAGAAAATGTGTCCATGAGGTTGTTCGCCCAGACTTTTGGAGGAGAAGTTCGTAAATGGTTCAGAGCTCTACAGCCCGCAAGTATCAATACATTACAAGAGCTTCAGACTCAATTTTTAGATCGATGGGAGATGAAAAAAGATCCGCTGCAGATTACCTCTGAGTATACCAGCATCAAGCGTAATCCTGGTGAGTCTGTTCAGGATTATATTATCAGATTCAATACAGTGTATAATGCAATTCCAGATGACTTAAGACCGTCTAAAAAGTCAGCTCTCCTTAAATTCCCGGATGGTTTCGATCCGGAGATGGCTTATTCCCTACGAGATAGAGATCCACCTACCTTGGAAGATATGCAGAAGATTGGTGTTAGTGTGGAGGCGAATCTGAATGATAAAAGAGCCCGGTTGAAAGCAGAAAAGAGAGTGACCATAAAAGAAGAAGCATCCACATCCGCATCGGAACAGCACTTGCTTCGTGAGATGGAAAAAATGTTCAAAATAATGACGCTTGATAAGCCAGAAATGCAGATTCGTAATCCCAACTACCGTGGCCAGCAGCAACCACAGTTCAGAATTAAGCAGCGTGAACAGAGAGCACAAGACCCGGCAGCCCAGCAGCAAATTAAAACTCCTCTTTTGTAGAATTTTGTGAGTCAAGATTCAGACGATGACGATGATGTTATAGGTGAGCAAAACCACTTCTTTACTCCCGACGATCTGCCTATTTACATCACTGAAGATGAAGAATATGGAGAATGTTCAGCTGCACAGAAAGATGAGGATTTCATTTTAGCAAACGATGCAGATCTAGAGGAAGAATTAGATGAATACCAAAGAGGATATATGAATGCTTTGTCTGCTCAACAGAAGCAATACTCATTTAGAAACCGAGATGTGCCCATAAACCCAATTCAGAAAAGAAAAGAGGCTTCAGCACCAAAGATGGATTCACCTATACCATAGAAGAAAGGAAAAGAGACAATTGATCCCGCAACTAGTAAATCATCATCAGCAGAAAAGGAAAATCAGTCAAGTATAATGAAGGATAAGGCTGAAAATAAAGAAGTTCCGGTCAAAGAAGTTGAAAGAGTTTCAGCCTTTAGTTTAGAAAATGAAATCTCCAAATTGAAGGTATCTATTCCTTTGACAGAAATTATGAAGAACATCAGCTATCGAGGTCAAGTCTCCAAAATTCTGAATTTTGATCCAATGTTTGACACGGTAAATATAGAAGATGATCAGCCAGAATTGATATTTGGGCCTGCTTTAGATGGTGAGTCCCCTGACAGTGATGTTCCTCCCTTTTATATCAGTTTGAGGTTGCATGAATATGTTTTTCACAACGCCATGTTCGATTCTCGTGCTTCGCACAATCTTATGCCAAAGGCGATCATGGAAAAGTTGGGTCTAGATATTACAATGAAATACCATGATTTGTATTCATTTGATTCCAGCCGCGTGAGATGTATCAGACTCATCAAAGATTTGGTTGTAAGTTTAGATCAAATTCCTGCGAAGAATGTCTTGATGGATGTGGTTGTGGCAGACATTCCTCCTCGATTTGGGATGCTCCTTTCTAGATCTTGGGGGGCAAAGTTGAAAGGTACACTACAGTTAGATTTTTCTTATGCTGCAATTCCAGTCTTCGGTCAAATGAGAAAGTTATATCGAGAGCAGAAGATGAAATACATGATAACAAGCAAGGAAAAACCAATCAATCATCCTGTAAATTATGTACATACCGACTTAGAGTCGTTTGTTTTGTTCGCTGA
The DNA here is from genome assembly GCA_034641835.2 of Pinus albicaulis. NCBI lineage: Eukaryota > Viridiplantae > Streptophyta > Pinopsida > Pinales > Pinaceae > Pinus > Pinus albicaulis. Next base: position 1,025,053,908 of record CM076583.1, on the reverse strand, counting down.
TAGTTTTAATGATATAGATAGTCAAATAGTTCAGGCAAAAGATATACCAGAAATCACTGAGAATTTTAGAGAAGTATTGCAAAAAGAAAGACGAGAAAAGCAAGATACTCATGAGCAATCATCTAAAGACAATGGGCAGCAAACAGGAAAAAAAGAGCTGACGCAATTTCAGCACTTAGAGGAGGATGAAGATGGTCTTTGGACCATGGATTTTGATGGCGCAGTGGGTGCTGATGGTGCTGGAATTGGTGTTTGGATTCGTAGTCCATTTTCCGCTCCGGACAAGGTTCCAAGCAATGTGAGAGTGTGTTCATACAAACTAGCATTTGACTGTTCTAACAATGAAGCGGAGTATGAGGCTCTGATTGCTGGTCTTAAGATTCTAAGAAAGCTGAAAGCGAAAAGAATTGCAGTCTATGGTGATTCAGAGTTGGTGATAAAATAGGTAAAGGGTGAGTTTCAAGCCAAGCATCCTCGCATGAGGGCTTACCGTAATGCAGTTTTAGATATTTTGAAGTTATTTTCTAATCATACCTTGACATGTGTGCCTCGCATACAAAATGGTGTTGCTGACGGACTTGCTAAAGCAAAAAGCAATTTAAAAATCCCAATGAATTCCAGCAACAAGTTCGAGATTCATGTGAAGCACCGTCCCACCGTTCCAGACAATCAGCGATGTTGGCAAGTTTTTCAGGATGACGAGGAGATTAGTGATTTTCTGCAAAGTAAGGGTAAGTTTAAAGACACCTCCATAGATACAGAACATGATGATGGTAATGATGATATACAAATAAATCAAATGGAAGTGATGCAACTTAAAGACAACATCATTCCTAAAGGATTGATTCCTTTAGAGGAACTCTTTGATCAAGACGATGTAGCCCGCAAACCGACATTGAGGCCGACTGAAAAAGGTGTTGAGGCGGTAAATATTGGGATAGCTGAAAATCCAAAGATGGTAAAGTTATCCAAGTCATTTTCACCGAAGGTAAGAGCAGAGTATGTGAGATTGTTGTCTTCATTTGCTGATGCTTTTGCGTGGGATTATTCAGATCTAAAAACATATGACACTAATATCATTTAGCATACTATCCCTATCAAACCAAATCAGAAGCCTTTCCGTCAGAAGTTGAGGAGAATCAATCCAAAGCTACTACCATCGATTGAAAAAGAGGTAAACAGGTTGTATAAGTCAGGAATCATTGTGCCTATCAGATTTTCCGATTGGATATCAAATTTGGTGCCCGTGAGAAAGAAGACAGGTGAGATCCGTTTATGTATCGACTTCAGAAATTTGAATAAGGTATCATTAAAAGACAATTATCCATTGCCAAAAATGGACCATATATTGTAGCGAGTAGTTGGAGCATCAAGGATGTCACTACTCGACGGCTATTCAGGATATAACCAAATTTTAGTGCATGAAGATGATCGTGACAAGACTGCGTTCACCACTCCATGGGGAACGTTTCATTATGCAAAGATGTCGTTTAGTTTGAAGAATGCAGGTGCCACTTTTCAGCGTGCAATGGACATGGCTTTCGCCAACGAGAAATATTTATTTTTGGTTGTTTACCTTGATGACCTGACTGTGTTTTCAAATTCTGATGAAGAACATTTATATCATTTGAAATTTTTTTTCCAGAAGTGCAGAAAATATGGCATTTCGCTGAATCCGAAAAAGAGTCTTTTTGCCATGGATGAAGGCAAGCTCCTTGGCCACATCATATCGAAAGACGGCATTCGTGTTGACCCTGCACGTGTTGAGGCCATCCAGCAAATTGAACAGCCCCGGAACAAGAAAGAAATACAGTCATTTAATGGTAAAATGAATTTTATGCGTCGTTTCATTCCAAATCTTGCTGAGCATCTTAGAGAAATCACGAACATGCTGAAAAAGGATAGTCAGGTAAAGTGGACAGAAGAGGCGGTGAAATCATTCAATTTGGTAAAGTTAGCTCTTTCTTCAGCCCCTATTTTAATCAGCCCGGACTACACACAAGACTTCATTTTGTTTTCGTTTGCTTCTGAGCACACTTTGGCAGCTGTTTTAATGCAGAAAAGGGATGGAGTTGAGAAGCCCATTGCCTTTTTCAGTCGGATTATAAGGGACGGAGCGTTGAAATACAACATTATTGAGAAACAAGCACTTGCGCTTGTAAAGGCCTTGAAGGATTTCCGTGTGTATATACTGCATTCCCACATTATAGCCTATGTTCCTAACGCAGCAGTTAAAGATGTTTTGGTACAGGCAGATCCAGAAGGAAGGCGGGGTAAGTGGATCGCTGCGTTGTTAGAATATGATGTGGAGATTAAACCGACCAAGTTGATCAAAGGACAAGGACTAGCCAAGCTCATGGCTGAAACAAATCTGCATGCTCTAGATATAAATTTGATCGCTGCCATGTCCGATGAAGATGAGGAGAGTACATCATTTCAGGTATCTGATATTTTTGTTTCTTCCCCTTGGTATGCTGACATTTTATACGTACTTCAGAATTTGTCTCCACCACCTGGCATGCCTAGAAATAAGAGTAGAACCTTGAAGTTGAGGGCTGCAAAGTTTTGCATATTGAATTCTGCATTATATTGGAAAGACCCTGGTGGAATGTTATTGAATTGTTTGGTAGAGGAGGAAGCCAAAAGAGTTTTGGAGGATTTTCATAGAGGTGACTGCGGGGGCCATCTGTTTTGGAAAACCACAGCGAATAAGATCCTAAGGGAAGGTTACTATTGGCCTTCTTTATTTTCTGATGTATATAAGGCTGTTAAGAATTGTCACGAATGCCAAATTTTCGAAGGGAAGCAGAAACTACAGCCTTTGCCTCTCAAACCAATTGAAGTCAGTGCACCATTTCAGCAGTGGGGATTGGATTTCATTGGGGAAATCCATCCGGCATCGTCAGGTCAGCATAGATGGATATTGACAGCAATGGATTACTTCAAGAAGTGGATCGAGGCCATTCCCACTCGACAAGCCACTGATGCGGTAATTATCTCTTTTCTTGAAAACAATATTCTGTCACGTTTTGGGTGTCCTAGTAAGATAATCACAGATAATGCAGCGGCCTTCAAGTCAAAGAGGATGGTTGAATTTTTCTATAAGTACAACATCAGCTTGGGACATTCGACTGCCTACCATCCGCAAGGAAATGGCTTGGCGGAATCTTCAAATAAGTCTTTGGTAAATATCATTAAGAAATTGCTGGAAATTAATAAAAAGGGCTGGCACAAGAAATTAGTGAATGCACTTTGGGCCGATAGGGTGAGTTAGAAAAAGTCTATTGGCATGTCTCCTTTCGAGTTGGTGTATGGGGTAGACACAGTTTTTCCCACTTCTCTTGCTGTCTCGGTAGTCAAATTGCTTCAGGAAGCCGGTAGTGAGGAAGATCCCATGCAGCGAAGGATTAATCAGATGATTCATTTACAGCAGACACGGGAGGAGGTCTTTCAAAATACATTCAAGTTGTAGGAGCGCACAAAGAAGATCTACGACAGAAAGGAAAAATCAGATAAGTTTCAGCTGGATGAGGTGGTTTTGAAGTGGGATGCTCGAAATGAAGATAAGGGAAAGCACGACAAATTTGAAAACCTATGGAAGGGTCCTTTTAAGATTGCAGCGTATCGCGGGCAAAATGCCTTTCTTCTCAAGGAAATGAACGGAGATGATTGTCCTGGAGGGCCGATCAATGGTCGGCTGCTCAAGCGATACCACTTCTAAGCATTTTCTGCTGATTTCATCATCATTGTATATATCATTCTGCTTCTGTTTTATTGCAAGTTTGTACTGATCTCTCATCTTCAGTCTGGGGCCCGGAGCGAAGGCTATAATTCTGGAGATGGAGGTTAGTTGGTTTGAAGTTTGTCAAGTCAGTTTTATCAGTCTTTTCAGTTTGAAAGTTCAGTCATTTCAGTAAGTTTTAAGTCAAAGTAGTCAGTCAATAAATGTGTCAAAAGTTTTTGTGTTATCCGTTGAAATAATGACTCCATCGCCCAATGGAAGAAGGCACTATCTGACTCCCCCAGAGATCTGCCGTTCTTGGCATCTCCTTGGAGCCACCATCCCCATTGGAGCCAATGTTAGAGTTGGTCCTTACAGCCCTCCATCAGAGATCATTTCGCTTTTTGCATATCATTTTTAGGTGTCTCGCTCATTCCACTTCCTTGCATTTCGCTAGGGGCATGCCATTGACTGACGAGAGGGTTTGGTCGTCTTGTGTTTTCGCATGCTTGAACCTGCAGGGCTAATTAAATTTCCTCAAAAATCACTGAAGTTCAGGTCAATTCATTCATGATCATAAATGATTATTTTTGTCAAAAAGAGTCTTTAGTCCTAGAGTCTAGGGTTTTCAGTCTTTTGCTACATGTAATAAAAGCCCGCAGGCCTTGAGGTTGGTTTCAAAAGGTTCCTATTTCACGTTTTTATTCTCAAAAACATTTGAAGACATTTCTAGTCCAAAACTCTGTTTTGGAACTAGAAATTGTCAAATTTCATTTTTTGTAATAATTGTGTATTTGTTTCATCATAAGAAATTCGAAGGTAGCCTCTGATCTTTGCCAAAGCTAAATACCAAATCCCTGCAAAAACAACCAAGTGTCATCAGTCCAAGACTCAGAAAAAATAATGAAAAGCCAAAGGACAACATTGTATTAAGTGATCAAATGACAAAGTGCCAAAACATTATAAAAGTGGGTTATGGAGCAAATTTAAAATCAAATCTGATTTTTATGAGATATTTTTCTACACATATAAGCCATGGAAGACAATTCATTTGCACAAATTCTCAAGGCAGAGTTCGAATTGGTGAAGTTGAGGGGCGAAAAGTTGTTTTTCAAAGCCGTGGACCAGAGGTGGAAGTGCGCGCTACGCACAGAGGAGGCGCGCTACGTACAAGAGGCGCGCTACACACTGGGCTTCACCGGCCTGTGCAAAATAGCACGCGTGCTACGCACATGTTGCGCGCAGTGCACTGGGTGAGCGCGCTACGCGTATAATCTCAAAGCCAAAAAATTTCGCTCCTACGTCCAGTTTAATTCCAAATCGCCTCAATCGGCTTGCAAGTAGGTTTTTCACGATTGCTCAGTGAATTTTGGATATGATTATGGTGTTTTGAAAATGGAGAAACCATTGTTTAATGTGGAGAAATGTAAACCCTATGTTTATTTCCAATATCACTTCCTAGGGTTTTGGAAACGAATGTTAATGGTTATGTGGGGGTTTGCAAACTTGTGTTGTTGATATATATGCTCATGCATCTACTATCAGTGGTCTCCCTGCTCATTTTTCACCTTAGCCCCATGCTCTCTCTTTGCCATTACATCACTGCTCTCTTTGTTATTTCCATTGTCATTTTCACACTATTTATCATTCATGTTATCACATAGTCTCATTTTCACTTGTCCACATCCTCCATTGACATTGTCAAAACACTGCTGTCATTGTTATTGTTGCACTGTTTCTCATTCTCCATTGAAAAACAGAGTCCCATATCCACTTCTCCCTTGACAAATCTTAACTACCATTGCAAAGGCTATACCCTACACTACAATATTTTCTACTCATTTGTCAAATCCTCTTATAATCAAAGCAATGACTGTTTTTCATGCAAACCCATTTGACAGAGCCATTACCACTGTGGTTTTCTTATGATACTTTGATATATATGTGACATATTTTGGTTTTGAGCATACACTGAACTTTTGTCTTCACTACACCTATATCAGCATATATATTGCATACATCTTGTTTTCAAAGCCATGTCAGAGACGGATTCAGTTTATGAGCAGGAATATGACAGTGATTCCATAGCAGAGGGTAATGTGCCACGGAGGTCTCACAAAAGTGGAAAAAGTGGTAAGCATCTCAGGGAGGAGCCTACTTCTTTGGCTCAATTGCAGGCTTGCCCGCTTGCAATGGATTGCTTTTAGCATCAGTCATGTTTCCAGTACTGTGAGATGATTTCACAAACCCAGCATCATCATGAACTAGCTCATCTATTTGTTCTACATTTACATGATGGCCATGTAAACCTTGCCGGAGTAGATTTCATTCTGTCACCAGAGACTATTGCTCGGGCCACCGGGATACCAAATATAGGAGAGTAATGGAACAAACGACAACAGTTAGAGAAATCTTACTATGAGCCATACATCAAACCTAGGTTTATGAGGCAGCTGAGTAGGGTTTTTCCTTTCAGATTCCTGAAGGATTAGTTTGCACCATTGATGAAACTCATCATTCGATATTTCAGTTGCGAGGGAAGATTTTCGCGTCTCTATGCGTACCATGTCCGTTTGTTGATGCATTTCGTGAGGGTACGTATGATGAGAATTCCATACTTCATGTATCGCAACATAGAAAGGATGACCATTTTTTTACAGAAGAAGACCCCAGCACAGCAGCATAGAAGTACATATCATTACGCGCTGATCAAAATCATGGTGGTACATCAGTTAACACAGCAGGGCATTACTTGGGAGGATTTCATCTCCCGTGACTTCTTCACAGCGCCACAACCGCCTCCCGAGGTAGTTTATAATGAGGGAGAGCCTTCACATCAGCTAGACATTCCTGAGATCGAGAATATCAGTGCTCCATTGTATGTGACATACCAGCGAGGCCACAGGGCCTTATTTGCAGCTACACGACGAGTACTATCTCCACCCGGGGTGGAAGGGGTCTCGTTGACTTCATCAGCAGCGCGAGTATTATCTCCACCAAGGGTGGAAGGGGTCTTGCCTTCTTCTTCAGCACAGGTACAGATTCAAGACAGAGGAAAGAGGCCTATGCACGATGAGGGCCCTCCAGGCGGTCGAGACACTGATTTCACATTCATCGATGTTGATGCGAGCTCTCCTAGCTCGAAACTGAAAGAGATCATCCAGGAGCAAAAGGCCGAGAATGACACGCTGAAAGAGAAATTTCACAGAGCTTAGTGGGTGATAAACTACCTAGAGCAATGTAACAAACAGCTAGAAGATCAGCACACACTTTACGAGCTGCGGCGAATCCGTGAAGATCGACAATTGGCCCGGAAAAGACCCGGCGACATGACACCAATTGAGCGAGAGACATGCCTCACGCATGTTAACATTCATCTGGAGAAATTGTTGGAAAAGGCCAACAGAGACAAAGACATGATTCGTCACATGAAAGGTCATTATTGGGCCCGCATGCACGTCTGCAAAGAAAAAATGAAGATTCTGAAGAGGAGGTTGAGCGAAGCACTAAAGCGGCGAAAGAGGCCTAATCCACTCCGGATTTTGGCCGAGGCTTTGTTTGCTGGGCATGATACATGATGGAGGGTATTCACTCTGAATTTGAGCGAATTTGAAGAATTTTTTGTCATTTTGGAAAATTTTGGTCTCAAAACAGGTTTTTCAGCCCAACGCGTAGCGCGTCGACGCGCTCGCTTATGATTGGGACACTTTTTGGAGGAAAAATTTATATTTTTGGGTTTTTCATGGTAATTTATGCATGCTCCAGTATGGCCAAAGAATTTCACCAAGTTCTGGATTATCAAAAGGGCCAAAAACACCATGAAAACCACCTTTCTGCCACCTTTTGCACCAGCAGGAAGTACTTCTGGGAGAATGAAGTTTTGGAGGGGCAAATGAGCTCCAAATTGGGAAATTCAACTTGGGATGGATATAAGACATCCAGGGCTTTCCAAAAAGCTATCATGAGCTTGATTTGGATGCCGGGAAGTGCCCCAAAAGCAGGTTGAAAGGCGCGCTATGCATAGATCTCAGGCGCGCTACGCATAGAGATTTTTGGTCCATTTTTCATCTTCCAGCTCAGGATTTCGGCCAGTTGGACCATTTTTGCTTGTGGATGTAATTTTTGAGTTATCTTGATGTAATTTTATGGTTGAAATGTGACTTGGACTCAATTTTACCTATTCTAGATGATTCACTCCTAAAAAAGTAAAAATCAAATGTAAGAATCAGTTTCCTTCCTTTTAGAGGCAAGTTGTTTGGCTGCCTATATTCTAGCTCCTTGTTTAGAATTAGTTGGAACTGCTCCTAGAAGGAGGAATTCGACCCCTAGAGGTGTGGAAAGGGGTTAGGAAGGTCTATATGATGTAATTTTTGAGACCTTCTACAGGTTGGACTCTTGGGAAAACTTTGGCACACTATTGTACATATTTTTCATATTTTGGCTAAGGAAAGATCAGAGGTTTTGCGGCACCTGTTGGGATTCTTGTGGCTTTCAGTTCTTGATGGTGTTTTCTCTCAGTTTATTGTAATTTCTTTCATGTTTAATTTATGCCATTCCCTTTTTATGCTTCTGAAACTAAATGAATGAGTAAATGAGGTTGAATCCATTGTTTTCAGTGCTCTGCCTTTAAATTTGTTTAGTTCTACATGTTTTCGCCAGTTTGGAGAGGATCCATGTTCTCTCTTGCCCTCTTCAGCTCCTTTTCATTATGATCCATCCATACACCTAATCAAAAGCATCAAGACTACTGCCTACCTCTCCCCAACTCGAATTCTGCAAAGATCTGGCCTTATCCTCGGACCCAAAATTGTTTTTTCCCATTTCTTCAACAAAAAACCCAAAAAATCAAAATCAAACTTTCCTATCTCTTTACTAGCCTAAAATCAGTATTCATTATTCATTATAAGTCATCTCAGCCCCTTTGAATACCTTTTTCCGAGATAGACCCGGAGAGAGCCCTCTCCTGTCCTCGTAGGGCTAGCTACGAGGCTGAGCGTTGTTTGATGTAGCCTTGAGTTTTACCTTATTTCAGCCTAAGGTAGATTTGAGCGCTAACACCGGGATTTTGGCTAGAAGATGTAATATTGTTACAATTGGTAGGGTGAAGCGACTGTCCATTTTCATCTACCAAATGCGCCTTGCGGTATGCTGCTCCTAATAAGAGCTTCCGACATTTTGGAGTTGTTTGATTATTTTGTGCATCTAAACTCGATTCTGAATTTGCATGAACCTGCAAATTTGTATACATTATAAATTTTATTAAGTTGATTGACATGGATAAAAAACATAAATTCAATTAGATTATGAAAATATAAATAAAATATGAAGTGAATATTACGTCTCGAGATGGATAGGGAGAACTTTGCGATGGACTTTGAGAAATATTATGGAATGAGCTGGATTTTGAAGAATTTTCCATTCAATATAATTATGATATTTTCTCCTTGCATTTGAGCAAAACCAACAATAAATTTAATGCACACACCTAAAAGTAATTTCGGTGCCTTAAAAATTGACTTATTGTTATAGGTGCTTATGTACAGATAACCACACCGGTGCGGTTTTGGTTACTCCGCACCAGTGCTGTGTTATTAACTGACACACCGGTGTGGTGTTATTAATTGACGCATCGGTGACAAAAATTCCAATTAAAAAAAACGCAACTTTATTTTTTTAAATTGAAAAAAAAAAACAGTAAATTGAAAAATGGCCGGCAAAATATTTTCGAAAATCTAATTTCATAAAACAATTCTTTAAATATTGAACACTTTTCATTATTTCAATATTTTTGCAAAAAATTTCAGCCAAAGATTTGCAGAAGACATACCTGGAGCAAGAAAGCATGAGAGCACCGTGGAGTAGTGAAATGCTTTCGAACATAAGTATTTAGACAATCAGAATTCCAAACCTCTGGTGATTCAAACCGTGTAGCATAGAATTTCATATGATATCGTGATTAAATTTTATTGTTTTTTTTACATTTTCTGCAGTATTTTTTACGCAGTAAGTAAAAAAATTCAATTTTTTGTTCATTTCAGAAAAAAAGAAAACAAAAAAAAAGAAAAAAAATCCATTTTTACCCTAAACCCTTCATTCTTTTTGTTTTTTCCCTTGCTTCTTCCCATTTCTATGATTTCAGAATTAGGGATTTTCATTTTAGATTTATAGGGTTTTTGTTACTATATATATAGGCCTATGACATCCAACCTACAGGATGACTTGCATAGTTGTATCCCAATCCACGTCGGCCCTTGTGTGAATTTAAAAAAAATAGAATTTTTTTAATCGGTGCGCCCTCTGTAACCTAGCGCACCAGTGTGCTGGTTTATCCCATTGCACCGCACACGTACTGTTTGATAAAAAATTTAAAAATAATTTTTTTAATCCGCGTGCCATATGTAAAATAGGGCACTGGTGCGCTATTTCATTATAGCGCACACCGCTCACGTATTGTTTAGCAAGAAATTTTTTTTATTTTGTGTTAATCAATGCACCATGTAACATATAACGCACTGGGTCTCCTAGTTGACAGAGAGCACCGTATGGTGGTCCCTTGTTTGCGCGGGGCGTTTATAAGAATAGGCCACACCGCCCCTTCCACGACACTATATGCTTCAAAAACTAACACTAGACTATTTTTATTATTTTGTCTGTGTTAATCGGTGCTGTGGTTAATATGTAATGCACCAGTGCTCCTTGTTAACATAGAGCACCGTACAATGTTTTATACTGTTTGGGCGGTGAATTTATAAGACCACCAAGCACCGATGTCGGTGCATACACCATGAAAAGTGCACCGGTTTCTTGATATTTTTCTTTTACCTGAAAATTTGAAAATTTATTTATAAAATATATTAATGAATGATATGGTATAGGTTTCCTATTGATAAAGAAATGGATGACAAGAGATCAAGTAACAAAAATACTGATAACACATCAAGAAAAGCAAAAAAGGCAAGTTCTTTGTAAATTCTTTACAAAAAATATTATTTTTGAACTATATGTATGTTTAAATAATATGTATTGTTTACTGTGTATCATGCAGAGCCATAAAATGACGAAGCTCAATAAGGTTATTTCTAATCTAGGACCACAAGAGTGTAAAAGCTTGATGGAAAAATTGCGAAAGGATGAATTAGGTGAATGAAAAAATATTATCAATCCAATATGAGTTTCTTTTTTAATTTTCATTAATAATATACTTAAAATTATTAGATAACATGTTTCAAACAATCTATTAATTCACATATGTTTAATGTTCTATAGGGCCCAACAACTCATAAAATGAATGTTGTTCTAAGAAAAGAAAAAAAATAGAACATGCAAATGAAAATGAATTGCTCCTTAGCTCATCTGGAGTGGTAGCTGGAGGTTAACGAAAGGGGGAAAAACTTTTACAAAAGTTTGAGGGATCTAGTGGAACAAATGTGTAGACGTTATTTCCACTTACAATACAAAAATCAATCCAATGAATCCAAGAACCAAATTTTATCTAAACTACAAGAAGAGTTTCCAGAGAATTGGTCAATGAGACATGTTAGACTTTTAATAGCAAAAACATACAACAAAAAAAAGGGAATGAAAAAGTAATATTCCTTTAAATGTTTTTCTAGAATTATTTATAAATATCACTTTTGTTATATTTACTTTTCATATATCAATATAAAAAATTAAATAGTTTATTTTCATGTTATGTTTTCAGGAAGATTATGAAAATCTCAAAAGACGAAGGAGCTGATATCAGAAATATGCCAGTAGGAATGTCCAAAAAGGTGTACAAGGAGATGGTCAAAGAAATAGACAAAATTGCATCACAGGAGGAGCCATCTCAACAACAACGTGCTTCAAATGTAATATGTAATCATTGACTTTTTTTATCATTAGGTACAATAAATAAACAATTTAGCATTAAATATTAATTTTCAAGTATCTTCTTGCAAAAAAGAAAAGAAAATGGAATCCATTCAGCACATAAAACAGGACGACAAAGAAGAAAAGAGTTGAGATCTAAGTTTGTGAGTAATTGTTACTTCCTTATAACAACTTAGCTAGATTTCATTTTTGTATATTTTAAGTTGTTTTACAAAAAACATCATTAAATGTCTTCAAACAAGTGCTAACATACAAAGAAGAACCATTAGACGAATTGATTGACATTGGGTTAAATATGGGTTGTGAGTATATGTTGGCATATTAGAAATTAATTGTGGAATTTGTAAGCATCTATCGATCTTGTTTTACTTAGCTCCGTCTATAATTAATAGAATAAAAAAATATTTTATATTAAATATATGTTTTGTTATGGGGTATAAAACTTGCAAGAAACAAAGTATGTAACTGTGCCAACATATGAAATCTTGAAAGATGACATACTACATGGTTTTGAAAGAATGTGTATAGTTCATGAGTCAATTGTTACTATGGTACGTCATTCTTTTCGATTTACATTGATGTATATTATTTAATATTGAAATTTTCATTATTCTCACCAATGTATATACACTCATTACAATTTATTTTTATGTTTGTATATGGAAGGTGAAGAAGAAAAAAAACAATCAACACTATGAACAAAACATTCCTGAAAATAACCCAAGTCATGGAAGTAGCTCGAGCACTGACAACTGTTCAAGCAAAGAGTGATGATCATTATGTTTGGATATCAAAGCAAGGTGCTGTATTTTTTGAAATATTTGTCAGTGAAATCAGATATTTTGTTTAATGTAATGGACATAGTGTCCCAATTGAAAGACAAAGGGATACCTAACTGTCCCATTTTCTATGAAATATATATATAATAAAATATGTGTTAATTTATTCTATTGCGTTCTCCATTATCGCTGTGAAATGTAACACCACTGATTAAATTTATGGATGATTAAATATTATAATGAAGAGATGTGAAATATGATGATATGATATAACAAATTAATCCAAACATCACATTCAAATGCACTAATAAAAATTTAATTGATATGAATATTGTTATAAGATATGTGTCGTCTTTTGATGAATAATGAATTTTAAAAAATCACAATAATTATGATATGATATAACAAATTAATCCAAACATCACATTCAAATGCATTATTAAAAATTTAATTAATATGAATACTGTTATAAGATGTGTCGATTTTTTATGAATAATGATTTTAAAAAAAATCACAATAATTGCACTGTCACAGGTCGATGTTTCTAAAAAATACAAAATGAACACCGATGCATGTCATTTACTGTACACCGGTGCGTTTGTATGATACATCACACCGGTGCATTTCTACGACCTATGGGCACCGCACAAATACGAATAGCAATTATAAATCTCGATGTGTTTGTGCGATACTGCGCACCGGTGCTTTTCTATGAGACTGCACATCGGTGTGTTTCAATGACCTATGGGCACCGCACAAATACCAATATGAATTAGAACAATCGGTGCGTTTTTATGATACTACGCATCGGTGCATTTCTATAAGACTACGTACTTGTGCGTTGATACAAAATATGGGCACCACACAAATCCCAATACCAATTAGAACGGCCCCGTGCATTGTATCACCTACAGTGCACCCGGTGCGATTGTATACCTTTACTGCCCAGTGCATGCACCTTAGACTGCCCCGAGCCGACCGTCTATATGACATGCACCGGTGCATTGACACCTTATTAGCACACCGATGAAAAAAACATCTGTAATAACCTCCGACCGCCCAATTTTTTTTAGTTGTGTTGAAATTATGTTAAAAGCCCCGCCATAACCTATGTTACGAAAAACGGATGTTGTAGCAAATGTTTTTTTGACAATTTTGGCTAATTTTATAACACTAAAAAACTCCTTTATAACCTCTGCTAGATGGTATTTTCCTTGTAGTGTTTGTAACTTATCATCTGAAAGTCTAAACCTAGCTCCTAGTTTTCACCCTCCTAAAACCATCATCCAGCTAAACCCCATTCAATCACGAAAAACCTTTGAGGCTAATAGATCTAGCCTAAAATCATTTCCCTCATAGTCAATATTTGACTGTGATTTCATGGAGAGAGCCCTATCCAGCTTGGTAGGGATAGATACCAAGACAAAAGAGGTCTGAGGTTACCTCATTCAATTTCCTCCTTAGCCTGGGAGATTGTTGGGGCTAACATTTTGGCGTCGTTGCCGGCCATCGAGGTGACAGATCCTTCCTAGGAAAGAATGACAAGGATTAGATTTGGTTGATGATGGTGGAAAAAATTTGGACACAAGTAGGATGAATCATCCACTTGGAGACTCCACACAGTTCAAGTTGATCTAAAGACTCCACTGGCAGAAGAATCCAGAAATCAAGACATTCATGGTGCCTCCACTGCTCATTGATCAGGTCACGTACTAAAACAAGATGATTGGGTATGTGGAAAACCCTCTATTTTTCTAAGTAGTGAAAGAAGTCAGGGATCAGTTAGTGGATATTCAAATAGATGAAGTCTTTTCAACGGTTGTGCTTCATTGTCTAAGTTCTACGAATATTTCCCTGAAGGTAAAACCTGCTTCTTTGAATTAGTTGTTGAAAGGTTTGAGAAGGAGATTAATATTTTAAATGATCAAATCCAATCATATAATTTCCAAGATCCTAAAAAGTTCTTGGAAAACCTCCCTCTTCCCGAACAAGAAACAATAGTGTTGCATTTTGATGTTAAAATTGAGGATTGTTTTGACAATGAATCTGATGACTCATATCTGAAACTGTATGATGATATAGAAAATGAATTTACAGAATAGTTTGAAGATCAAGAGATAGGTCATGAATTTTATGATCCTATTGCTGTCTATATGAAGGAGTTCTTCCCTACAGAGTCCCAATTAATTTCAAGTACTTGGCATGTTTTTCATGATCTCATGGCTTGTTGTTGTGGAGATTAGATTTACAATCAGTTTCTAGTGCCCTTACAAGCTCTGGTTCTAATTTTTTTTAAAAGAAGAGAAGGGGCCCAAGTACTGGATTAGATTTTTGATTGGCTCTATTGGATATTTTATATTGATTTAAATCAAGCATCCAATATTAGAATAGGTTATATGTATATAAATAAGCTTGTTGGACAAGCATCTCCTTCAACATCTATTTTACAGTTTGCAGTATGTGCGTTTTCAATTTGTATAGATGGTTTGGTTTCAGAAATAAAGATCATTTTTCAGTTGTTTGTGACTCCATGCCCAATATGAAAGCACTGATCCACAAGTTCCCAGAGATCTGTGGTTCTTGACATCTCCTATAGGATCTGCCCTCCCAAGTTGGAGCCAATGTTAGCACATGGATTTGAATCCCTCTCAGCTGCAAAATTTGGAATTGAGTGATAATCCTATAGGACACAGTGGTGTAAAAAATCTCATTCCTTATTTCCAAAATATTTATGAAAGGGATATGCAATGGGTGATGTTAAGAAATAAAGGGAAAATGAGAAAATCACAACAAAGGGAGAAACCCATGAGAAATTGATCCGGAGCTCTTGTTCACCTTCTAAGAAAGGAACAAGGAGGAAATCAGTAAAAACCCCCATCAAGAAACAAAATCTAAGTAAATAGATTACAGTCAAAGTAAAAAATCCACAAAGAAGGGTAACCAGGTCAATGCTGAAACAAGATAGCTTTTCTTTGCTAGCTGAAGTTGCCCAAATGTTGAAAGATAGTTATCTCCAAGGCTGTTTCGAAGTTTTTGTGTATCAAATAATATGGTAACCTATTTTGAGTGTAACTGATTTGAAGCCTAATTTCAAAGTAGTAGATTATTTTAAAGAGGTACAGGGAATAGAATTTTGCAGAGAAGAGGCTTATGTATAATGAAAGGAGAATTATTGGGAAGTGTCCTTTAACTCCAGAAGAGGTTGGCCTTATCCTTCATGTTATGGGCTTTGGTAACTCCACTGTATATATTTGGATGCTGGAGAAATTTTTGGTGGTGAGTCCTTCATGAAACCCCTGCGTACTCTATTCCCTCCTCTCAAGAATAGGAGCATTATGGCCTCTGCAAAGGATTTGGAAGTAGTGACTGCAGATGGAAGAGGATTGCTAGGTCCAACAATGGATTACATGGCCATCCTTCTATAAGATATATTCATGCCAACATATTATGGGCCAAGTATCTTTGCTAATAAACTAATGGGACATCGCCTGTACTATGGTTTTTGGTCCACTGTTCAACCTGAAAGAAAAGCATTAAAACGTATATTTATAGACCATGAGAGGTCTCGTTCTAAAATTTTTGAAGCTTCAGTAAGGATGATTATGCAGAAGATACCATTTGGTGGTCCACACAAGAGGGTTCATCCTGAGTCATTTTATACAAATCCATGGCCTGAATTCTTTTTCCAAACTTCTCCTGAGATAGATGAGCACATATTTCATTTAGGAAATTTCATGGAAGTACTTAACAATAAATTATCATCTGATGTCCATGGTGCTTGGCTGCCACCTGGCTTGCAGTTCGTCTAGCTAAATTTCAGGCATATGCAGCATAACATTGGGAAAAAAGTGTGATTCCTACTATAAATTTTATTATAGAGAAGGCATCAGAAAAGGCTATGATTGCTCATAACTAGGCTAGACCCCATCTTGAAACAACAAAGAATCTTTGGAGCCCTGCTCTGAAGAAATAGTGGTAGCAAGCCACAGTTTCTCTTGCACCACATATAGAGACTCTAAAATCTAAAGCTATTGAAGGTTATGAGGTGTCAAGGGATACCATTAAGCCACATCTTGTTAAAGATCACGAATTTTTAAGTCCTCATGTGCAGACAACGAAGGATCTTTGTGGGCCTTAAATAGATCAAGTCATCGTTGCCTCACAACCTCATATTGAGAAAGTGACCGTCATTTTGCAACTATATAAAAAAACTATTGCCAATGCCTACGGAATATTTCTCACAATCGCAATAGAGTACCATCACCAATTGCAATGTTTTGTGAGACAGACATTGAAAAAAAGTATGAGCTTACAACTACTTTGGCTACAAAAGAGCTCATTTGTTTATGGCATCTTCCTTATTGGAATTTCCAGTGTTCAGCATATTGATGACCTATTCATCCATTTTCAGTAGTGGTAAGAAGGCCGGAAAATCCAGACGAAACAATCACACTGGTCATGTGCACAAGAAACATAAGCGCAGACATATTGACAAGTGATTCTGTGAAATGGGTTAATTCTTGTGTGTAGTTTGTTTTATCGATTTAAGAGAAGCGCATAGAGTTGAAGATCAGAATCAGGTTTGTGAATTAATCTTGTAACGAGTGGATTTTGGGAATGTGGAGTTGAGGCGTAACCAGATTGCGGAAACAAGAGTTAAGATTCAATAGCACACACTGAGCAAAGCAAGAATCCTGGGCATGACTACAACCGTTGCAGCAAGGTTATTTGATGTCATGAATTCCATAAAACCAGAGGTCATGATAGTAGAGGAAGCAACAAAAGTTTTAGAAGGTCAACTCTTGGCTTGTTTAAATCCTCATATCAAGCATCTTATTCTAATAGGATATCATATGCAACTTCGACCTTCTATTGCCACATCACAACTTTCATTTACTCATCATTTGGAAATTTCTCTATTTGAAAGGCTGGTGAGGAATGCAATTGAATACAAAACATTAGAAGTGCAAAGGAGAATGAGACCTGCAATTTCCTTTCTTATACTGGGATTTTATCCTACTCTTAGAGATCACAGGTTTGTCCAAACCTTAGAATCTGTGAAAGGAGTTCAACAAAATGTCTTTTGCTTCTTCTTCTCCTTGGATCACATGAATGTGGAACAATGTGTAAATAACTCAGGAAGAAAATTAAATATTGGGGAGGCTGATTTGGTTGTTGATTTTTCAATGTATTTAATGAAAAAGTGTGGTTACACTTCAAAGGACATAATTTGAGTATGTATTGATCTCAAGCCAGTGAGATTAGTAAACGGTTAAGTCATAATTTATCTATAAAGAAGAGGGACTCAATGAAAGATAATAGTGGATATGTGCCAAGGGTAAGAAGTGTGGATGAGTTCCAGGGGGAATAAAGAAACATCATAATTCTTTCATTGGTTATAAACACGACTTATTTTGACCAATTTTGACCTCTGGATCAAATATTTCCTCAAGAATCTATAGGCTTTTTGGGGACTCCAAACATAATTTGTGTGGCTTTATCTAGAGATAGATTAGTACTCTATATGTTTGGGAATTCAACACTTCTATCAGATAAAAGTGTAATATGGTGTGATATTATAGATCTTATATGTAGGAATGGATGGATTGGAACCTGAATGAAACTATGTTGTCCGAATCATAATGAGATTGAATTTTGAGTTTGCACATCTGAATATTTCAACTCTGTTTATTGTCCTCTGAATTGTGGAGTAACTCTATTGCCAGCCTGTTACTAGATTTATTATCTCTACTAATGAAGATTTCTAGTCTTTGTAGCTTCTATTTCTCATTTTAGTGGATATTTTCAAGAGTTATGGCAGCTCCAACATTTGGAATCCAAACAAATTTGACCAATGACACCACCAGTGTTTAATAGCTCGAGGTTTTGCAACCTGTTTCTAAATTAAATTTTATTTGATATGATTTTATTTCCAGAAAAGAAACTCCATGCAGGTAATAGTGGCCAAGCATCAGTTGAGGCATGTTGTAAGAGTGGAGGATGATTTCAGTGGAAGATTTTTTGGAGGTAGTTCCAAATTCTTAGGCACATGGTCGATGGTCAAAGGATGAGGTGGCAAAGCTTCAAGGCACAAAATCAACATCTATAGGATATCGAGGAGCATTCTTAGTAGTGGAAAAGCACAAGTGGCAGGTATGATAGGATTTGACACCAACAAACTCAAATACTCGAGGCATTTTGACATTGTTTCCATCTTTGGTGTTATTTTTATTGATTTTTTTATATTTTTTATTATCAGTTAAAGAGATTATAAAGAGATATATGTTATTTTTTTTTTATTCATTTTATTTCAAAGATACATTTATTGTTTTGGAAAAATAGGCCCTTGTAATTTTTCCTTTAAAAAATAATGCTTTTGTAATAGTCGAGAGGTTGAAGTGTTGGACATGTGAGGGTGGAGAGCTTTGGAGCTAGTGTACTGTTTTGACAATAATAAAACCAGAAGTTACAACTATATTTTAGGAATTCATGTGGTGTGTAAATTTGGTAATATTACTTTCTTGTGTTATACATTTTATCATTATATTTGCTTTCTAGTGATAGTCTCTCTAGTTTGTAAACATAATTCATGTATACATGCTCCGTTTTAAAAGAGATTCTCATGTATTTGTCTTATTCTTCTATCAAAATGAATTCACCTCTTGTGCTCATTTTTATTTTATGCAATTTCATCCTATACTATCAATGACTAAAACTCCAAAATACCTCTTATGCATACCTACCTTGCTCCTAATTATCTCTGTAACTTATCATCTGAAAGTCTAAACCTAGCTCCTAGTTTTCACCCTCATAAAACCATCATCTAGCTAAACCTCATTCAATCACAAAAAACCTTTGAGCCTAATAGATTTAGCCTAAAATAATTTCCCTCATAGTCAATATTTGACTGTGATTTCGTGGAGAGAGCCCTCTCCAGCTTGGTAGGGCTAGATATCAAGCCAAAAGATGTTTGAGGTTACCTCATTGAATTTCCTCCTTAGCCTGGGAGATTGTTGGGGCTAACAGCTTAGAAGGACCGCATGGAGGCACTGCTAGAAGATAATGGGTTAAAGGAATTTCTTGATAATGATATCCTAAAACCGACAGTAGTTGATGCTCAGAATATAGAAAATTGGAAGAAGAGTGTAGACAAGGAGAGGAGGATCATATTGGAGAGAGTACGAGACCATATTTTCTCAAATATCCACGGTAAATAGAATTCGTATACAATGTCGCAAGAATTAACATATTTTTTCCAGAATAGTAGTGACCACATGAAGTTGGCACTCAAGGACAAGTTTCGAAGTATGAAGATGCAGAAGAATGACTCAATTCAACAATATCTGAGTAGGTTCATACAATGTCATGATGAACTTGCAGGAGTCAAATTCATAGTACCATATGATGATCTGGTGAGCCTAACCCTTCTAGGCCTTCCCAAGAGTTGGCACAACTACCAAAATTTGGTAAATGAGAGGGAGAAAGTACCAAATTGGGAGCGACTCTGGTCTGATTTGGTACAAGATGAAATAAGGTGGAATACTAGAGATGGGACCTCATCCAAAGAATATAAAGTGGACTTTGCATTAGTCAGCAAAGGAAAGAAATACTAAGGAAAGAAGTCCCAAGGTGAGGTTGATCCATCCAAGAGGGAAAGAATAAAGACTTGTCCAAAATCAAGTGTTTTCATTTTCATGAATACAGACACTATGCCACAAAGTGTCCACAGATGAAGGCAAGCAAGAAGGAGCTTGTAGTAGCAACAACAGTTGAAGCTTTGGCTTCACACTTTGAGCTTGAATTTACTCTCATCGCATGTATGGTGAGCATAATGATGGGAAGTGTGTGGTATCTTTACAGTGATGCTTCATTCCACATGACGGGGAATAGAGATTTCTTCAGTGACTTGGAGGAGAAACACCTTAAGCAGAACATTGAGTTTGGAGATGATAGAAGGTATAGTGTGATGTGTATTGGTACAATCACCTTTCATAGTGAGTCGGTCTTCCCTCTCATAATTAAGGATGTGATGTTTGTTTCAGTACTAAAGAAGCTTGTTCATGTCACAATATTGGAATATTGTGGCTACAATGTGATATTCAACAAAGGAAAGGCATTTCTGAGACACATCGCCATGAGACAGGTGAAGCAGATCGGTGTGCGATTAAAGAAATTATATTCACTTGAGGTAGAAGATGCATGAAAATCCTTGAGGAGCAAGACAAATTTTAGAGACTTAGTGGTTAAGAGGGAGCATGAATTACCTCTCAAAATGGAGCCTCAAAGGTAGCCTCAACAAGTTGTGGAGCAGCCACAAATGGAGAAGTAGTGAGGAGACAGAGTGGAAAAATCCACTCAAGAAAATACCTCTAGTAAGGGGATATTTTGAGCTAAGCGGGGATAGGGAGCACATGTAGCCATACCTCCAGGTGTGAGATGGGGCGATGTGAATAAATAGTCCTAGAAGTGCAGAAATTTGGGCAGGCTCCATTGAGGTGTTTTTGTCTCATGGATCATTACCTTTCTATGGGGAACCCATAGTTTTCATTAGCATGAGTATCAATGTCATTCAGATACTAAGGAGTGCAAAAAAGTGTTGACAGCAGAGAAGGAGGCTCAGTAGCGGAGTCCACGACATCATAGTTTTCCTAGTAGACTGTTGCGGATTGATTTAATGATTATTTTATTTATTTTTATGTGTGGTTATTAGTTGCAGATGTTGTAGTAGCAACAAAAATAGAGAGAAGTGTTTCATGCAGTACATTCCAAAGGTGTTGGATTAGGGTAAATGTGAATCCCTTTCTTTCTGGGAGGGAGTGTTGAAAATGTAGCAAGAAATTCCTAATTTAATTTTCTCTTGATTCAATTAGGATAAATTTGAAATTACACATTAAAAGACAACTTGAATGAGTTAACTAAGGTGATATAGTTGTTATCACTCAGTTATCTTAGTTAATTTAAGTTGGGTGCATTAACTTGGGTTGTGTTCAGTGATTCCTAAATTTTAGGAGCCTAGGTTGAGTTCATTTCTGCTGTAACAATTTAATTCAGTTAAATTGAGTTATGGTAAGTTAAACTAATTCTAATTGTTGGAAGAACTAGTGGGAGGTCTAGCGGTGGAGTGTAACTTCAGTGTTTAACTAGTTAACTGATCAAGCATCCTAAATTAACTCATGCATGCATATAATTCAATTTACCCAGTTAGATTTGACTTAAAAAGCAGTGTACTATTAGTTGTAAACTATTCCAAGTTGTACAAGTGGTGCATGCAGTCAGAGAAGGAACTAAAGGAATTGTGCAATGAAGATTGAGGTATTTCTAAATAATAGGGGTATAATTCCTTGAGGAACAGTTCAAGGAAATATGATCTTGGAGGGATTAAAAACTAGCTAAGTGTTGGCCAAAGTCAGTAAGTGAAGTAGAGGACATAAGATACAGATGCAGGTTGTGCTCAAGCTTCAGCAAGAATATTGTATTCATCCAGATTATTTGATTAATGCAATATAGATAGGAAGGTGTTTTGAGAAGTTTATTTCCCCTAGATAAATCTATGTGTATGTGTGTTGAATCATGAAGCATGTTTTGATATGTGTTCTAAATCATGAATTTGTTTTCACAAATGAGTAGAGTAGATTTGAGTCTTATGTTTTAATAAATTACATGAGAAGTTTTGAATCTACATTGAAATTCTACAACTTACTGGGTTGCCACATCACATCCTATGGAAGTGCCATGTGGCATCCTGTGGGTCCCACCTACACATATTTTTTGTTTTTTGTGCTAAACTTAATATGATCATTACTTCCTCATATAGACTTGGATTGAGGTGTTCTTCATGTCGTTGGAATCAGATCGTCGAGCTCTACAACTGGGTGTTGTTTTTTGCTAAGATTTGAGGACTTCAAATTTTGAGCCCTTTTGAATCCTCCTGGATGAGTAATGCCCTTGGTAATCCTCTTCGGAATTTGAAAATACCTTATGGATTGAAAATGCTAACAATGATGAAGAGAATTTCTAGTTTTTTTATTTAATCCATAAAATCATGTAATTCAAATAATATACCAAAGATAGCCAGGCTTATGATTTTCTTGTTAATCTAGATTCTTTGCAAAATTCGAATCCATTTGATCAAATTTTTGTTGATGGATGAATTAGAGACACTAATCGCTCAACATTTTTTGAATCCTTGGTGGTATAAACCAAGAAATATGGGAACATTACCCAGAATTTATAGCCTTCGTAGAATATGTTGCAACTTCAAAGTAACAACCTACTAGTTAAATACAACTAACAACAATAAGGTTGTCCCACCTATATATTTGTATCAGCCAGAAATAACTATCACAAATCCTAAAATAAAAACAGAAATAAAGTGATTAATAGAAGGTAAATTTACATTTATCAAACACATAACATGTACGAAAAGTAATCAAAACATGTAATCACACTGATGTAAAATAAAATTCAATAGAAATGTCATTTTTTGTGTTTGAAATAGAAATTTATCAAGAGAAGAGATGTTATATACAATACAAAAGATACCACAACTAAGAAAGTTAAAAAAATAAATAGTATAAATAAGACATGGGATGGTAAGATAAGAAATAAATCCTTCATTGAGTATATTTGAAAATATTGTTCAAATATAATAAATTCAAACTCAGCAGATTAAAATAGTCTATCACAAGAATCTCCTTTACAAATGATTACATCTATGAATTGTATAAGTCAAATGCAAGTTACAAAGAACAATAAATAAACCTTGGCCTTGTTGCAGTTGGCTTAATGAGACCTTTTAGACATTTATTGCACAAAATGCAATTATAAATATGACAAATATACATCATTTATAATATCATCAATGCCCAAATTAAATGATACCTTACTCAACAAGTTAGACTTTGAGACTTGCATTCATTGTTACTATATTTAAAAGAACCTTTGTAACAAGAGTTTTATGAGACCCAAATATCTAAAAAACACAACAAATTATCCCAAAATTGAAGTAATAAAACTAGATCATACCTTACTATATGTAAAAGTTTCAATCTTGTTTTCCTTCTTCAAGAAAGCATTTGTAGTCAAGCTTTCTTTAAGATGGTTATGTGACCATTCTATTTTAATTTTTCTAAGGTTAATAATAAAATAAATTGGATAGGTAAGAAGAAAAAATTATTCAATGTTGGATTCCTAATAAATATGGAACATTTGGTGACTCAAGAGGCAGGGAGGATCCACAACCATATATACTATCATACTTCATAAAATATTTTTTTAAGAAAATGAAATCATGCATGATAATCCCTTTTGCTCTCGTCATAAGCATGCATCGCATAAGATTCAATTCTCAAACTAAATCTCATTTAATAATCACAATATATATATAATATGTACATAAAGGAATGCATAGTAAATGTCCATGAGAAATTATCACCAAAGTTATCACAAAACTACCACCAAAATCACATGAGAATCCAAAATTGTATCAAAAACGTAATAAGTCAAAATATGTAAGAGAAAAAAGTTGTGTTATGAGATATTTCAATAAAAATATTTTTAATTGAAATCATCAGTTATTGTGTGGATGATCCTTCAATATTTTCAATAGACCCAAACTGCTTTACTTTTTCTCTTGCTTTCATGGATGTAGCTAGAGAAACGAGATTAGAATTATGGCATCGAAATTTTTATAATTGGGATTTGTAGAACTTTTAGATAGTCGATCAGAATAAGAAAATTTAGAAGTGGAGTGAACAACAACAATAGTTTTAGTAGCGGGAACATTGGTAGGGCTAGTATGAGTAATTGTAGTAGCAACATGCATAGTGTGTTTATGATTGGAAGTGGGGTTGGACAATTCAGATGGAGAAGAATATGAATTAGTAGTTGAAGAGTGAGAATGAATAGGCGCATGGCGAGCGAGATTATTTAGAATTTTTCCCAAGCCTTTATCTTCTAGATGAGAAGGCTCTAGTGATGGGTTCCAGCCATCATTTTGAACATTATCCCATGCATTATTGACATGGTTCTGCATGGTAATATTGTGAATGCTTGGATGGGGCCTCATAGGAGGAGAGGCACTTCATTTAAAAATAGGGGCTTGACAGATGACATTGTGAGAGCCTAAAACATGTTCCCAGTGGTTGCAAATTGGTCAAATTATTCTAAGTTCGCGTTAAAGTGAACATATAAATGCATTTTCTTGTTTCTACTAGTATCCCAAATACCAGTAGGTTGGCTTCCTCTACCTCGTCCCATACTGCTTGGTGTTTATGCATTAAAACTCATATTTGCAAGTGAAATGCGACATTAACAATAACAAATAACTCGAAGTAAGTTGATACTTAAAAATATTAGTATGTTTCCCTTTAAAATCACTACAACGAGCTTGCATTCAAGACATAAACTAATGAGCTAAATGAGGGTTTGTGAGGTGAAAGAAAGAACTACAGTGAATAATGGAGTAATAGGGAATTGAAATAGGGAAATAAACACTTTTAAATATTTTGAGAACGTGCCCTTTTTCAATTTTTGGACAAATGCCATTTGAGGTGTTTGATTTTCTCTCTATTTCTGACTTTTTGTTTTGTTGCAGGTTCAACCCTTTCTTGAATCCTGTCGCATATAATAAAATTGACAGGAATTGAAAATAATTTTTCCAATATAGTTGTAGTAACTAAATAATAAAAAATGGCATGATGCATGTATTACTAGGGTTAAGGTTTTTTCATAAAAAATGAGGATTTGAGCTCATGGACAAGGGAAATGAGTTGAGATAGGGTAAAGTCACATAATCGGACATATTTACTGTCAAAAAAGGGTTCAAAAACGAATTGAGCCAATATTTTCTATGAAGGAATTCACAATTTTCCATGAACAAGAGTGTTTTGTGAAATTTCTTTGTATAATGCTCATAACCATAACCTTTCATAAAACCCTAGATCGAAATAGGGCTTTGGTCCATTGAAAGAATAGTAACTATTTTATTGTAATTGTTAATAATATTTATTGCAACTGAAGATTTTGTAAAGAAAACATTTTTTGCATGACAAGAAGGGGTGAATATATAATGATTATTGGTAGTATGAACAAAGACATGGAAAATACAAGGAAACAAAGAGCCATCAACCAATATCCAAAATACAACTCAAATGTGTAATTAGCTATATAAATCTCAAATTACCCAAATTATTCCCTTCTTATTTGACACATGACCTACAAGGAGGTACGTTAGTCTCTCCACAATATCGATAAACAAAGCCACTATTTACTGTTCACAATTACAACTTGCTATAGTAAGAGACACAGTAATAGTGCAACTTACAACGAATAAAATTTCCAAAATAAACCCAAATACTCAATTTTTAAATGTATGATTCCCATGCAAAAACCCTTATTGTGAAGAACCATTGATTTCTCTACTGATCTTAATCTGAATGTTAGTTTTGATGTGCAAATTTCATCTTTATAATTATAAATAAGTTGATGATCATTTGCTTCATGTGCATAGGTTTCTTGAGGTGTTTGTGAGTGTTGAATAGGTAAATGTATTGAGTTTTATGTTAAATTCATAAGCATATTAACATTAAAACAAAAAGTTGAACAACAACAATAAGATGTAAAGAAAACCATCAAATGATCCATTAACACAGTGTTTTGATGAAGGAGTTTACCCCTCTTGGGTTACCTCTCCTTGGTCCAACTTCCATAGCTTGGGCCTCTGTATTAGCTAAAAATGGAAAAAATAATTATCTCCTGAAACCTACTCCAATGTGCTTAGAATGTCCAAATCATATAGGATTGACTCTTTTTGAGCAAAAAATGGTCGAAATTAGCAAAATTTATGGCACAATCAGTTTTTCCTAGGAAATATCCTCCAAAACTGGAGAGAAATCCAATTAGCGCCGCTAATTTTGGAGATCCCACTGCAATTTGCGAACTCCGCCAAACTGGCCGCCGAATTAAACTGGAATTAATTAACTGATAAGCATGGATTAACTTTATGATAAGCAATGGTTTAAATGTTAATTGGGCGCATAACATAATCCGCATTAAAAATGTGATTAGCACATTTAAATATCATTTATGGTAATTAAACTGAATTAAAGATTTAACCCCGCCATTTGCAATACGTCTTCGCCTTTGTTCATCTCATTGTGGTTCCATGGTGAGGGGGATGGCTTGCGGGGTTGGTCCCCTTCCTCGGCCCAACAGTCAACTGCATTAATTTAAATATATTCCACAACATACCGTATTAAGAACCGATATGCGGGTGTAGTGGTAGCAATGGCGTGTTTTGTGGGGGAGGTCACGGGGTCGACCCCGACCTCCGCCCAACCTCTGTATAAAAATTTTACACCAAAACATAATATGAAATTCGACCATACATTTTTGAAATTTGACCTTTGATGGGGGGGCACGTGGGGGGGCATGTGGTGGCATTCGGGAATGCCACGTGTCCTCTTCCCATTAGATCCTCCCACAACCAATTAAATTGCAACAAGTCACCCACTTAGAAACCAACAACAAAGTGACACTTGGAAAAGTGTCATTGGGAAAATTGAAGGAATATTCCCAAAATATTACTTTTTAATGACTAGGTTGCAATGTCACTATTATGTCCTTTCTG
The DNA here is from genome assembly GCA_034641835.2 of Pinus albicaulis. Classification (NCBI taxonomy): domain Eukaryota; kingdom Viridiplantae; phylum Streptophyta; class Pinopsida; order Pinales; family Pinaceae; genus Pinus; species Pinus albicaulis. The sequence goes on along the minus strand of CM076583.1, from coordinate 1,025,026,907 downwards.
CAAAAGTTTTAACTATTTAGGAAAATGAACAGCAGGCTATAACTTTCACATACAGAGTCGTCTTTCTGATCGATTATGAGCACTTCCATTTTGAGCTTAACACTGAGTACCTTATCATTCCTCCCCACTAGAAGCCTTTTGGACCCCAAAAGATCTTTGATTACTGAACATGTGGATGAGGTTACAATTCACTCACCCTTCTAGTCTCAATCCACTGAAATTTTCCCATCTTCATCAACGTGAGATTTTCACAAAAACTAAGCTTTTTCCTTGACTCTTGAAACCCTATCTTGCTATTGTTGACACCGTCATGCTGCAATTTCCCTAAATTTGTAGAGAAAAAATATGTCCTTGAATAAATAAACTTGTTTTCACCTCGGTCGTCAGTCAAAGGAAACTTGAAAATTGTCTCACCTCAAACATTGTCGTCATGGTGATTCTTAGCTGATCTTGCTTTGTACTTGCGTCGAATTTTTACCAAGTATTTTCGTCATTTCCATGTACTCTTTGGAAACCAAAAACAAGCATTTGTGGAGCCTATGCCTTCTTTGTCAAATTTCTTTGGTTCTTTCTCTTTGGCCTTTGCTCTCTCTTGCACCGACATCTTGTTTCCAACACTGCTCAACATTGATGTTGACTACTACAAATCTTTCACATCTTGTTTGCCTCCTTCCAAAGGAAACCTATTAGAGTCTTGAAACATCTTTTTATAAGCATAAGCAACTTCAATGAAATCAACTTGTTCATTTGATGCATATTTTTGAAAGGTTTCATTCAAAACATCTTTATTCTTGATCATTAACAAAGTCAAATTTTGACTTCCATTCACTATTCTCTTCATTTCTCCTGCATGTATAAGAGACAAAATTATCTTATTCTTATGCGCTCTAACTATGTACTCAATTCCATATTTAAACAAGTGATAATTATTCTCATGGAGATTAAATATTGCTTTCCTATCATAAAGATAAGGAATTCCCAAAACAATACCTGAAATCTCAAGCGACACTACATCAAGTTCAACTTCGTCAAGAAAGTTTGAATTGATTCCAAACCTTAGAATGCATTTCCTTGTTACCTGCAAGTTTGCATTCTTGCATATCCACTCTAAAGGATAAGGTCTTGGATGTATAACAGTTTCAAGGTTTATCTCCTTAACTAAGTCTTTGTAAATCAAATTAGCTTGATAAACACTATCAAATAGTGTGTTTATATTGGTATGTCTAGAAACGACTCTAATATGAAGTAGCTCAATTCTGTTGAAAATGCAACAAGATGATGGAGCTTAGTGAAATGAAGTCGCCTTCACTAAGTGGGCCCGCAAGCTATTTTTGGCGCAAAGTCTATTTTTAATATATGATAATGGTCTAGGAGTCAGCAAAGAGTGCTATTCTGGATGATTGGTTTGTGCTGGTAAAAACATAGTGACCTCTATTTTTAGACATACAGGTCGAAGTCTATTTTTAGACTGCCTGTCTAAAAATAGGTCAGTCAAATATTATTAACCCTTAATAATATTTGGACTATAAACTTTAGTTTACATATAATTTCTACACTCTCTTGCTGTTGTAGACACCATCATGCTGCAATTTCCCTGAATTTGTAGAGCAGCAAGTTGTCCTTGCATAAACAATCTTGTTCCTACATCGGTCATCAATCAAAATAAACTTGAAAATTGTCTCACCTCGAACATTTTCGACATGGATAATCTTAGTTGATCTTGCTTTGTACTTGTGTCGACTTTTGACCAAGTGTTTTCGCCATTGCCATGTACCTTTTTGAAACCAAAAACAAGTACTTGTGGAACCTATGCCTTCTTTGTCAAATTTCTTTGGCACTTTCTCTTTTACCTTTGCTCTCTCTTGCACCGACATCTTGTTTCCAACACTGATCAACACTGATGGTGGTTGTTGCAAATCTTTCACATCTTGTTTTCCCCCTTTCAAAGGAAACCCATTAAAGTCCTGAAACATCTTATTACAAGCATAAGCAACTTCAATGAAATAAAATTGCTTATTCAATGCATCTTTTTGAAAGGTATCATTCAAAAAATATATATGCTTGATCATTAACAAAGTCAAATTTTTATTTGAATTCACTATTCTCTTCATTTCTCCTACATGTATAAGACACAAAATTCTCTTCTTCTTATGTGCTCTAACTATGTACTCAATTCCATCCTTAAACACTTTATACTTATTCTCATGGAGATGAAATACTTCTTTCCTATCATAAAGATAAAGACTTCCCAAAACAATACCTGAAATCTCAAGCAGCACTACATCAATTTTAACTTCGTCAAGAAAGTTTGAACTGATTGCAAACCTTAGAATGCACTTCCTTGTTACCTGCAAGTTTGTATTCTTTCACATCCACCCTAAAGGATAAGGCCTTGGATGTATAACAGCATCAACGTTTATCTCCTTAACTAAGTCTTCGGAAATCAAATTAGCTTGAGAACCACTATCAAATAGTGTGTCTATCTTGGTATGTTTAGAAATGACTCCAATATGAAAGAGTTCAATTCTTGTATCTTCATATTGAGTTACATTGGAACAACTTGTAGAACTAGTGCTTGTGATGTTCTTACCTTTCAAGCCCATTTTTGTAATCTTGGTTTCATATCCTGAATCTGAACCTAAGTCATGTTCAATGATTGCAACAATTTTTCCCTTCTCTTTGGCTTCAACTTTAGATGAAGTTGTCAACAATGGTCGTCATCATGGCCATTCTTTGAACAATTTTTACATGTGAGTTTCTCTTTCTATTTTTTGATAGAGTTGTTTCTCTTTCCTCTTCCATTAAACTTTCCCATTCCTTTTCCCTCATACTCAAGGAAACTATCACTTTTATCATCTGCACTATGTTTCCCTCTTGCTTCTAGATGTGTGGCTTGAACGCAAACCTCATCTAAGTTTGTGGGATTGAACGTGAGAATAGTATGTCTAAGTTAATTGTGAAAACCCCCAATATACTTTAACAAAGTTTCTTGAGAATAAAAATTGACACCCAAAATAAGATCTCTTTTCCTAAATTCAAAGTATAATCTTGCACACTTTTCTGTTTCAATTGTCTAAAATTCTCCGAGTCCATAGTGGCTTTTTGCATGTAAGCTAGAGGATAGAATTGCATTTTAATGGCAGCAATAAAATTTTACCAAGACATTAAGATATCATCGTGGTTTTTAATCTCTTCTTGAGTCCTTGATTCCCACCATGTAAGTGTTGATCCCTCCATCCTCGAGGAATCCAATTGAATCTTTATGTCATATTTTTGAAGGTTCTGAATTCTGAAATAAACCTCCAATTAACGAATCTAATTATCCATCCTGTCTGCATTCACTTTGCCATTATACATTGGAAGCTCAAATTTAACTACAAGTTTGAGTAAGGGAGTTTTTCCTTTTGGGGTTTTTGAGTGAGTATGGGTGGTTTGTGGAAGTGGAAGTGGAAGATGATGTCGATGGTGATGATGAGGATGATGATGAAGATGGTGGAGATGGATGAGGCTTTCCTTCACTACCCTTTGAATCCTTCACTTCATCCTTTTTATCTCCTGAGGTTCCCTCTCCATGTGGAGACTTAGAATTCTCTCCAACCATCCTGGTGCTCCTCTCTTCAAAGAGGATCCTAACCTTTTCAGTTAATTCATAGAAATCCTTCTTGTATGCTTCCTCTTATGAAAGACCTTCAGTCTCTCCTATACCTGAAATGATGGCTATGGATTCAAGCTCAGCTTCTGGTTTTTCTTTTACCTCCTCAATCTCAGTTAGAAATAAAACTTGAGGTGCTTCAAGTGTAGATGTGAGTGAAAATTTGGGTGGAGATGGTGGCCTTGTGGCTCTCCTTTTTTTGGTCCTAACCTCAAGACTAGAAACCAACAGTTTCCCTTCTCCTCTCTTCAACTTCAACCTTGTAAGCATCACAAATTTGCAACCATTAAAACCCTACTTGCACAAAACTCAAGCAAATATCAAGCACATAACCTTTTCTCTGATACCATCTTGATCTAAATCTGAATGTTAGTTTTGTTGTGCTAATTTCATCTTCATAATTATAAATAATTTGTTGATCATTTGCTTCATGTGCATAGGTTTCTTGAGGTGTTTGTGAGTGTTAAACTGGTAAATGTATTGATTTTTATGTTAAATTTATGAGCATATTAACATTAAAACGAAATGTTGAACAACAAAAATAAAATGTACAACAAACCATCAAATGATCCATTAACACAGTATTTTTATGAAGGATTTCACCCCTCCTAGGCTACATCTCATTGGTCCAGCTTCCAATGGCTTGGACCTCTATATTATCTCAAAATGGAAAAAAGTGATGTTTACAATCCTCTACTACTCTTGAAACCTGCTCCAACATGCTTTGAATGTCCAAATAATCGAGGATTGACTCTTTCTGAGCAAAAAATGGTCGAAATTTGCAAAAATTATTTCTCATTCAATTTTGGCCTAGGAAACCACACAAAAACTGGAGAGAACTCCAGTTAGTGCCGACAATTTGGAGTTCCGCCAAAAATGGAGGACTCCGCCAACTCCACCGCTAAGATAATCGTGGTTTAATTAACTAATAAGAGAGGTTTAATTAACGCGCATTTGCAATAGCCCTCCGCTCCTAGTCGTAGCCGAACTTTCTGTGGTAAAGGGTTGGCCCCACTTACCCTGATCGCAAACCATATGTTAATTGAAATATAAACCACCAACATGCATTGTTAAGAAACATTAACTTAGTCTATTGGTATGACTTGTGGTTTGTGTGGGGGAGGTCGCGGGGTTGACCCCGACCTCTACCCATCCTCCGACATAATATTTTACCACTCCATATATGTGTAATTCGACCTACCAACTTAACCAAAAAAATTTGCCTTTGAGGGGAGAAGGGGGTGGGGGTGGACATGGTGGCCTCCCGACTAGCCATGTGTCCTCTTCCCATTGGTCCATTCCCAACGAATTAAATTGCAACAAGTCACCCACTCAGCAACCAACCACGAAGTGACACTTGTCATAGTTTCATTGGGAAAATTGAAGGGATATTCTGGGAATATTATTTTTTTGATGACTAGGCTTCCATGTCATAATTATGCCATTTCTGCAAAAAAATTAGTTGCTTAGAAAAACAAACAACAGGCTCTATCTTCCTCATACGGAGTCAGTTTTCGATGAAACAAATTGCACTAGATTCCTGGCGACGAGGACTTCGCGGTTGTTCACGTACCAATCAATTCTGAGCACTTCCATTTTTTGAGCTTAACACTGAGCACCTGATCATAAATGTATTTCAGATTAATCACATCATAATGATTTGGTCGATGTTTAGAACCATCTAATGTGGTTCATCCTTAGGAAAAGGTGATGAAGAAAATTGATCTTAATGAATAAATAGTATGGATGCATCATTTCCTGAAGATAGCCGATGAAAATTAGCTGTTGAAAACTAGCCGTTAGGGGATGATGGGTGGAAGTTGAGTAGGAGCTGGACTCCGGCTCTCTCTAGGTGATGTCTCCCCCCTTTTATTGAACCACAGGTCACTTGTGGTCTTGGTTGATTTCTTTTATGGTTTTATTTCCCTTATCCATATTTTTATTTATTGTTCCTTTAACCTTCTTCTTTTTCTTTAGTATAATTTTTCTTTGTTCTTGGTCTTTCTTCTTATTTAGTAATATTTGTGAATATTTTAAAACTTTTAAAATAATAATATTTTTTTTAATAAATAGTTATTATTAAATTCTTTTAGTCCTTTTTCAATATTACCCTATTGTAATAATAATATTAAAAATTTTAATCATTTTATTAACATATTTATTAATAAATTCTCTAACCCCTTTTTCTTTTGCTTCTTTAGTATATATATTTTTCTTTGTGCTCGGTATTTCTTTTATTTGAATTATAATATATTTTATAATAAATACTTCAAAACTCTTATTAAAATAAAATAAAAAATTTAAACCTTTTTATAATCTTACCTTTATTCCTTTCTCCTTATTACCCTATTATAATAAGAAAAATTGTTCATTAAACACACCCCTTCAAATATTCTTAATAGATGTAAAATTTTATTTTTATTTTTTCCCTACTAACTAACTAATAACGGCTATTTTTCATCGGCTATCTCCAGGTAATGATGCATCCATACCATTTATTCATTAAGATCAATTTTCTTCTTCACCCTATCCTGAGGATGAACCACATTAGATGTTTTGAAACATTGACCAAATCATTATGATGTGATTAATCTGAAAGACATTTATCGAAATTGCGGATCACAAAAGTCTTAGATCTAACAATTTTGATTAGGGCTTTGTTTTGAATTTGTTGGATAGGAAGTGTCAGTCTAGGAACTAGGTCAAGGTTTCAAGGTTAGGTTTCAAATGACCAGCTGTAGAGATGAAAATGAAGCCAGGTAGGTATGCTTAGAAACATATTTATATTGTCATTGTGGTATAGGGTTTGAGAAAGGAAGAATCAAAATGAGCATATGACTATGATTTCATTCATTAGAAGAAATAGAATAGATACATGAAAATCTCATAAAAACAGAGCACAAAATTATGAATTCTACTTTAAAAAAACATGAGATCATCATATGAAAGCATACATGTGATTGCGCAAAGAAACATAAACATTCAACCTAATGGTAAAACTGAGAAGAACAATGTCAATAAGCATACCACTGGAGTCCCAAAATTATAGCTGCAACATGTCTTTGATATCACCGTAAAAAGATGTACATAAGATCCACACTGTAATTATCAACTATCCAACATCTACAATGACTTCAGTTGGATTACATATAGAATATAGAGAATATTCCATCACTATGGGTCAAAAAATGATCCAAAACACTTCATTAATGCACCTAATGAGTCATTACCTATTTTTTAGGGAAGTTAGAAACAATCTCCCCTATTTTAGCTGACAAGTAGGAGTCTTTGTCTCTTTCATTAAATACAGGATCCTAAAACAAGGAGGAACATCAGTAGACTCATTAACTATGATAAAAACTCATGATATAGTTGTAACCTTGATAATTTTAACTTTTTGATTGCCACCTATCCAGAAAAAACTTTAACAGAGAAGCGTAGCGTGCTCAGGCATAAACGTAGCAAGACATTGGAGGGGATTTTTAGGTGCCTTTTGTGCATATTCAAGCTAAACGAATGGTTGTATAATATAGCCTTGGATGTATACTAGCCTCCATAAGTGTTAAACCTGCAAAAATATATTTTTTAAGCCTCCAAAAATCACTTTTTCCAAAGACTGCTCCAAAAGCGCAACGTGGGGTCTGAAACAGTGGCAGAAACATGTTTTATGATTTTTTGTTCCATCATGTGCACTGACAAGGAAAAAAAAGTAAAGTACATATCTGACATGTATTCACCAAAATATATCCAACCATGCAATAAATTCATCATTTGGAGGTCCTCGGAAGAAGCATAGTGTGGGCCACGCTACGCTTCTATACATCCAACATTGCCAAATTTTCCAAAAATACCAAAACTACTCGAGATTTTCTGAAACTTCATTCTTAGCATCCTTGAATGATGACCTAGACAGCTAGAGATGCCTCAGCCATCAAATCCAAGTTATCCTTCTTCTTTAGCTTGGTTAGGGTTTTCTTAAGCTTTTTTTTCATTTTCCTAACCCTGATTTGAGAAATCTTGTTTCTTGTGTAGTAGTCCCTTGCCATGTGCCTCTAGAGGATGGTGGCCCTGTTGGCCTTCTTCAAAAGCATCTCCAGGTGTTCATTAACCCTACCAAGCCAAAATTCTTTGTCTTTTTCAATCTTAGCTTCAATCATGTCATCAAAATCCTGTTGACCTAAGGGAGAATATGACTCACTTTTCCACACTTTTTTCCATGAATATCCTCTTGTCATTGGCCGCCTTGGCTTCATCTACACATATTTATCCTCAACTTGATAAATATCAATCACTACCTTACCTTTATCATCCTTTATCATCTTTGTCTTTTTCAATATTAGTTGCAATCATGTCATCAAAATCCTGTTGACCTAAGGGAGAAGATGACTCACTTTTCCACACTTTTTTCCATGATAATCCTCTTGTCATTGGCCTCCTTGGCTTCATCTACACATATTTATCCTCAAGTTGATAAATATCAATCACTTCCTTACATTTATCATCCTCTGACACCAAATGCCTTGGGTTTGCTTAAGAGCAGTTGATTTACCTTTAGTTGCGTGTTCTCTTGTTGCAAGAATGATATCATGAAATTTTCCTTTGAAAGATTAACCTTAAGCTCTCTTATTTCTGCTTATTTCTCCTTTATTACCTCCTCAGGTTACTTATGTGTCTCATGCTATACCATGTCATCCTCAAAATGTGCCTACTCATCATCATGCGAGGGTGCATCATGCTGGTGTTCTATCGAAGGAGAAAACACTTGTCTTTTCCCTCTGCTGTAGGTTTTGGTCACCTATGCCCTAGGTGTCTTTTCCATTGATGCCCTAGGTGACTATGTAACCTCTGTTGGTCTACTTGAAGAGCCACCTCTTGTGGCTTTGGTGATGCCAATGGTGTACTATGACTATTAGGTTGACTAGTAGCAGGTAAAAGAGAAGTTGATTGGATGAATGTCTCGCAAGGTAGGTTGATTTTTGAAAGATAATGGAGAAAAATAACTTTGACCAAGCCATGGTGAAATAGGTTGGATTGATGATCCTTCCCTTTAATCTGTACCTTCTCTGGCATCTTGACAAAAATTCTATACAAATAATGAGGTAGGTTTAGAGGTTTGGTTGTGAAATGCATGAGGAGCCTTATACGATACAGACAAAGCCTTGAAAACCTCCCTTCACAGGTAAAGTACCTCATGATAATTTTCATTAGTGGAGCATACCTATCAAGCAATTTCCCAAAGGAAAAAATGTGTTTTGGAGCATCTTTATAGTGTGACTTTAGGAAAACTTTGTAATTCTCAATGTCCAAATCCATCCCTTTGAACCAGATTTCTCCAAGATTTGGAATACCTGTAGTTGTGGAAATGGCATCTGCTGAAATGGTGAAGTTTACCCGTACAATGCTAGCCTTATCCTTCTTAAAATTGGTGGTAAAGAGGCTTGTCAATTTGGCATGGAAACCTGCTTCTTGGATCTTTTCACAAAAACCTAGACAATCCATATCCTCAAAGGCTTTCTTGATGAAAGGTGAGGCCATGATTTCTTTGAAATACACTGGCTCATACCTGGATACTAGCCCACCCTTATTGTAATTTTCTTCTTAGTGTCATTATTTCCAGTTTCCATGGTTAAAACCCTAGCTGAGTGGGAAGGAAAGGGATAGGATATGACTGTAAAAACACGAGATAAGGGACTGTGGTGTTGAAGGAAAGGGATGAAGGGGTTAGGAGGTGTGTACATTTATGGGAAAATTTCAAGGGATAGGGATAGATGTTAGAGAGTGTAGGGAGGCGAAAAATATTGAAAGTAGTGAGGGGAATGTGTAAAAAAGTGGAAAACATAGTCCTAGTCTAGGAAACTATCAATGGAGCAGCCTAGGCTAGGGTTTATAGGGAAATGAAGGGGAATGAGTGAGGGAAGTTTTTTAGGGATCAAAAGGTGTAGGTGAGTGTCGTGGAGTAAGAAACTTAGGGTTTTACCACTGATTTGAAACAAATTCTCATGGAAATGAAAAACGCAATGAAAACCCTAGAAGAGGGAAATTCACTAAAATTTTTGAGAAGATAGATGCAAGAGAAGAGTAAAAATTGATACTTACTTGTCCAAGAGGTATTGTAAGCCCTGGCTTGCTGAGATGAAACCTTGTGGATGGTTTCTTTGCCTCCAATTTGAAAATGCAACAATGGATACCGGAAGTGTAGCGTAGGAGGAAAAGCATAGCGTGGCTGCTAGAAACACAACGTTCAACATAATGGAGCAAATCTTTGATGGATTTCGATCTTTGGATGGTTGTGGAGAGTTTTAGAATATAGGAAAGGAGCTCTTGAAAACCTGGAAGGATGAAATGAACTCATGAAAAGCTTCATGTCCATTAATAGCTCAAAAACTTTGATTTTGGCTTAATGATATCATATGTACTTGAGAAAATATCCTTTGAATGGTTTGACATGTAGCATAACTTATTTGCAAAGGAAATGTTTCCCTTTACTTTATTTTCTAATTTGCTAACTCCCATGATGGTGACTCAAATGATGAAAATGAATCTCATTTACCTTTTTTTTATGATTGGGATTATGATGACAAGTCAAATGTAATCCTAGACCATGACCTACATGATGGTATATTAACTAATTCATGACCCTAGACACTTAACTTTATACTTGACTGGGCTAAGTAATGAATACCATCAATGAATGGATGGAGAAACACTCACCTAGACAACAACCAGTGATCAAATTTTATTTGAAAATTAATCTTAAACCATAAAAAGTTGACCAATGATTCTATCAAAAAAGCATGAAAGAGTGTCTTTGATCACTGAAACCTCTAGACACTAACATAACCTTTTCATCAATTTAGTTTTAGAGCTCGCTCTCTATTCTCTCTCTCTCACTCTTGGACACTTCAATTTTTATTGGAGCACTAAGAGGAGAAAGAGATCAAGCAATGAAAGGAAGGAAAAACAAGCGAAGGAAGGACAAGGAAAGGAAAGGAAAGAAAAGGTTAAGCACTTGTAACAAGCAAGCTTCAGTAGGAGTACTTGCACGTAACATATTGCATGTATGATTTCCTAGCTGGTTTTGACATGCATGGTATGTGCATGTTGGTATTTAGTTCTTTTGTTGTCGGTGGCATGGTTTTTCCGAGTTTTTATAGTGGTGTTCAGCCTTGGCTTCCTATTTCTGGATAGCCATGGTGATGGGATTTTTCTTGGTTTTGAGCTTTTGAATTTCCAAAAGGTTTCAGAAGCTAAGGTGGAGGTGGTCTTGGGAAAATTCCCAAAGGCCTAGGAATCCCTTAATCGGTAATGGCGGGATACACAGTAAAGCCTGAGGGTGGAGACAAGAAAAATTCCTCAGGGATGGTGAAGGAATCCAAAGGAATTCCAAGCTCAATATGGTTTTGTGATCTCGGGGCAGGTTTAGGCGAGATCACGATATTGTGAGGGTGGAGGTGGTTTAACCTATAGATTCCCCTTAGTTGTTTGGAATTGGTTTATCCCATGAGATCCCACATTCATGCTTGGAATATGGCACGAGGGTGACTCGCTGAAAGAATGATTTGGTTCAACCACATCTATGGTCGGGTGGTACATGGAAGTTCCGAGCGTGGTTGGATTTTTACTATGTTAAATGAAAGCTAAGTTCTATTGCTTTTGATTGGTAAATGTATTTTTTATTGTGTGGCTTTAATGGTTGTTATCTTATGGCTATTTATATGTTTATATGTTGGTTATAAACATGTATATATGATTGGTTTTATTCATGGATAATTTCATGTTTTTACTTGTAAGTGAAAGGATAATGGATACAAGACCTAATTGATGTTAAGACAACTAATGGAGGAGGGTGGTGATCCTTCTTGTTAAGTCTCATATGATTTTTCAGTCTCTCAGGCTCATACTTATGTTCATGACCTCTAGCTTGCATATCTACCAAGTGTTTGAAGAAATGCCAGTTCCGATTCCAGAGAGCTGGGTTCATGGGTTAGGGCCCAACCCACGTGCCTCAACTTCTCTGTCGTTTCCATTCTTTTCTTTCATGTCATTTAGCTGGTTTTTCTTTTGAGCATTTAACTAGTTTGCTGGTATTTTTATTGATGTTTTAGTTGCTTCCCATTGTCTTTTGCTATAGATATAATCTGCTTATCTACGTTGTAGAATAAATGATAAACTCAGTAAAGTTGTGCTTGATGATAAACTCAAACATAAAGAAATTTTTGGCAGTATTAGTTGCAGTATTAGTTTCAGTGTTTCTTTCCATTGTTTTTATCACGCATTTCATATGTATTTCATGCATAAATTAGCAAGGTTGATCGTAGGACGTATAGTTAAAGCCCCAGAGCAGCTCTGTGGTACTCCCTCGCTTCATTTCCCATCATCCTTCCATCTCTACTGTTACACTTCAATTCCCTTCTTTTTCCTCATCGTAGCTACCGCACCTTTTTTTATTCATAAAATGCTTAAATCTTTAAAATTTTGATCTCCGCCTGTTCTCCTCGAAATTCCCGATACCGCACTTCGCATCTTGCATGACCCCTTCCTTTTCCTTTGTCATTCTTCAACATCTCAGCGATTTTCCCTTTTCACCTCACCTTTACCTTTTTAACGCAAAAAATCTTGAAATTATTAAAAATCGACCCCCGCCTTTGCTCCTCGGTTCTCCCGCTACCATACTTCACAAATTTCAAATCACGTTTCTTATGTCATTCCTGTTAACACTTACTGCTCATTTTCGCTGATTGCGATAATCGCTTCGTACCCCGCCACATCGCAATCACAAATCGCAATGTTTCCCTTTTTCTTTAAGACTCACCCCTCTTATCCGACGATTGTGATATTGTTATCGCACTCTTCCACTGGTCCCACTGCCACGTCATCCACCACAATCGCACCACAACATCGCAATCGCATTTCACATCGCATTCGGTATCGCATTTTTCACTTCGCATTTCCTCCCAACTGCACTCCCGCTTCTCCTCCATCCTTGCGACATTGTGATATTGTGATATCGCAGATCGTATATCCCACTTCTATCCGCCAATCATAACTCCGCCATCGCATATTTCAATCATTCCGCTCCATAGATTTTGCGCCATAATAAAGTTGTAATAAGGTTTAAAACCCACTCTTTCCTCCTCTAAGCCTTGTTTCATGTGTTTAAGCCTTCCATTAGCCTCTGTTGTGGAGGTAAATCCCCTCTATGGACAGAGGCGATCCCACTAGCCCTAGATTGGGTCTAGCAACAATCGAATCACGCAATGACGTTGGTTCCTAGTTACAAGAAAGACAAATATCGCAATAAAGTAGCCTACCTTAAATCCTACGATGTTGTTGTCGAGGAAGAAGTGGTGCTCCTCATCCCTAGCTTGACAGATCACAATCCTTTCGTTCGCCATGTCCGGAAACCTGTACACATGTAGAGAAACGACAACATACAATGTAATACTCAAAGCATGTAACTATATATCAGTCAGAGAAGATATAATTCGTTTCATTAAATAAAAGAGTAGACACATGAATGGAACCAAAATCAAAGTTGCTTATATTATAGATGACAAAAGGGAGATTACAACCAAATGCTCTGACGCTATGATCTTCCTTCGGTGGGGCTTACAGTGGAGCACGTCTCAACAAATCCTGTCGGGAATCTGGACAAATCTCTCTCTCTTACGAGGTTCTCCTCGGCTCTGCTCTCAATAGTCGCCCAGCTATAGTTTTCTTCCCACAAGTTCAGCTAGCTGGTAAATAGAGAGGGCAGGATTTTATAGAGGGAGGAAGGGAAGTTGGGATCCCTATAATCATGGGATAGGGTCCTATTTCTTAGGAAGGTTCCATGATAGGTGGAAAACCACATCCTAAACAAGGATATCTGGAGCAAAACTACCCAAATTATTCCTGATGATTCATTATGAAGTTGTTAGAATCAAACTTCCGCCATTTAGTTTTAAAAAACATTCCTTAATAGGCTTGGCGCGAGTGAAACACAGGGACAGAGCACCAGCTAGCGCACCCTATAGTGTGCATTTTCCCCATTGGTGCGAGGGATGAACTGGCTACCCGCGCCAATGCCAAAACATAGGTTTTTATGGTTTTCCAGAGGAAATGTTCTTCAAGAGAATTCTTGTCCTTATGCAGAAGGATGCCATCAAAGTGTTTTTAGGACATTTTACTATTCACAGGTCATGGGAATAGTCCTCCAATGTGCGGGATGAGGGATTGCAGGGACGGTGACAAAATGCTGTGTAACAGATGCCCCCTAAAGCATGAGGTCCGCGAGAGAGGGAGGGTTGAAATGCTTTATGAGAACATGCCCAACTGAAAACACTGTCGTCGGAAGACCTGCAAATACAAATAAAACTGATATCTCTAATACATGATATGTGGTATGGGCGCAACCATCCATAATAGAGTGTACAAAAACTAGGATCCAAGGTATGGACGCAGCCATCCCGTAAATAAGGACCAACAAGTAGACTCAGGTATGGTAGCAGCCATCCAATCGAATGAGTCATGTAATAAATCATAATAATCCACAAAGAACCTGCAGCCTGGATGTTTATCAAACAAAATCCAGGGTCTTTCGCTCCATCCCAACCCGAACAAAGTACAAGTTCAAGCATGCGAATAAATGAGTTGAAGTTGAACATGCAAGAACATCGTCTGATTACCAGCCAATGATGAAGACTATTAACAGACGCGAGAGAAACCACCAATAATGACAATGGTTTTCAAGGTACAAGAGGTACAATCCACGGAATGTGAACAGTGATCTGGCGTCGAACACCCGCAAAATCATTCGATCGAAGGCCAATAATGAAAACCTTACGTCGAATGCGAAGAACCTGCCATTGAGGCATGCAGCCTCCAAGGTACCTAGAGGGAGTCTCTAGATCAAATTCCTGGATAATGAGCTAAATTCTACAGGAACCAACCTCGTCGAAGGAGGGCCGTAATTTTTCCCACATCATCGACATGAGACAGAGGGATATAATGTTTTTGTGAATCAGGACCAACAGAGAATCAGAGGGAGGTTGTAAACTGCAGAGGCAAACTTCCATTGAACATATCGGTGGCACAACAGTGGATTTGGCAGTATTTGACATCAAAGGTTCTGAGGTCATGGTGACGTGGAAAAGAGCAGATGAGCGGTCAAAAGAGATTACCCAAACCCATGAAGGCAAGCAGATAACGAGATGAGATGTCCCCAACTCGACACGAATGTAGACAAGTGCCATGTTCAAGAGCGACATACTTCCGACATGACTATGATACTAGTTCCATTTTCCCCCACCATTTCTGGAGAGTACCCCAATTATTTTTGGAAATAATCTTGAAAGGGATAGCATATGCTTGTGATATAAGTTTATCCTTCGAACAAATCCAACCTAGTACATTTAACGAACCCTAGGAAGGAGGAACTCGAGTAACGTCATTACGACGGAATCCAATGTCATCAGTTTTTAACGAGTCTGAAAAAGGAAGAACTTGACGTCTTTTCATGTTTATAGAGTTTGAAAAGACAACGCAAAATAAAACTCCAGCAGTCCCTTTTTGTAGATAGTCCCACATATCCGAAAAGGTGGAAAACAATGTCTGAGAGAACCTCCTAGTCGCGATAGGCTAGGGTATTCCTTTTTCGTAAATAATCTATCCCAACCCGAAAAAGGGTTAAACGTATACTGGGTAGATGTCATTTCGCAGCCAATTTAACGAGCTCAAAACAACAAGCGACTTGGCGATATTTTCAGTTTTAGAGAGTCAGAAAAGAGTTAAAATATGACTCTAGTAGTGACGTTTTCGTGCTTTTACCGAGTCTGAAAAAGTATAAAATACAACTCGTGTCGTCGTCCTAATCGCACGAAAACCTGTCGTTGCACAAAAAGCAAGTGTAAAACCCATTTTTCGACAAAAATAGAATAAAATATTGGAAAAATAGGTTCCAAAACCTAATTTTGATTTTGAAAAGTTATAAATATCACCAATAGTAAAAATTTATTTACTTTTCACCTTTTTACCTCTTTGCAGAGGGATAGTGAGCCATTTCCTTTGCGATCTTGAGGTGACGATTGTGGACGATCTAGTGGACGAATCTGGATTTCGTCTTCTCCAGGTAAGAGCCGCTTCCATTAGCCATATTCTAAGCTGCATTTCATTATATTTAATCATGGTTTGAGGCCTTTTAGGTAGGGAATTTCAAAATTTAGGGCTCCGCAGTTGGCACGGGTATCAGGCACAAACCCACACCAATCTGCTCTGTTTTACATAGAGGCCATGCCAGCTAGCGCAACTGTTAGCCAGATAGCTGTGCCAATGGCGCAACGCAAATTATGCCTAAAAAATTTCAAAAATGAACCAATGAAAACCAATTTTGAATACTTGAGGAGGTTTCTAATACTCCTACGCTTGATTTGATGCAAGTACCCAACGAAAATGGTAATTGAATGGAAGGAAAGAGAGCACAATGAGGAAGATGAATTTGCAATGGAGAATGAGCAGTGTATGAAAGCTCTCTGAAATTGCAGTTTGAAAAAATTCTTTCTAACGCCATGTCTCCGGGCTCATCCCGAACTACTGCAACATCTGGTTAGCATCTGGGATGAGGACGAGGAGAAGTTTAAACTTCGAGATCAGGTACTTTAGCTCGAAGTTTCAGACTTGTACTTCATCACTGGACTGTCACGCAGGGGTCCAGTTCCTATCTTGACTGGCACCAGGGCTTCTAGTGAAAACATGACAATGGTCATGGATAGAGTGTGCCCAGGGGCACAGAAGGGAACAAGTAGTGGCAAAGTCGACATTCAGACTGTTACGCGGGCTACGGGGTCACAGGCACCGCACGAGGCTACAAGACACATCTCCTTCTTGCGTCAGAGTGCATGAACCCAACCGTGTTTGACTGGGCCACGGCCGTGACTATGAACGTCCAATGGCAACTGACCAAATGAAAAAATACCAAGCTGAAACAGTTTGAATATGGGTCAATTTTGGTATCTTTCTTCCTGGAACGACTACCTATCTTCCAGTGCCAGGGCGGTATAGTCCCGGATCCACCATTGAGAGAGCCACAGATGGCTCGAAGGGCAGCATTGATGCCCAGGGCAGGGGGCGGCCAACAGAAGTCATGGAGGCCTGAGTTCTTCGAATGGCTCTGGCGACAGCTGATCGTCATAGAGGACTAGCCTTATGCGGGCACTAATTTCACTGGAGACGTAGACCTTCTGCTCCCGAAAGGAGAGGACTGGGACGAGGAGCTGGGTAAGGCCCTTTTTAATTTTATGAGTTTTATAATTTTTTGGTATACATGCATGTTCTAACAGCTGATCCTAAATGTATGCAGATGTTGGCCCGAAGAGGCCCGTTGGGATGTCACCAGTAGTGAGGAGGACCCCTCTCGCCTATGACCCTCAAGGTGAGGGGGGCGAGGGGGATGCGCTTGTACAGAACCTAGAGGGGATTGCTCGTGGGGTTCTGGATTATGCTCGCCTAGCTAATGTCCCTTTAGCTTATCAGAGGCACACCGTAGGGGTGCCGAGTCGCCTCCACCACTTACTAGGGTGGTTGGTGCGGGCAGCGACGTGCTACCATGAGCACCATGCCGACTAGTCACCTAGGCTTTTATTTGCATATTTTTGAGAGACATGTCGTCTCTGGATGTAACAAACATGTATATTTTTGGGTTTTATATGATGCACACGTTGCAAACATTTGACATATATATATACATCTTAATTCTACATGGATCTTGTTTACATATGATGATGTTTTTACAAGTTGCGCAAATGTCTATCTAATACCATGTTAGCTACTGCATCTGCTAGTGTATTCATTCGTCTTGGTATATGCTGATATGTAATGTAATCAAAATTTCTTTCAAGTAAACGAATACATAGATACAGTCTTAAAATGCATGAGTTCCTAACTGAACAATGACCATTGAGCTGTAAAACCGCAAGTTGTGAATCTAAGTGTACAAGTGATGCGTGAATACCGAGGTTGACAGCCTCGTTTAATAATTCCAAAACGGCACTATATTCTGTGACATTATTTGTGGCAGGCCCTAGACAGACACCTTGTAAATTAACCAACTCACTAGTAGGATCGTAAATTACCCAGGTTGCCAAAGACAGGTTCCTGGTACTACGGGAGGCACCATCCGCGAAACTGACATAAGGAGTAATAGACATCTGCACAATCAGGAAGACCCAATAAGAAGAAAAACGCTTACAAAGCACACCACACCACACATGCACAAAAATGAAAAGAAAAAAAATCACCTATGTACATATAATACGCAAGAATGATTCAAGCATAATATTTCTTCAAGTACAACCCATTTCTGGGCTGTGCCAAAGGAAGACCTTCATAATCAATCAGCTCGTAAGCCCTGTTTTTTAATAAACGTTTAACGATATAGGGCCCATGCCACATAGGTTAGAATTTTCCTGCCCCAAGCTTGTCATGGGCTTGATCATACAAGAGGATGAGGTCCCCTTCGATAAGAGAGTGTGGAGAAACCATTTGATCGAAATGAGCTTTAACCCACTTTTTCTGTGCCTCAATAACCAAAGCAACCAAGCGGTGAGTTTCATCCAATCTCTCGAGATATAGGAGACGTTCTTCCTCTGGACAAGTGTCAGGCAGCAATTCCACAGCCAATTTTAGTGAAGGGATCTCACATTCAACCAGAAGAGTAGCTTCCAGCCCATACACCAACTGAAATGGTGTGAATCTGGTTGCACTCTTCACTAACGTTCAGTAGGCCCAAAGAGCTGAAAATAACTGGAGATGCCAATTCAATTTGTGTATACCAATTGTTCGTTGAAGCATCGTGACAAGTACCTTGTTCATAACTTCAACCTGGCCATTTTCCTGAGGGTAATATGGCATTGAGTTGTTGTGACACAAGCCCAACCTAGATGTCAACTATGCCATCATTTAGTCCCAAAAATGAGAGCCATGATCAGTGACGATGGCTTGAGGAATTGATCACATGGTTGAAAATGAACTGTGTAGTTGTCTTATCGTCTGCCGCCAATGTAGGCATCGCTTCGGCCCACTTGGTGAAATAATCTATGACAATGATGATATAAGCATGCCCCCCGGCCGAGTGAGGGTTACATGTCATAAAATTGATGCCCCATTTGTAAAAAGGGCCCACAGTAATGATAGGATGTAATGGGAGAGGCGGTGCATGCATATTGCATTGGAAAATCTGGCACTCATGACATTTTTCGTACTGCAACAATACAGTCTTTAAATATAGACGGCCAGAAATATCCCACATGAAGGATCTTCTGTGTAGTAGCATACCTAGACATGTGATCGCCACAGGCGCCATTGTGACAGTCATTCAGAACTTTCTCAGCCTCTTCTAAGTTCAAACACCGACGGAGTACAGAATCGAATTCGACATGATATAGGGTATCTCCGACAATGCAATATGGTTGTGACTGATGTCGAACGTGGCGTCGAGCATCCTTCGTTAACTCGAACTGGAAGGTCGATGTTTGGAGGTACACGATGATATCACCATACCATGGATTGAGGGTGTTGATTAGGAAGAGAGTTTCATCCAGGATATGATCCTCGGATTGAGACGGAACAGATTCGGTAAGGAGAGAACAAATGAGATCAGCAAAAACCAGCGATTTATTAGATTTTCCAGTAGTGAACTCCAAATCGAACTCTTGAAGGATCACAATCCATTTTGAGTACTTTCCCCCCAGCAATTGTCGGGACAAAATTTAAGTCATGGGGTTGCAATCGGAAATCACTGTTACCGTGCGCAACAGGATGTAATGGCAAAATCGTTGAATGGCCTAGACCGCGGCCAGCGCCAACTTCTCGACGTAGGCATAACGTGTTTCAGTGTTGAGGAGGTATCGAGACAGATAATAAACCACGTGTTCGTTATCGTCATCATCATCCTGTACCAAAACCATGGCAATTGTACTGAATGTGGCAGCCAAATAGAGGGTAAAGTCGCAATGATAATTTGGAGGACGTATTAATGGAGCATTGACAAGCAACGTCTTAAGGTTATCGAAAGATTGCTGAGCAATATTGTCCCAACAGAAAGGGACGTCCTGTTTTAGAAGTCGCGTAAACCCTTTGGCTACCTCAGCATAGTTCGGGATAAAGCGAAGTAAGAAATTCACTTTCCCTTGAAGACTCTGAAGTTGATGCAGCAAGGATGGGGAGGGGAGATTAACAATAGCCTCAACCTTGAGAGGGTCAAGATGAATTCCATCCTTAGAGACAATGAATCCTAAAATTCGACCAGAGTCAACACAGAAGACGCACTTGTGAAGATTAAGCCTGATGTTGTAACGTCTACAGTGGAGAAAAATCTGGCAAAGATGTTCGGGATGGTCTTCGCGCCGAGCTGAATGAGCCGGAAGGTCATCCAATTCGACTAAACAACATTACATATGTCGTGAAAATCATAATACATGGCACGCTGGAAGGTAGCCCCAGTGTTTTTTAAGCCGAAAGGGAGCTTCTTATCGGCGAATGTTCCCCACGGATAGATGAAAGCGGTCTTATGTTGATCGGATGGAAGGATATTGATTTGATTATAACTCGAAAAGCCGTCCATAAGGGAAAATATCTCACTCCCTGCACAATCGTCAATGATCTGATCGATAAATGGAATGGGATAGTTGTCCTTAGGACAAGACCGATTGATATCTTGATAGTCAACACAGACTTGAATTGTGCCCTGCTTCTTATCCACAGGGACAATATTGGAAACCCACTCTGTCAGGGGGATCGGATATATGAAGCCCGCTTTAAGAAGTTTCTCAACTTCAGCTTTTATAGCAACGACTTTTCGAGGATGCACTAGACGCAGACGCTGGCGCACAGGCTTCACACTAGGATAGGTGGGAATTTTTTGCACGACGATACTGGGATCAATTCCAGGCATCTCTTCATAAGACCACACGAAAACATCACGGAATTCACGGAAGAGACTAGTGTACACTTGAATCTCATCGGGAGAACAAGTGACTCTCACATGGATGTTCTCGATGACCCCCGGTTTAACGGAGATGTCTATAGGCATCGCTTGGGTAATATTACTCAGATTTCCTTCCGAGAAAACTTCATGAGTCAATATTGGCATTTGGAGAGGCAGAGAGGGAACCTGAGGTGAAAAACGCTCGAGACAATTAGACATTGCCCCCAGGCTGGGCATAAACGAGGAAAGATGATGCCCATCGCTCCACGACAGATCTTCGAGAGACATAGTCTCTACGATAGCTTCGTCAGACGGAAAAAATTCTCTCAAAGGATCAGGCGAATCTGCATCGCCGAGCCAAGGGGATTGAGAATAATCATCTAGAGCCATGCTCAAAGGAGCATTATCAGTAGGAGGAGGATCTGTTGCAGTAATGATCTCACAATAATTGATTTCAACCGGGGTCAGAGGCATCGATTCTCCAAAAGAGGAAACCTGTTCAGGAGAAGGGATGATCCACGAGTCATCCGACCTAGAGATCATGTTGACTTGAATGGTATTCGGTGGTGGAAGGGGGAAAATACCCATGAGAACAGGGTCCTTGAAAATACCAGGTCCTATACTGTTGGGGGGATTAGGAATTTGATCCATGTATGGCACGTTTTTCTCGGAGGACGAGGTAAATAAAGTCAACTGATCTACAGTAATAATCTTGCCCTCATGTGGAAACTTCAAAATTCGAAAGAGGGTCGAAGGAACACACAACATGGCGTGAGTCCAACTGCGACCGAGTAGAAGATTGTAGTTGAGTTTGGCATCAACAAATTCCACTTTGACGTTGATTGTCTTACCTTTTAATGTAATCAGTAGACTTGCGAGAACACATAAGGGTTTCGATTCCCTTCCATCGAATGCCTCAAGGGCATTGGGAGATGAAGTGAGGGCTAGAGAGCCGATGGATTTCCAGCAAGGAGATGACATAACGCAGGTAGAGGCACCTTCGTCCACAATGGCTCTGTGAATTTTGAGGCCGTTAATGTTGACTTGTGTAACAAGGGAAATTTGGTGCAGAAGTCGAGGGATGAAATTCTCTAGATTGAAGGTGAGAAGGCTAGAATCGACAGGGTCAATTCCGTCGATTGCAGACAACAAAGCTTTTTACTGAGATAGACAACTCTGAAGTACTTCCAATGCAGACATTTTGTAAGGCACCTGTACCAAATCCTCAACAATGTTGTGAGCAGCACAGGCGTTTGGATTATAGGAAGACTTTCAGAGAACACCTTTGGAAGGTGGTTGTATAACAGGTTCAGCACTGGGCTTCTCAATCTCAAGAGGACCAGAGGCAGGTGGGGGAGGAGGGCCATCAACGACTTCCTTCCCAGCTGCCTGACGTGATCCGACATAATCCTTCGACCGAGTGGCAATAGAAATAGGTGCAGCACCATTCATCATGAAAACCTGAGACCCAAATAGTGCAAATGGAAAAGGTTGCTCGACCATCTGGGTCTGCTGGGATGGAAAAGGTTCCTTAAGAACTGCTAGAGTTCCCTTAGAGCCCTTGAGAAGTTGACTAACCTCAGATCGTTTGGGACAATATTTGGTGTAGTGGTCTTCATCACAGATCAAGCAAGGGTACTTCAGTTTTCGTTGCGAACCATCATCATCACGTGGTTTGGACGATTAGGGTTTTGGGGCATCAGGTTTGGCTTTTCTTTTGCCCTTCTTTTTCCCTTTGGAAGTCTTGTTTGCAGGATTGGCCTGGACGACATTGACCTCTGTGGTCTTACCAGAGTCTGGAGTAGCCGGAGGAGCAAAATTTTTGGAAGAATTTGATTTCTGCTTCCCATTAGAAGACTTGCGGGAAGTCTGAGAGACGGAACCAATAACACCGTCAACCGATGGGGTAGGTGGTGCTTTAGAGGTCCCTGGTCGCGGGGCATCAGTCAAGATGTCGTATAATGTGCCAAACTGAGAGTACACTAAATCAAGGTACTGGGCACGAGCAATGGCTTGTTCCTCGGTTACACATGCCCCCATAGCAATGTCTTGTGCAATCTTATTGACAAAGGAGGTAGTGAACCAGTGAGTTAGAAGTTGATCAAGAATTTCAAACTTGATTAGACAACGACGACATCTCCATTCGTGAATATGATCTGAAATATGAGTGGCTTTGTCCTGTTTCAGAGATGTCAGAAGATGCGTCCCAGCTTTATAACGAACCAGTAACTGGAAATGCGTCACGAACTCCATATCTAGAGTATTAAAATCTTGAAAAATACCATGGGGCAATTCTATGTACCATTTAGCAGTAGCGTCGGTGAGAGTGCGCTGGAAAAGATGCAAACGAATCGAGTCATCCACCCAAGAATTCAAAGAGCACTATAAGTGGTATGTCATGACATGTGCCTGGGGGTCTTCTCCAGATTTACCATCAAACTTAGGACAATCACCAGGCACCTTCGTCAGAGCTGGAGGCCAATATGGATTATGAAGAATCAGATCATTTGTCAATTTGGACACGTCCGGTAACTCCAACGTGGTGAGAAAAGGTAATTGAGGATTAAAATGCATGCCAGGTCCTCGATAAGGATCTGTACCTGTACTCCATCCTAGTTGAGCATAACTCTGCCCCCATTGGTTCTGTCCCGGAGGATTCTGACCATAGGGGTTATAAGCCGGATAATTGGGTTGATATGGCGGCTGAAAACCAGGATACGGAGGTTGATAACCAGGGTATTTATTCTGATTATACGTGGGACCCGATTGAGTAGCGTATGGATTTGACTACGGAGTATAAGCATATCCTAGCTGTTGAAGGTAATAACCAGAACCTTGGGGCGGGTTGTAAACCGGTCGAGACTGACCTTGAAGGTAATAGCCACCTTGGGGTTGAACGGGCTGCTGGTAAGTGGGGCCCTGCTAAGTCGGATAAGTCGGGCGCACAGGTGGATTCGGCTATGGCATAGAATAGATTGGCTGTTGAGCAGGGTTAATAGGCTGTGCAGGTTGTCCTGGTTGAACAAGTTGACCTAGCTGTGCAGGTTGTCCTGGTTGAACAGGTTGGCCTGACTGATGAAGGACACCAAGTTACTGTGGCTGAGCAGGTTGGCCTAATGGCGGGAGTGGGCCAGGTTGTGCCTGATAACTAGGTTGACCTGTGACAGGACCATAAGATGGCCTTGGTTGTGCAACATTTTGACCAATTGGAAAATGAGGTTGCTGAGGTTGCACCAAAGGTTGAGAAGGATGGGTTTGCCCCCCATGACTGTATGGAGGTCCAGGTTGATACCCTGGTTTCCCTGTCGATCCTTGAGGTTGCCCTGGCTGGACCACAGGGTGAGGCTACAGAGGTTGACCTTGAGGATTGTAAGACTGCCCTTTCGGGCCGTACAATAATCCCTGCTGGCCGAAGGTTGTCCCTGTAAGGGTTGTCCTTGCAGGTCATACGCATACCCAGGCTAGGCCGAAGGTTGTCCCTGGAAGGGTTTTCCTTGTGGGCCAGAAGCATATCCTTGCTGAAACAAAGGTTTTATGTGCAAGGGTTTCCCTTGTTGATTAGAAGGTTGCACTGGCTAGGTAGCTAAAAAATCGTTAACATACTAATAAGCCTCAGGAGCAGGGAAACGAAGGGGGTTGCCTTGCTCATCATATTGATATGGAAATATGTAGATCGGGGCACCATCCGCTCCATAATGGGAAAAGTAAGGATGATTAATATCCTGAGGGGACTGACCAACTTTGGAGATCGGCGGTTGTAAAGACATCCGATACTCCTCGGGAGAAATGTTCTCTGGAATGGCAGAAGCCATATAAATATCTTTAGGAACTGACGAGGTCCTAGTTAACTGAGTAGTGACAACAGTCGCAGACGTAGCCACGCAGACACTAGGTCTAACAAGTGCCGATGTGACAAAAGGAGATGCCATGACAAGTGTCGATGGCGACATTCCTAACGAGGGAATGGTTGGCTCCATGGACGGAGTTGATATTCCCATAGAGGCAATTGCGGCCATGACCTGACTTAAAGACATATATCTAGCTTGGAGTGATGGACCAGGTGAAGACAGAATAGAAGGTTCAGGGATGTCTTCGGGAAAGAGCTGATAGCCCTCAGCAGAAGTAGGAATTCCCTCACTAGGAATAGGACTGGATGAGTCCATATCAGACCCTGCCGTAAGATCTTCTAAAAGAAGACGGGGACTAGGACGTATAACAATAGCCAAAAAATGAGATCCCTATGTAATATGAAGGAAGTGTTCCCCAATCCCAAATCCAAACTAGGCGTTGGACAAGGGCCAATTGAACTCAACTGGTCCTCTAAAGGGAAGTTCAGATATAATCGGTCCCCCGTCGGGAAACTCGGATACCACGGGCTGCTGATACTCAGTAGAGGACTGAGAGACTTCTGATGAATCGTCTTTATAAGGACTACTGGTAGAAGAAACTGATGGTTCCGCCACTGTGACTATATCAAAAAGAGGAAGAGATCAAAAACAAAGACGCACGGGCAAAAACCAAAGCAAACAAAAATAGGTTGAAAAATCAATCTCTAAATGGGTGTGTGATCATAGGTGATTAATTTTACCACATTGAAACTAGAAATTTTACTGTTTCATGTTTTAAGAGTCTAGAAACGAGTAAACGATGACTCTATCACTTTCAGTTTGGAAACAAGCGTGAAAGGACAAGCGCTTGATGATATTTTCAAATTTAAGGAGTCAGTAAAGATCAAAATGATGGCTCTAGTAATCTAGGTAAATGGGTGTACCAGATATCCGTGAAATTCCATATGCGCCTTGGTAAAAATGAAAGAGAAATCAACCAAGTACTTGACGTACATGCAGGTAATCTCCCCAAATGTTGTGTCTGGTGTATCACGAGTAAAAGGCGGCAGACTCGGCTACCTATGGATAAAGGATTTGCAACCTAATGGGGTCTCCCTTTATATACGCGATGGTATGGGGAGCACAAGTCCGTACTAGCGCTGTCTGTAGCCAGATGGCAAGCGACAATTGCTAGGCTTAAAGACGTCGGAGCACGTCTCTACCTTAGACTACTAGATGTTCCGTTAAGTTTCAATGCTGCCTTAGGTTAATTCAATAAATTTTAAAGTTGATCTTCAATTTGCGTTTCGGTTTCAAGGCCCTATCGAATGTTGTATCTCATAAAACCTCTAGATTCAAACTACATGCCACTAATAATCATTCCGTTCGATGAAGAGCTATCTACGGAAGAGTTGAGAGCTTTCAAATGATAACGAAATGAACACACAAAAAACATCCACTGCCAATTCCAAATGCACGCTAATGAAACTAGAAAACTTTTCTCTAGAATTATATAATGCTAGTAATGCGAAAATTTTCTCAATTTCCACTGTGCGAATTAAAATGCAAAAGACTTGTTTTTGTATTTTTCACTATATTAGAGCAAATGCACTAAATGAATGAAAAACTAATGAAAACACCAATTCGAGAACGATAAAGAGAGAGCTAAAAACAAATCAAGTTCACTCAACTTAAACAAGTGCAATCGAGACTCAAACCGATGACGAAATCCCTCAAAGTGAAGAAGATCCTCGAAAGAGAGTCAAACAAACTGTGTGATCTAAGCTTGAAGCAACACAAAGCGAAATCGAACGAAGGAGAGAAAAATCACTCAATAAATGCAATGATTCAATGGGGTTCAGCAAGATGAATGCAAAGAAGTAAAAACAAAGTTGACCAGGAAAACAAAGACCCAAAACTCCCACGGGAGGCTTAGCACACTGAAGCACCTAGAAGCCCCAGGGCTGGAATGCAAAACTGATAGAGAAAGGAAAACAACCGGAGGACAAGGGCTAAACACAGTAAAAAATGACTTCAAAGCACTCAAGCAATCAGAAAAAATGAACCAGGACCAAAAGTCAAGCTCAGAAATCCCAAGAGCAGGCAAACCCTAATACCAATCAGGGTTGGCGCGCTTGTTTGGCTGTAATCTACGCCAAACAGCGGTTGGCACGGGTGCCTAACGAGCAACAAGCGCCAGTTGGTGCGAATATCAGGGGGATAACCACACAAATCAATTTTACCTTAGAAAAAATATGAAAATGGACAAACAGAGACTGGATTTGGTCTTCTGGGAGCTGAACAGGGGTTTAACACCAAGGAAGGTGAACCAGAAAAGCAGACTAATCAATCAAAAGCCAAAAACAAACCAATGGAGGAAGGACCAACTCCCACTGATCCCCAGTGGAGTCGCCAAATTGTTGTGGAGGTAAATCCCCTCTGCAGACAAAGGCGTTCCCACTAGCCCTAGATTGGGTCTAGCAACAATCAAATCACGCAATGATGTTGGTTCCTAGTTACAAGAAAGACAAAGATCAGGATAAAATAGCCTACCTCAAATCCCACGCTATTGTTGTCGGGGAAGGAGCGATGCTCCTCGTCCCTAGCTTGACAGATCACAATCCTTTCGTTCGCCATGTCCGAACACCTGTACACATGCAGAGAAACGACGACATACAACGTAATACTTAAAGCATGTAACTATATATCAGTCAGAGAAAATATAATTTGTTGTATTACATAAAAGAGTAGACACACGAATGGAACCAAAATCAGAGTCTCTTATATTATAGATGACCAAAAGGGAGATACAACCAAATGCTCTGACGCTATGATCTTCCTTCGGTGGGGCTTACAGTGGAGCACGTCTCAACAAATCCTATCAGGAATCTGGACAAATCTCTCTCTCTTACGGGGTTCTCCTCGACTCTGCTCTCAATAGTCACCCAGCTATAGTTTTCTTCCCACAAGTTCAGCGAGCTGGTAAATGGAGAGGGCGGGATTTTATAGAGGGAGGAAGGGAAGTTGGGATCCCTATAATCATGGGATAGGGTCCTATCTCTTCGAAAGGTTCCATGATAGGTGGAAAACCACTTCCTAAACAAGGAGATCCGAAGCAAAACTACCCAACTTATTCTTGATGATTCATTATGAAGTTGTTAGAATCAAACTTCCGCCATTTATTTTTAAAAAACATTCCTTAATAGGCTTGGCGCATGTGAAACACAAGGACAGAGCGCCAGCTGGCACGCCCTATAGTGTGCATTTTCCCCATTGGCGCGAGAGATGAACTGGCTACCCGCGCCAATGCCAAAA
The DNA here is from genome assembly GCA_034641835.2 of Pinus albicaulis. Taxonomy (NCBI): domain Eukaryota; kingdom Viridiplantae; phylum Streptophyta; class Pinopsida; order Pinales; family Pinaceae; genus Pinus; species Pinus albicaulis. The sequence continues at coordinate 1,024,999,153 of CM076583.1, read as the reverse complement.
CACAGGTTTTTAGGGTTTTCCAGAGGAAATGTTCTTCAGGAGAATTCTTGTCCTTATGCAGAAGGATGCCATCAAAGTGTTTTCAGAACATTTTAATGTTCACAGGTCATGGGAATAGTCCTCCAATGTGCGGGACGAGGGATTGCAGGGATGGTGACAAAATGCTGTGTAACAGCCTCTCTAGCCCTTTTCCCCCCAAACTACAAATCAACACTTCTTAAAATTAGAATTAGGTCATGTATAGCTACATAGATAGGAGCATGATAGATATAGTAGGGCATGTTTAGTCGATTGGAAAAGTTAAGTGTGGTTTAAATTAGTTTCCTTTCTGCACCTTAAATTAGTTTCCTTTCTTTCATTTATTTTTCAGCAATTTATATTAGTTCCCTTTCTTTCATTTATTTTCAGCAATTTAATTTAGTATCCTTCTGTCATTTCCTTTCTGAAATTTAGTTTAGTTTCATTGAAGTGTGACATACTTCATTGATAACCCTTAGAAATAGCACCCTTTCATAAATCGGAAGAGGATGACATGAAATGAATTTGTTGTGTATATAGCACTATCACCTCCAAGTTTGCATGAACCCCGTGTTGATAAAGTAAAGTAGGGCAGCCCCTGGGAGTTGCAAAACTATTGGTGCAATACCAGGGCTCACCACTTTTTGGCGCCATTGCTAGGGAGGTGTCTAGTAGATGCTTTGATTATGTTTTTAGCATTCTTTTCTTCTTTCCTTTCGTGTTGTTTCCGAAATATTGAAAAATACAAAAAAAATATGATTTTCAGGAGTAGGGATACTCAGAATTTAAAAATAAAAAAAAATAAATTACGTCTCCAATACCAACACCCCCACTTGACCATGTGGTGCAGTAAGAACCACATCACCATAAAATTTTGAAGGTAGAAGAGATGGATGGATATGATGAAAATGAAGAAGATCTTATTGGGTTTCACATTCAAGATATGGACATCAGTGTACATATGAATAACATCGATCTTAATGGGTTTCCCATTTAAGATATGGACATTAGTGTACATATGAAGAACATCCCTACATCTTTCCTTCCCAACTTCCATGGTATGAGGACAGAGGATCCAAAAATATTTCTCTTTGAATTTGAGATACTTTGTAGGTCTTATGTCTACTTATCACACACTCAAAAATTGATATCGTTTCCTCCAAAATTGAAGGATCAAGCTCTTAAATGGTTCATGAGTCTAGGTACTAATTCAATAAGATCATGGAATGATATGCAAAATATATTTCTAGAAAAATATAAAGATCATGATATTAGAGAAGAATTTTTTAGAATGAACTAAGAAGAAGATGAGAGCCTTGAGGATCTAATAGATAGGTTCATGTATAATGTTAAGAGGGAAAAATTGCATCATTTAGGATTTGACACACTAAAAACCCTCTTACTTAGAACAATTAGGGATGAGTGGATTGAGCTTCTTAATCTCATGAGTAAAGGAGAAGTATATCAATTGTCATTTGAATAAATTTGTGAAACATGCAAGCGCATATCAAGAGGAAGTGAAAGAGTAAGTAAGTCAGCATCAACATTGGTAAGGCAAGATGAACTTGGAAATTTGCTTGAAAACTTTAAAATAGAAATTCTTAGCAATCTAAGTGAACAAGTAGAAATGTTAAGAATGCATAATGAGCAAAAATAAGATGTTGATATTTTTTTTATCCATGCAGAATCATATGCTACTAAATGTTGTTCATCATTCCCCGGGTTTAAAGAAGTTTACCAGGAAGACAATGGAGCAAGGAAATAACCAAAGAAGTTATGTTATGTAGCTCCAAGAAGACCCTGGCAGCCTAGTCAACTTGATATGATGCAAGGACTCACTTCACAATTTCAAGCTTATTCACATCCATCTCAAACTAATTGGGACACACTCCCTCCTTGGCAACCTTGGCCATCTCAACCCCAAAACCAATCTTGGAAACATGGTTGGCAAGGTCCTTATTGGGAAAATCCTCAACATCCTCAATATTTCCCTCAATATCCTCCATACCCAACTCTGTGCTGTCTGTACCATCCACCTCCACCACATCCATCTCACATATCCACCCCCACTCAACTACCCGTACCACCATTTCCAAACCCACACCATGAAGTATCTCATCCCACTTACAATGCTGAGGTACAACACTGTTACACCATTTTTTGGTCATCTAACCTATTATCATTAGATGGACCCAAGTACACCATGTAAGACCAATTTTACCCTAAGTAAAATTGCCTTCACTATGTTAAATAACCTAATAAACCACATTTATTAGGTTGTTTATGGTCTAAACAGGAAACCCCAAAAGGAAATATTAAACAAACCTATATTTGTTTGATTTTCCTCATGGAATAATTAATTAAACCATAATTTAATTATTATTCCCAATCATGTTTAACCCGAAAACAAAGAAATTAATTAGATAAACCTTTATTTATCTTATTATTTTCTAGGAATAATTATTTAAATCTTATTTAGATAATATTCCTTGTTAAATATGACCAAATCACCCACAAATAATTAAATAAATCATTATTTATTTAATTATCCTTCAACCACTTCCTTAAAAGATAAATAAATCATTTATTTATTTATTATTAACAAATAAAGGGATTTGACCCAAGTCAAATACTTTTTCCCTCCAACAAATATAATAAAATATTCCATAAAAGGTGGATCTAGATTTGGTTAACATTATTTTAATCATGCACCAAGATCTATAATGACCCAATATTTTGTTATAAATAGGAGGGTTTTTCCTACCATTCTTCACCTTTTGTTGCCTATTAGATCACTCTGGATCTATACACTTGGTCACCTTTTTCTACATTATTTGCTATGTGAGCTCCCTTTGAGTTCTATCTTTGTCTAGGTTTTCTACACCAACAAGAGAGAGAGATTCTAGATCTGAAGTGCTGAGGACTTCCAAGAACCCATCCCATTGAGGAGAATTGGATACGCTTTCTTGTTTTCCTCCCAGGTGCCCTTAATACAAAAAATTCTTTCAAAAATTGTTCTTGTCTTGTCTATTGGTATATGGAGCAAACCCTTCTTTTTACTGCTTAATGTCTTTCTATGCATAGATCTGGTTTTTTGCAGCTCTTTCCTTGATCAACTAACTGCAGATCTGAAGATATTGGCAGCCACTTTTGTTGTTAGGGCTATTAGTTATGCGTAGCTAAAGTGGTCCTTTTTCGTACACTTCGACAAAGGATTCATACTAACAAATGGCGACTCCACATGGGTTTTAATTTATGACCACTGTCGTTTTTCATATTCCTGCATATCCAGCTACTTCAGACCCTAGGGTTTCTTTTCAGCTGTTTATTTTTCCTATTTTTATGTTGTTTCTCTCACATAAAACCCTAAAACATTCAAATTTCTAACTTCCGTGTGTTTCTGGCCCTATTGCGCAGGTAAGCGACACCAGCCGCAACTGAGACCACAACTTTTCTGAAAATCTGCCGCTGAGACAACCAGAACGGGGGGTCGCACTTTTTGGCCCTTAACCTGCCCCTTTTCTACGACCTGCACTGAAAACAGGTCAGAACCTGTGACCTGCCATTTCTTCAGTGATTTTTCTGCCATTTTTTTGGGTTTTGTTGCAACTTCTGTCAGGGTCTTCCAGCCTCTGTTTCAGCCCGCTTTGACATGGTTTTCATCTGTTTTAGCTCATCTAAGTGGGAACCTAGACCCCTAGGGCTTCAGTACCCTCCACTTTTTGTGGAAGAGTTTTTAGTTGTTTTAGCCTCTGTTTTTTGAGTTTCAGCTCCCCCTTGTCCAGATCTGTTACCTCCTTTTCAGATCCCTTTAAATCAGCCTCTCTTCCTTTCAAATCACCTCTTGTTGTTTTGTTTGGACCTCCCTTTAGGACCTACTCCCTGTCCTTTCCGCTTTTTGCTGATTTCCTCTTTTTTTCCAGCCACCTTGCCTCTGCCTCTTGGCTGTGATCTGCACCTCTTTTCAACAGCTTTATCCTTTAGATCCCTGTCCCTTTTGACCCTAGATCTATTGGCCTCTTTTTAAGTGTGTTTTGACTAGATTTTTGCCCTTTTTTAGATTAGTTTTGAGCGACCCGCCTTCTTGGGTTGAATCGATGCAATAGTAGCTGTTATTTTTCTGTTATTTCAGCATTATATACTGTTCTCTGCAGATTTATTTTCAGTTACGCAGCACACTTTTTTCTTGCTCTCAAAACGAAAAGGGTTTAAAAATTAAAATTAACGCACGCCACACACTCACCCTAAGCGAAGAAGAGCTTGGTTTACACCGCCAGGCAAAGACTTTAAAATCAATTGACACTGCACCTATCTGCCCTTGTTTCGACATTGTAATCACTTGATTCTGCACCTCCTTTCCCTTGTGGTCATTCTTCTTCCCCTTGTGTCGTGTTTGTGTTGTCATCATTGCGCCCCCAAGGTGCACTTCCCGGAGACTTCTTGGCCTTCACCCTCAGTTTCCGGTCGATCGACCTGCTCTGTCCCGCCGTCGTCGAGCCAGTCCTCCTCCGAGTCCGCACTCCGACTCCTCTTCTGATTCATTGGGTTCTCCTTCTCCTCCTGGTTCTCCCCCTGTCACCTTCACTATGTCTGGTCCAGGGCCTAACGTTAGCGGTGCTCCAGGCCCTAATGCCGGAACCACTACTAGCGGAACCGCCACAGGAACTACCTCGGCCATACCCTTGCTGCCGTACATTGCAGGCCTCAGCGTCCCCGATTTCAATCAGTTGATCAATGACCCTATCCGCCACGATGTTGGTTGGCCTGCTATGCCAACCAAGCTCCCCTTCGACATCCCTAAGTTCGAAGGCCTTGCTGGAGAAGATCCAACCAATCATGTCTGATCTTTCCACATGTGGTGTTCCTCCAATTCCATTACCGATGACTCCATCCGTCTTCGTTTGTTCCAATGCACGCTTACCGACGAAGCTTCTAAATGGTATGTAGACCAAGCCACCTCTTCCCATACCACCTTTGCGACCATTTCCCAAGCCTTTTTATCTTACTTCCAGCTCCCTCTCCGATACGATACTGGTACAGAGCTTTTGACCTCTTTCAAGCAAACCTCTTCAACCCGCCTTTCCGCTCATGTCCAGGAATGGCGACGAAGATGAAGCTTATGTCGAGCTCCCCCCTTCGAAGATCGGATCTATATGGATTGGTTCCTTCGCTCTCTCTTAGCTCCCATTGGCAAAGATGTCGCCTCCCATTTTCCTCAAACTGAAGAAGCCGCCCTCCAAATAGCCTTGAAATATGACCTGATCTATGCTCAGTCTGGTTATGTTTATACCATTCTTCCTAACCTCCCCAAGCCTAGTGGTGCTAATGCCCCAGGGGCATCTCATTCCGTCGACGGTATCGTTGGAGCCCTTTCCCATCCGTACGCTCAACCTCCTATGGGCTATGGTCTCCCTCAGGGAGGGGCCAACACCTCTAGCACTCTTCCCCCTCCCGGTAGCATGTATCCAGGATACGGCATGCCTCCTCCTTTTGCCCAACCTCCTGCTTACCTCAATGTTGCCCAACCTAACCCTTACCTTTATTTGCAGCCTGGTGCGCCAGCTCCTCCAGCATATGCGCTTCCATCTCCCTTGCCTCCTCCAAACCTGCAACAGCACTTACAGCCTCCTCTAGGGAAAGTATTTGCACAACAGGGTGCGACCAATCCCCCTTCTTCCCAAAGAAGGAGGAGAGGCAATCAAAACCCATCTGCCCCCGGTACCCGTGGACCCAATCCTGGTGTGGACCCTAACACTGCCAACCAGCAACAGGGCACTCAGCCCAAGCCGGATAGGCCACTTCATACAAATAAGCCTTGTTCGTGTTGCGGTGTTTATGGTCATTACACCCACGATTATCCCCTCTTACCCCAGATGCGGCAGATGTGGGAGTCTCAAGCCACATTGCACGGACAACACGCCTCCCCTCATGCTCCTCCTAATGTGGCCACTACCCAACCAGCTGTGTTTACTGATCCTTTCCCTCAGCAAGGATTCGTGGCTACCCAACTGCCTGACAGCTAGGTCGCCACTCCACCTTCCCTTTCTGGTTCCTCCGATTACCAGATCCTTATGATGAACTCTGATCCTTCCCCAACCGTCGACCTTCACCTTCAAACTCGGTCTCGCCAGTACCCCAAGCCTCCCGCTCAGTCTGCCCCCGAGTCCCCTTCTTCAGGTTCTACAGAGCCTCTTTCGACATCCAGTGGCCCCTTACATATCCCTCAACCCAAAGTTGAGGTTCATACCAAGATTCCTCAGGGACCATTACGTCGAAATGCTACTTCTGGTCGAGCTGCTCATTCGTATAGCATAGTAGATGATCTGGCGCAATCTCCCGCTGCCATTTCCACACTGGAACTCCTCCAGTCGTGCCCTTCCCAAAAGAAGTCTCTACTATCTGTCGTGGGCACTGTAGATCCTGCTGATGACCAAATGATTGTTTTCGACGCCCATCAATCAGATCATCCTCCTCTTCTTGCTTCCGTCGCCTTCCAAATCCCAGTCAACATCCAGAACGCCAACGTTTCTCGATGTATAATTGATGAGGGGTCATCCACCTGTGTGATGTCCGCTTCGGTTTGGAAGCAACTCGGATCCCCTGAGTTGGCCCCTTCCACGATCACCCTTCAAGCGTGGGACGGCCACGCCTCCCAGCCCATTGGCTTGTTTCGTAATTGTCCTATCACCCTTGCCGGTAAGACTGTTTGCGTTGACGTCGAAGTCATCGACGCCCCACTTGACTACAACATTCTATTGGGGCGAAGCTACACCTATGCTATGTCTGTTGTCCCATCCGCGGTTTTCCGCAAGATGTCTTTCCCTCATAATGGAAAGATAGTCACCATTGACCAGTTGACATATCATGAGCCAAAATCTCAGACCTCACCTGAGACGACCATCTCTTCTGTAGCCAACAAGCAAATCGTTGATTCCTTGACCAGTGTCTCCCTCGGCGTCTACAAAGATTCCTCCCTGCTTGGAACTTTTCCTGGTCTCCCCCCTCCTCCTATCACTGATCCCAGCTTATCGAATGTTTTCATGATGCAATCGTCTCAGGCTACCCTTAAGCGGCCTGCTTCGGCTAGTCAGCAACCTCAACCTCACCCTCCGCAACCCGCTCCTAGCCATTCATCTCAGCCAGCCAGACCCCCTTCTTCTGGCCCTTCTCCTATAGCTGGTATCCCTGAACCCCTTTATCCTCCTGGATCAGTTCCCCCATGCCTTAACCATCTCGGAGCCGTCCCTCCCGGTCATTACCCTGCTATTCAGATACCTTTCCTGGCTCCCCCTCCCGGAGTCTATTCTGTCCCCGTCATGGCCACCCTCTCTCTCCCTAACCTGACCTTGGGCATACCCGGCTGGTACCTCGACCCTCTGGCCGCTACCCCTCCTGGTCATCCCAAACCCTACATGGATTTGACCCCGGTTCAACCGGTCCCCCTTGCTTCCTCCGTTGCCACCGTGCCCCCAACACCTCCACAGGACCCTTCTCCTGTCATGACGGCTCCCGGGAAGAAACGTAAAACTTGCAAGGGGGCACCCAAAGACAAGACCACCCCGACTGACCCGGCCCCTCCTCCACCTGCAAAGCCCTGCGCCTTGTGTGATGTCGTCGGTCACGCCACCCATGCTTGTCCTGAATTGCCCCGTATTCAACCCATGGTTAAAGTCGCATTCCCAGAGTCTACGGCCCCTGAAGCCTCCATTCCTTCTTCGTCCATAACCAAGAACCCCAAGACTCTTCGCACCAACAAACCCTGTGCTTTGTGTGGTGTCCATGGCCATTACTCCCACCATTTTCCTCACCTGACGCATTACCGCGCCTCTTTAGAGGTAGTCTGAGAGTATGAGGTTGAACAAAATCAATCCGCCTCTCCCATACTCGCGCAGTATGCTTCGGGCCAGCCTGAGGATCCCCCCGCTCCCATCGACATTCCCCCCCTGATGTTCAGATGACGGAGTCCACTACGACCATTCTTTACCTATCCTCATTTGCGAGACCCTTGGAGCCCAGTCCCCCTGCATCCTCCCCTGTTGTTTCGCCTGACCCCCTCTTTTCTACCCATACACAAGATCACTCCACCCGTATCTCTGTTGACCTCCGCAGCCCAAGTCCTCGCCATACTTCCGATAGCCCTCATATACCACCCTCTAGTTTGTATATGAGTCATAGTCATCCTGCTCCTTGCACTCCCTCCCGCAGTTGCCGCTCGATGTCTTCTGTACCCTCACGCTGCCGTCATTGTATCTCCTCCCCCCATTTGTTGTCTTGTAACACCATTTCGCAGGACCTCCCGTCCCCACCCTTTATCGGTTACGCCGATGGTGCAAGTCGTTACTCCCGGAATCTAGCCTCGGCAGGTTGGGCCATTTTCACCCCCTTGCACGCCCTTGTTCTCTCAAACGGAGTCTGCATTGGTACTGCCACCAACAATCAGGCCGAATATGATGCAGTGTGTGGTCTCTTAGCCGATGCCCTCTTTCATCGCATCCTCCATCTGCATGTTCGTTTGGATTCCCTACTTCTTGTCATGCAACTAAATGGTGTTTATCGTGTGCATAACCCTGTGCTGTTTAGACGCTATTTACGAGTGAAACTCTTGATACGTGAATTTGAAACCATAACTTTCAACCATGCACCTCGAGAACAGAATCACTATGTAGATAGTATTGCAAACCATGTTCTAGATTGGAATTTATCACACGCATGTCATATAAGACAATAACATTCATAACCATTAAAAAAGATGCATATCCATAATATATGTCGCAAAACAGGTGTTTAGAGTCCATCTACTCTGATACATATGACATGCCCATAGCATGTTACAAAAAACTCAAAACTGGGGGCACCACCTGCCCCTACATACACACTAGGGGGCACCACATGCCCCACACCTAATCACTATCTGGCGGATCCCAATCCAATGGCTCTACCCCTTCAGCTTGTAGATCACGTATCCCCTGACTGGCCATCGCCATGCGCCGCATGACACCTCGCCATTCCGAGGGTAGACCAATACATGGCTCTATGTACTGGTCGTCTAAGTCCTGCCACCTGCGCTCTGATACTCTGGTCAGCAACCTTTCGCATCTACGACGGATGTCCTCCAGAAGGACGGCCGCATCCTCATTATGCGCCGCTCTCGACCCACTCGGACCTGTAGCTCCAGATGCTGCTGGTCGTCCCATATATCCGGCCGGTTTTATTGGAGCTATATCTGCATACCAAAAGTACATGAATCAGTACCCTATCTACTATTCAATAACTTTAACATGCCCATACAAGAATAGTAATCTGTCACTTACCATCGGGCCCCCATACTCGACCAGGCGGAAGTGGCAGGTCCGGATCTCCACAATAACTCATCCCAATATAGGGATAGTCGTTAATGTATAATGGCATCTGATCCCAATGGGCAAAAAACTCAGGTCGAAACACTCGCCCGACCGCCCCTCCTCCTCCTCTGCACAGTAGCCGCCCCCACCGGCGCATCCTGGGCTCTCTCGGGCCCCCATCCGGGAGTTGTATACGAGGCCGCAAGGTCGGGATCTTCTCAAAGAAGAAGGCGCACAATAAAGTCCCATACGAGCAATCGTGGTTCACTTGCCGCTTGCAGAGCGACAACTGTTGTTTTAGCGACACCAGCATCATTTGGGCCCACCCATAGTAGGTCCCACTCAACAAACTCTCCACAATCATCATCTGCCCCCCAGTGATGTGATGGAGCGCCTGGTTTCCCAGGATACGTAGCACAGTTGCGGCCACTGCACGAGTCTCTAGTCTCTCTAGATCCCCGATCGGTATCTGAGTCCCCTTGACTTGGAGACCCAGTCGAAAATGTCGCTCCAAAAACTCCATGATATGCCGCCCCCGCGGTAATACTGGCTGCGTGTTTCCCACCATCCCCAGTGGCGGGAGACCCATCAGGAAATACACATCCTGGACTGTCAGTTTGATCTTGTGCCCCTGCACTACAAAGACCTCATGCTCTGGATCCCAGTAACTGATAATCCGGGCCAACAAAGGCTCTCCTGCTCTCATCAAAGGGTTCTCCAAAAAATTTAGAACCCCAAACCTGGCCAACACACGACGGACGCCCTGATCTGCCTGGATCTCTCCTCGTAATGTACCCAGGTCTCTCTCTCTCCAGTTAACCCGTACATCTGCCATATCTGCACAAAAAAATCATCTTTGTCAGCATACAGATCGGGAATACCATAACCAAATACAAAAACCCAACTCTCAGCCATAAAACAACACCAAAATCCCCTCATCTCCCAGGTCGCAGTTTTCTGCCCAATTCTGGGATAGGTCGCAGTTTTTTCCCTGAAACCTGCTTCCTAGGTCGCATTTTTTGGCCCAAAAAGTGCGACCCGACCATAGAGATAAAGGAGGGTCTGTTACTAAGATTTTGGGCCCTAAACTGAACTTTCAATCCATCAAAATGAAAGAGTAAGGTTAGGCCTCTTACCTGCGACTGACGGATCTCGATTCCAATGGTCGGTTTGTCCGCTACGCTCGCCACAAGATTTAGGGCCTTCTCTCCTCTCTACATTCACCACAACAACACTAGCAAATGAGTGAATTTGGAGGGAAAATTGCCTTATTAAAAGAGAACCCTTGTTTCTTCTTTCGCCTGCTGCGACCAGACCATATCCCCGTTTGACAAACCGTCTACACCGTTGGAAAGCTCTCACCGAGCCCTCAAATGGGTATCTATTATTTTTTGTGATTTGATACTTCACTAGGACACATTTTTTCCAAGAAGGGTCACTTCACCTCTTTTTAAAATCGCATTTCTTCACTTACGACACTTGTACTTGGGGCACCATTTTGCCTCCTTACTTGTCTTTGTTCGTGTCGATTTTCGTCATGAGTTACCATCTTGTACTCATGTTTTCATGGTCCCCCATTGGGCCTTTACTGTGTGGCAGCACCATCGAGTCGCCCTTGCTTAGAGCATCCAAGTTGAGTCATCCTCGCATTCATGGAGTCTATCCCGAGTCCCTTTGTACCCCGCTATAGCCCTCCATCCTTCATTGCTTGGTCTCTCTCTTGTGTCGCACATTCTGGCCTTCAGTCCCACTGTCCCCTATCCCTTATGATATTGCATCAGTCGCTGCCATGTCATTCATGCCCTTTATGCTCTAACAAGGGAAGTCGTCCATTCGCTACTCAGTCCCTTCCATTTCACCGTCATCATTAGTGTCAGTCTGTCCGTCGCTCTACTATTTTCTCTCATGCCTTAGTTGAGGATCTCTCATGGCCTCACCTATGGCGGACCTCCTTCTCGTCTAGACATCGCCTCATTCATTCCGTGTCGTGTCTAGAGGGCGTGTACCTTGTTCCAACTTCCACTCTTGTTCGAAGTGCCCCTGACTGCCAGCAAAGTGGATCTTCATTTCTTTTGACTTGATTGTTCCTCCACCTGGCCTTCTTTCTTTGGTGTGATGATCGAGATCCATACTGATGGTTCGTTGATACGTATGTACCTCCCGATGATTCCCGGTGTCTCGAGATGTCTCAACCCTCATGAGGGGGTGGCCCTGTAGGTAGCCCCCCACATGCCCGGATGACCTCCTCCTTGCAGCCTTCGATGTAGCTCCAGATATTTGATGATGTTGGCCTTAGCCACTTGCAGCGCCTCTTTGATTTGCATGAATCAGTCAGATTTTGTGAGCCCTTCCCCATTTACAGGGGGCATTTGGGTTGTATTTGTATCTCATGTACTCAGAGATTATTGTATAAGTCTTGGCTGTTATCCCAGGCACATCATGTATGTGGGATTCCTCATTGTATTTTTATCTGGCTCATGATTATGCCGGCTGTACTTTATGGTTCGGTCCCTTGTTTACTGGACACACTATTCTTTTGTACTTTGTCTCGGCGGGCATAGGTATGCCTCTCCCGCCGCCTTCAGCATAGGTACCCTCTCATAAAAAGAGACTTGTTGCACCTGCGAGTCTCGTCTCCTCAGGGTCTAGTCCTTCAGCACACTATCTACCTCACATTTCTCTCTCTGACATCCCCTTTGTTGTCTAGTGATTGTGTTCTTACAACGTACTTCGGTCATACGATTTGCTCCTAACACTCGCACGCTGGGGGTCAATCTGTTACACCATTTTTTGGTCATCTAACCTATTATCATTAGATGGACCCAAGTACAACATGTAAGACCAATTTTACCCTAAGTAAAATTGCTTTCACTATGTAAAATAACTTAATAAACCACATTTATTAGGTTGTTTATGGTCTAAACAGGAAACCCAAAAAGGAAATATTAAACAAACCTATTTTGTTTAATTTTCCTCATGGAATAATTAATTAAACCATAATTTAATTATTATTCCTAGTCATGTTTAACCCAAAAACAAAGAAATTAATTAGATAAACTTTTATTTATCTTATTATTTTCTAGGAATAATTATTTAAATCTTATTTAGATAATATTCCTTGTTAAATATGACCAAATCACCCACAAATAATTAAATAAATCATTATTTATTTGATTATCTTCTAACCGCTTCCTTAAAAAGATAGATAAATCATTTATTTATTTATTTTTGACAAATCAAGGGATTTGACCCAAGTCAAATACCTTTTCCCTCCAACAAATATAATAAAATATTCCATAAAAAGTGGATCTAGATCTGGTTAACCCATGCACCAAGATCTAGAATGACCCAACATTTTGTTATAAATAGGAGGGTTTTTCCTACCATTCTTCACCTTTTGTTGCCTATTAGATCACTCTGGATCTATACACTTGGTCCCATTTTTCCATCATTTGTTGTGTGAGCTCCCATTGAGCTCTATTCTTCGCATTGGGTTTTCTACACCAACAAGAGAGAGAAATCTTAGATCTGAAGTGCTGAGGACTTCCAAGAACCCATCCCACTGAGGAGAATTGGATACGCCTTCTTGTTTTCCTCCCAGGTGCCCGATTAATACAAAAATTCTTTCAAAAATTGTTCTTTTCTTGTCTATTGGTATATGGAGCAAACCCTTATTTTTTCTGCTTAATGTCTTTCCATGCATAGATCTGGTTTTTTGCAGCTCTTTTATGTCTAACTAACCGCAGATCTGAAGATATTGGCAGCCACTTTTGTTGTTAGGGCTATTAGTTATGCGTAGCTAAAGTGGTCTTTTTTCGTACACTTCGACAAAAGATTCATACTAACAAACACTACCAAACATATCCTCTTGATATAAATGGTTTGCATCTTAGTTCAAGAAAGGTGTTGCAAAGAAGAGACTTTCTTAATGTCATTGAAGGACAACATTAAGAATAAGAAGATCTAAATGAGGAGATCAAAAGATCAAGGGTTGCACTTGATGAAGAGTCGGCATCATAATCAGATGTTGAGAAAGTTTCCTCATGTTTACCAGCATTTCCTCTATGTGTCCAAGAGAACAATCAACAAACAGAGGAAGATTTGACTGCCATAATAGAAGAGGACATCCAAGGTGATCCAACTCAACAAGTGAACCAAGGGCATCACAACTATATTAACATATGGTTCCAAACAATTATTAAGTTGCAGCAACACACTCTTCTCCAATAATACTTGATACAATCCCAGTCGAAGAAATTTATCTCTCATATTTATGTACATGTCAAAGCATGTATTCCAAGTGTGTACATGATTTTATCTGTCATCTTGATGTGTACATGGCTTCATTGGAAGTATTCCTATACTTGAAAAAGGTTTTGTTTTTTTCAAGTAGAGTACGAAAGTGAAAAAGAAAAAAAGAAAAAAGAAAAAAAGGGAAAGAATAAAATCTCAGGTGAAAACCTCTTTTAAGGTGTCTGAGATTGGCCTACTGATTGAAAACCTCCATGAGGCGGTCATTGGGTTGAAAAAAAAAAGAGAAAAATACAATATCCTATGTGAAAACCTCCTTTGAGGCACCTAGGAAGACCTTCTAGTTGAAAACCTCATTGAGGTAGCTAGTAGGCCTTAAAAAATAAAAAATAAAAATAAAAATAAAAATAAACAAAAAAATAAAAAAAATAAACAAAAAAATAAAAAAATTTCCATGTATCTCTTTCTAATGAATGTAGGTGCTCTCCAACCTTTGCAAGCATAAAAACAACAAGTTGGCACAAAAAGAAAATTTGTTCAACACCCTGGTTAAAGGTATTCAAACTTGGACTTCCTCCTCGTGTGCTTAGAAGCTCCAAAAGGACCTCAAGTAGATTATCACATGCAACTTTAGAGCAGCTTCAAAACCACCGAAGACAGCTTCAACAGCCATATCAGCATCTTCAATATCACCTGCAAAAAAAAAACAAATCATTGGTAAGGCTTAGGTATGCAATCATCTAACCCTTTCTTCGAATCTATTTTAGCTTAATTAAACATTAAAAAGTGTGAGAAGGAAAGTTTTTTTATATAGCCAAAATTAGTAGCAGAGTAACCTCAGCCTTAGCTAGGAACTAGCCTCACATTTTCCACCAAGAAAAGGAACAAGACAAAAGTAAAAAGGACTTGAGAAAGTGGGCAGTAAGCAGTTCATTGTAATAGAAGACAAGGAGTACCAAGGGGTAACCAAGGGTGAACTCAGTTCACAGAAAAAAGAACTGTGAGTTTATTCTGCATGCAATTAAAAAAAGAAAAAAAGAGGAAAAATAAGAAGAAAAAAAAGAAAAAAAGAGGAAAAAAAAGGAGAGAAAAAAAAAGAAAAGAATGAACATAAAAGAATAAAATAAAATAAAAGGTGGATCCACCACCTCTTGGCATGCAAAACAGATTTGCTTAAGGCATCTGAGGACCTCCATGAAGCACCTACAAGAAGAAATGAAAGAATAATAGAAAGAATATTAGCAGGAGGAGCAGCGCATGGGCCAATAAACAGAAAAATGAAATAAGCCAGTATGCAAGAAAAACCATAAGGCAGGGAGGATGAATAGGTTGCTCAAAGGATGAGCAATAGTTTCAATACGGGGTGACGACGAGCCTCTAAATTAGACATAAAATAAGGCCCATCTAACCTTTCTTAAGCCCATCTACCTTCCTTATGCACATGAAAATATATATTAAATCTCTCCTTCTGCACTTAATAATGTTTTCTTATGCTTTAATATTTTCTTAGGAAAGTTTAAAGGTAATTGAATATTTGTGCCTAATATTGGTTATTTTTGTAGAATATTGTGAGAATATTGGGAAGATTATCTATATTTGGAGAAGGAGATAATTTAGGGACTTGAGCCTTGCCATTGGAAGATCAAGATTGAAGAATAAATGAGCACAATGTCAAGAAATTATGGAGAAATCTTGGAGAAATTATAGGAGGATTGTACACCCTCTTTAACTCTCAAAGGCAGCCAAAGGATCCCAAGGATTTTCTCCAGCATTTTGAGTTCCAGAGGCAGCCAAGCAACTCAAGACCAAGTGCACTCAAGCCATACTTCACTTGGAGTCAAGTGGACTCATTACCTATTTTTTAGGGAGCTTTTGGTAGCTGCCCGTGAGGATAAATAAAGCTAATAAAGAGCTAATTAGGGTCGATTTCCACTCCATTCTAGTCGATTTGATTCCATTCAGAACTTTTGCTGCAAGCTATTAGGATTTTTCTACTTAAGACCTTAATGATGTAACAAGACTGCATTTTTAATGCAATGAGTATTCAGATGATTGTCTATTGATCTAGTTCCAGAGAGTTGGGCTCGTGGGTTAGGTCCCAACCCATGTGCCTAAGATTCTCTATTATTTCCATTCTTTTCTTTCATGTCATTTAGCTAGTTTTTCTTCTGAGCATTTAGCTATTTTGCTGGTATTTTTTTTTTTTTTTTTCTAAATCTGACTAATTCTATTAATTATGAAAATACTAGTACAAAACTGCCAGGACTGCTGCTGTGAGAGCCAGACAGTCTGGGTAGATTAACTCTGCTATCCTTAAGAAGTCGGGGTCGCCCAGAGTGGGAAACCGACCCATTAGTCATCAATAGTTGGGCCGCCCATAGGAGGGAAACCGGCCAGAGACTTAAACAAAACATGTATATATTTTTAAAAACAAAGCAAAAACCATCAGTATGCTCAACAAGTGAGCTTCTAAAACAGTTAATCATGATGAACCCAGCAATGATTGAGCCCAAGGAGTCGGCTCTTGTCCTCAGGGGACAGCGGTTCCTCTTCCACCCTGCAAGCATATTCATTTCCTGTGCTGCTGTCTTCCTGTCCTTCCTGGCTGTCAGAATGCATGTTCTGGCGCTGTGCTTCAGTGCTAATCTCTGCGTGAGGGGAGGGAATGGGGCAAGGATCAGGAGCTGGGGGGTGAGCAGAGAGGGGAATTTCCTCCCGGAGGGATACAGTGATGAGTGCAGTGATGATGGAATCATAAGAAGTGCAGTGGAAGCGAAGTTCCGCGTTCTGGGTGGTCTGCCGGATGGAGGAGCCACGAGCTCTGTAGAAAGAAGGAGAGGGCTGCCCGGGATGGGTGATATCATCTGAGGGAAGGGGCTGACAGGAAGGATTAGGACAATTCGTAGGGGGAGAGAGTCCGGGAGGCTGAGAGTGAGCATCAGGAATGTCAGAAGCATCTTGAATGGCTTGCGCCCTGCCACGTCCTCTGCCTACTAAGCTACCCCTACCTCTATTTCTTCGACGGCCATCACGTGATGAACGCGGGGGGGTGTTGTCACCTCCGTCCGAGGAGGAGCTAAGGTCAGAGTGGGGCAGAGGAGGAAGGCCAGAAGAGCGCCCTCGACTCACGCCTCGACGAGGCCTCATTCTTTGCCGTAGTCGGGGCATGGCATACAGCAAATGACGAAGACGAGGCTTGCCAGAAAGGGGTTCAGGAGAAGGGGTGAGGGCGGAGATGCTACCAGGGTGACTCTGCCTATGCAGGTGGGCAGAAGAGCTGAAAGGGCGGTGACGAAGAGCCTGAGAGTTCAAATTAAGAATTGAGGAGGACGGAATACCTGTGAAGGTGGCTCTCGAGATGTCAGAAGAGTCAGAAGCTCCGCAGCAAGAACTGTTGATGAAGTGAACGCCCGGCAATGTTTCCAGACAGGCCCAGACGCTGCATCTACACCCTCTAGTCGTCTTGCAACTGGGAATTGCCGCACCAGGAGGGCATTCACTTCTGAACGGGAGCAAAAATCGCGAATGGTTTCCGTCTGTCTGCCTCTCTTCCATCGTGACCGCCAAAACCAAATACACCGCCTTAAACCTGAGATTGAAGGGGCAGTTAATACCATTTTGCTGCATCCAAGGCACATTAATGACGCAGGGTCTGTGCTCACGCGAGGCCATGTGGGCATGGCACTCATATGTCTTTGGGAGCTGCGTGGGTGCCAGAGGCCCTTTAATGCTTATCCACTGCATCCGCACACAGGTATTTTTATTGATGTTTGAAGGTCTTATTTATCTTTTGTTTAGACTTTAATCCACATCTTGCTGTGGGTGAATAAATTCAATAAATTTGATAAAGTTGTGAGGCAATATTCCCCTCTCATCTTTGTCAATAGAGTTCGATCAGGGTAGACCTTCCCACATGCCAAAAGTTACTTTCTGCTTGAGTTTAGGGTAGAGTTGCAATACTAGTTCCAATCTTTCTTTCCATTGTTTTTATCACACATTTCATATGTATTTCATGCATAATTAGCAGGGTTGATTGCAGGACGTATTGTTAAAGCCCCAGAGCATCTCTGTGGTGCTCCCCCCCCTTCATTTCCCATCTTCCTTCCATCTATACTATTACGCTTCTATTCCCTTCTTTTTCCTCACCACAGCTACCGCACCTTTTTTTATTCACAAAACGCTTGAAATTCTTTAAAATTTTGACCTCTGCCTGTCCCTCAAAATTTCTGATACCGCACTTCGCATCTTGCATGACCCCTTCCTTTTCCATTGTAATTCTTCAACATCTCAGTGATTTTCCCTTTTCACCTCACCTTTACCTTTTAACGCAAAAACGCTTGAAAATCATTAAAATTTGACCCTCGCCTTTGCTCCTTGGTTCTCTCGCTACCATACTTCACAAATCGCAAAACGCATTTCTTATTTCATTCTCGTTAACACTTACAGCTCTTTTTTGTTGATTGTGATAATTGCTTCGTACCCTGCCACATCGCAATCGCAAATCGCAACGTTTCCCTTTTTCTTTAAGACTCACCGCTCTTATCCGCCGATTGCGATATTGCTATCGTACTCTGCCACCGATCCCATCGTCACGTCATCCATCGCAAATCGCACCACAACATCGCAATCGCATTTCGCATCACATTCGGTATCGCATTTCGCACTTCGCATTTCCTCCCTACTGCACTCTCGCTTCTCCTCTAGCCTTGCGACATTGCGATATTTTGATATCACATATCACATATCGCACTTCTATCCACCAATCATAACTCCGTCATTGCATATTTCAATCATTCCGCTCCAAAGATTTTGCGCCATAATAAAGCTATAATAAGGTTTAAAACCTTCTCTTTCCTCCTCTAAGCCTTGTTTCATGTGTTTAATCCCTCCATTAGCCTCTCTAACCCTTTTTCCTCCAAACTGCAAATCAACACTTCATTAAATTAGAATTAGGTCATGTATAGCTGCATAGATATGAGCATGATAGATAGAGTAGGGCGTGTTTAGCCGATTAGCAAAGTTAAGTGTGGTTTAAATTAGTTTCTTTTCTGCAACATAAATTAGTTTCCTTTCTGTCATTTTTTTTCAGCAATTTAGACTAGTTCCATTTTTATCATTTCTTTTCAGCAATTTAATTTAGTTTCCTTCTGTCATTTCCTTTCTTCATCTTAGTTTAGTTTCATTGAAGTGTGATAGACTTCACTGAGAAGCCTTAGAAATAGCACCCTTTCGTAAAGCGAAAGAGGATGACATGAACATAATGCATCTGTTGTGTATATAGCATTGTCACCTCCAAGTTTGTATGAACCTCGGGTTGATAAAGTAAAGTAGGGTAGCCCCTGGGAGTTGCAGCACTCTTGGTGCAATACGAGGGCTCACCACCTTGACCATGGAAGCCATAGTTCATTGTAGTTATGCTATCAACTAAACTATGTTGATGCACATAGAATGCTTACTCCTAGAATTCGTCGGTACAACAATAAAACTTGGACCATTAACGAGCCCATAAAACACATAAGTGTGCATCTAAGTGCACTTCACCAATTTTGCAAGGAACATGACCAACTCCCAATCACATCTTAAATATGCATTTCCTTCATTCCATTCAATTCACATACTCAACGCAAATGATGGAATCGATAAAAAAACATGCCAACCAACCATACACGTTAGTTTTAATGAATTAAGCACAAAGATTCACCATCTCATTATGAATAGAAAATCACTAAAATTCAAGCTCATAAAAACACATATAGGATTTCAACCACTTCCTCAGTAAAATAATATAGGAATCAACATTCCACATTCACATAGAAATTTCCCATCCCTCACTATCAACCTAAGAATTTAACCAATACAATAAACATGTACACATCATTTAAACATATGAAGCACAAGTAAATACTTACATTATGTAGAAACATAAACTAACAGCCGATATTGGGAATTCAACTCTCCACTCAACCTCAAACGAGTTGCAACCAATATTTCTTGCAACTATCACCCCTGAGCAAAATTTCAAAGCTTGAAGAGAAATGCTTCAGGGAACAACCAAATATTCTCACAACACCAGGGAATCTAGATATAACACCATCTCCATCCTTGCCAAACCAGCTACACCAGGGAATCCAAAGGCTAATCCACCTCCAGCCTTCAGTAATACAAGGGAATCCAAAGGAAAATCCACCTCCACCCTTCGACAATACAAGGGAATCCACATGGTACTCCTCCTCCACCCTTAAATAACTGCCCTCAGTTGCTCCACCCTAACCGAGAATCTGGAATACACTGAGAATGAATCCATAACCAGTCTAATAATGCTTTGAGTGGCTCCACCCTAACTCAGGAATCCATAGCACACCAAAATGTTTGTTAAGCCTGGAAACAAGCAATGGGAGGTATCAAGACACTCCTTGACCAAGAATCCAAAGAGTATAGTCTCCACACACTAGCTATTAGGGAATCCAGAGACTGCCCCACCTCCACCCTTTACCTGAAAAGAGAAAAATAGAGACTACTACCTGTCACCTAGGAGGTACCCAACCAACACTTCCATTGCTCAACCAAATGAGAAATCCCCTCCAATAGTATATTGAAATACATTTGCATGCTATTGTTGCTTCCATCATCCACACAACACTTCTTTTCTTCACGTGGGTTGCTTCTCACTGTTGTGTTCTCTTTCACTTGGAGACCATCGTCCCAAAATGAATTGTTCCCTCTCTTTTTTGTCTTCTTCTTGTGGTTTCCTCACTCATGGTTGTTACTCCACTTTTACAAGACTTTTCCACATTGTTTTGCAGCCGTATGTCTGCCTACCCAGACCAATAACTCCCTTGGCCAACACAACCCACTCTCCTTTAATTTCTTGTCCTTTCTTTCTTGTAAATTTATCCAATAAAGCATGGCCCTGTCCTCCTTGGATAGACCCATTCACTTCTTCTATCTCCATTAAATTTTTCGTTAACTTCATTTAAAGCCAAACTAATTTGTCCACCGTGTTTATTAAATAGACTACTTCCTCCAAGTTCCAAAGCAACTTCCTCAACTCAAGCTATGAAGTTTGTGTCCCTTTCTCTTGGGTAGTTAATTTTGATTACGTTTCCAATAATAATTACAAGGAAAATATTTACAATGTTTGAAAGAGGTAAATTGCAAAATGGGTTGTTACACCCAATATTTTAAGTTTCCAAAAGTGAAATTTTGGTCCTTGCCCACGACAAATTTGTTAGAACTGAAAGTCGAAAGTCAAGCAATAGAGGACCGATATTTTGGTCAATTGATGTACAAACCATATACATTGATAAATTGAAGGGTCAAATCCAATTTAGCAGAGGTGAGATCCATATCCAACAATGGCTTCAATGGCAAAGAAAAATTTAGATGCATGAATTTAGGGGTCCATCGTGTGATTAGGCCTCTAGATTAGTCCATAACATCGATTGCCAAAAAGTCTCAATCTGGAAGTATTTAAAGCAAAACAATAGTCGCCTTTTCTCCATCGAACATGGTTTCTTGAAGGAAAATAACATGGGGGAAGAAATGTATATAGATTCTCTTCATAGCCAATTTTTTAGAGGTATTGACTAAACTCCTGCAGTTAAGTGAGAGAAATTTCACAAGGAACCTTTAGGAGGGCCTGTAGCTCTAAGCGCCCTTTGAATCGAGGTTTGTTTCCCAACTTGAATCTCATAATATTCCTTCTGTTGGGATTTTGAAAGGAATGATTTTCGACCTTTAGAATAAGAGGAGACAATGAGATCCTCAATAAGCCCTAAGCCACCACCAGGGTTAGAGGGAGAGATGTGACAGGGGGATGGGTAGAAGAATGATCCAAATATTGTAGATTGTATTGACGCGGGGAGGCAGGAAGGGATGAGGAGGGAGGGTGCAAAATGAGAGGCCCTCAATGAGGGGAGGAGAAGGGATAAAAGGGAGCGCAAAGGGCAAGTTGAAGAGGGGGGGGGACAGGGATGGGCGAGGAGAGCTCAGAGAGGGGTATGAGAGGGATAAACTGAGAATTAGTATGTGATATCTTGAGAGAAAAAACAATAAGCCACAACTAATATTCTGCATAAAATAAGAAAATAGGGGGCAAAAAATCCCATACCTGGATTATGAAGAGCGTTAGAGAAGAGGGGAGATGCTGCTAAAACCTAAGTTGCTACAACCTCCATGGATTGGTGTGCCTAAATACGAGGAGACTTTGAAGAAGGTGATATTTGAACAAGATCCATGGAGGCAAACAAGTCTTCAGGTATTTCTTGAGATATTCCAGAGTAACATGAGGAGATTTTGCAGGAGAGGGAGGGAGAGTGTATTATTAGAATTCACTTTTACGAACCCATTTTTTCACGTTATGTTTTCAAATTGCTTAGTCCCAACTTAAGTGCTCGTAGACATGGCAACAAGAGCATATAAATAATATTCCCTCGTAGTCTATGCTTTGCTTGTGAGTAATTGAACCCACACTGATGGAAATCGACACGGGGAACCCCTGTGACATATTTAGGCAGACCAAAATACGAACAATCAACATTACACCAATTTGTTTGAAAGAAATGTCAACTTCATAGAAAAACCCTAGAGGGTTCCCAACCTCCTGCAAGACACTTTCATACCATAAGATTGGTAGGAGAGTTGGGAGATGGACCTAGATAGGAACCAAATCCATTTTTTTTGCCCGAGCATCAAAATTTATGGTCCAGTTCTTTAGTAGGAGAGCCTGAGAACCCCAAGTCCATTTATGGGTCAAAATTTTCCCAACATCCTCTATCCTCGATGCCTTTCATCCCATCCATTATTTCGTGAAGAGCATGCAATGAGTCAAGTACCCTAACAAGGGTTTGAGATTTATTTCCATCCACTTGCGTAGAACTACCATGGATATTCTTCGACTAACGAATTGACCAACCACCACTTTCTCTTCCATATCTTGGATTCCGCTTCGAAGAAATTCCTTTCCTAGGACCAAAGATGGTTCCTCAGAGTGAAACTTGATGCATTTCCAAGAGGGTTTTTTAGGTGGACTATCTAATGGAGCTATAGGATCAACCTTCCCCTAAGAATAACTGCCTACACAGAGCATTGTCGACGCAAGGAAATCATTTAGGAAACTGGAAGAAGGGGAAAGGGAGGCAGTGTATCGGTAGACAAACAAGAGGTAACCACATTGTAACACTTTGATTAAATAGAGGAGAGTATTTTATTAGGGAACACAGTGAGGGGAGATCGACGGGAGGGGATGTGCATTGAATTGAGAGGGAAAGGAAAGCTCCGTAAGGGGGAAAGGGGGGTGTGGGCCACCTAGGAATAGGAGAAAGTCGCCTAACTTCTCACAATGATGGGACCAACCCTGAGTACTTTATCAAGAAACTACCTAAGATATCAATCTGTACCTACGTTGGCGAGCCAGATGTGATGAGGGCAGAAGAGGGTGATGATATTTGTATGAGATTTGGATCCCTCCAAATGTTGACCCCTTCTAAAGGGTTTGATGTATGATCCACCAGATCATCATACTAATCCCATGCCATTTTAAGATACGAGGCAGATTCATAAAGGAAGGAAGCAAAGGAGATTGTTAGATTAGCTTGTGGATTTACCACTAGAAATCTTAACCGCTAAACCCTAGAAAAGCCATCTTTCTCCATATATATATAATTCCTCTTTTACTTTTAGAATGTATTCTATTTTGTACAATTACATTACAATTAATATGCTTACAAAACATTTAATTTCATATGCTCACTCACAAATTACAAACTCATGTGTTGGCTCATTTTTGGGAGATAATTACATTGATAAGAGAGAGAACATTTGAGAAAGTGAACTTGGATTTGGCTAAACTTCTTGATTCAATTATAAGTATCCCAAAAATACATATAAAAACATTAAAACAATACTTTCAATTGTGTTAGAGTTTAAAGACAAACCCCTATATAATATTTATACACTTCTACCCTCTATTTAAAAAAAAAACTAAAATATAACCTACCTAAACCGATTAAAAATATATAAATAAACTTTCTTTATATGAATTTATGTCATATATCCATTATTAAACAATGAATATGAAAAGCATAGTATATATTAGCACTTGGTAATGGTTACAAAGATGAAAACAATGTTGCATCATTTACCTTTACCTTTCTAAGTAATGATTAAAAGATTCAACGAGGTCGTAATTTGGGTGAATAAGAAAAGCATAGTATATATGAACCCTTGGTAGTGCTTACAGGTTGAAAACAACGTTGCATCATTTGATTAAAAGATTCATTTACCATTGTATAAATAATGAGTAAAAGATTCATTTACCAAAAAATTGGATGAGCCATTGTAAGTAATGATTAAAAGATTCATTTACCATTGTAAGTAATGATTAAAAGATTGGGTGAACCATTCTAAGTAATGATTAAAAGATTGGATGAGGTGATAGGCTTTATACCCTCACCACTGTTTATATGGTAAAAGGCGTTTATCAACCAAAAAGCACTACACCACTTCTTCACGTTGTCAGTCCTTCGACAAAAAGCACCTTACCAATTTCTCACGTCGTGAAACGTGGACTCAACGAAAAAGCACAAGCACGGAATTTAAATTCAAATGAAAATTCCAAAAACAAAAATTCAAAAAATATGAAGAGTCATTCCCTCTGCTATACGCCATCAGAGAGCGTGGGAGGCTGGCTGGCTGGCTGCACAACAGAGGTCGGCGGTTGTCGTAACAGATATCTGTGGATATAGGAGCCTGCCATCCCAGCCATACAATCCGTGGATTTAGGAGCCTGCCAAGTTTTATTATATAGTTGCCTGTCATTTCTCTGCTCTGCTAAGTCATGTCTCTGCTGCCTCTGTATTTATTACTGCTGCTCAACAACAACATTCTCTCGATCCGTTCAAAATGGTCATTCTCTGAGTCTGAAATCAGCAATATTGGTCAGCTCGTTCTCAAGTCTAAACTGGGCTCCCACAAGAACTTCAGCTTCCAAAATGTGGGCCTACAAGCACCCCAGAAAGAGGCTGTGTATAAATGGAAAGATGGGTTACCTCATTCAGACAGGCCTTTGTAATTGCAAGAGTCCTCTGGGTTTAGAGGCTGTGTATATATGGAAAGATGGGTTAGCTCCTCTACCTTCCAGACCGGCCTTGGTAATTGCAAGAATCCCCTGGGTTTAGAGTCTGTGTATAAATGGAAAGATGGGTTAGCTCCTCTGCCTTCCAAACAGGCCTTTGTAATTGCAAGAATCCCCGGGGAAACCCACGAAGTTCTTGCATATCTTACTTCGGCTTCTATTGTATATGATGATGTTTATCATGGATTTGGGTACCCAGATAACGTTGTGGGCCGTGGAAGCCATGGTTCCCTGGGCCTCTGAGACGATGGCACATCCGTTGCTGTAAAAAAAATACACTCCACAGACAGGAGACTTGTCAAACAAATGCAAGACGCTGGGGAAAGTGAGACATCTCAATCTGGTGAGATTAATTGGAGTATGCTCAAGCTTCCATAAAAGATCTCTGGTTATGGACTTTACGTCGCAGGAAAGCCTTGATTAACATTTGCATTGCAATGAAAATAATTCCAAGTTGGGTTTGAAAAGCCGGCTGAGCATTCTCAAGGGCGTTGCCCATGGGTTGGCTTATCTTCACGATTACCCACCTACGGCCCATTGTTCATGGCGAGCTGAAACCTTCCAACGCTGACTGCCCATGTTGGAGATTTTGGTACTTAACGTCTGATGATCTCTGCAGCAGAGCATGACGATTCAACGGCAGCCTCAAGAGGAAGCACAAGGTAAATACTATCGGTTACACTGTACCGGGTAAATAATGATGTATGATAGATTGAGCGAAATTGTTTACAGAATAGATATGACTGACTGATAAAGGTTTTACATATATTGATTACAGAATTGGGTATTGTGGGGTGCCCGTCTCTGAAAGGGGAGACGATGACATACGCAATCAGTTTCGACGTTGCAGAGTTGGGTAGGCGATGCATTCTCGGACAAATTGACGAGAATTTGGTGAAGGAGTTTCGAAAGGAAGAAGATGATGAAGCTGAAGTTGAACATTTACATCGGAGGAGCGTACAACATCTTGACAATCTCGAGTCTAAATTTGTGCAGATCACAGAAGACAGACCAGAGGTAACATTGGTGATGAGAATGGTTCCACTGTGGGCAATTATGATTATTCTGCGTCGTTCCTTTTCCTCTCTTCAACTTCTTTCTTTCTATTTTTCATAACAGGATTTCCTCTTCCTTTCTGCTTCTGCTTTCTTCCTGTGATCTTCTTCTTTCCTCGTGTTTTCTGTTTCTATCTCTGATCATCATTTAGTCTTTGTTCGATTCTAGTAGTGGAAATATTAAGGAAAGTCCTAACAGCTGATATGTTCGTTATGGGTTTGATATTTGCTATTCATTTGTGCACTGATTTGTGAAGGAAGGTGAGGGATCTTTACTGTTTTCTCTTCCTGAAGCAGCGACGGTTTTTGAGTTGGGTTGGTCTGATTTTACCCGCTGTCTTCATAAAAAGAAGACAAGGCACCGTCGTAAATTACCTACCATGGCAACATCCGCAGAAGGTTCATCTCGTCACCTCTTGGCTTCGTTGAGGAGAGTTCACAAACATAGCCTCCTGTCCCGCCCTAGCTCATGGAATGATTGCAAAGCAGCGCCATTCCTCTGTTTCTTACTAAGACATATGACATGGTGGAGGATCCTTGGATGGACCCAGTCTTCCCCTGAAGCAGCGCGGGCGACATTTTTATTATTCGGGATCCTCACCGATTTCTCTCAAAATCTGCTGCCGCGTTGTTTCAACCACAACAAAATCTGCTGCCGCGTTGTTTCAAGCACAACAATTTCTCTAGCTTCGTTCGCCAGCTTAATACTTATGTGAGTTCTTCTGTTTCCTTCAATGTTCAGGGACATTCTATTGCTTCATTTTGTTTTCAGGGAGATTCTATTGCTTCAACCATTTTGTTTTGGTATTGATTCTGCGGAGTATATTGTTTTTCTATCTTCTGTATTAAGCTTTAGTATAGTTGTTAGTTATTTCGCTTAGCTTCTGTGTCAAAATTCCTTTCACAGTGGCTATTGAGCTTTGGTTATTAGGTCAGTCCAGGACGTCAAATAAGTCCTGCAATGAGGTGGCAGAGTAGAACATGTGCACTATGATAATGCCCATGATCTGCAAACTCGTCCATAGAAAGTCCATTGGTGTCATCCTGTCAAGTTTCCTGGAAAATGGTCCTCTGGCGAATCATATTCTAGATAAGTTTCATGGAAAATGGTCCTCTGGCTAACCATATTCTAGATAACTCCTGAGGAATTAATATTTATCCATCTATGTATCAGGGACAAGAATACGATTTCTTGAATTAATGCTGTACCAATTTGTGGTCGAGCACCTCAGAAATGTAATCCCCTGGCTCAACCAACAGAAAACTGGCATATAGATAGCATGACCCCTCTGTTCATGTTGCACTTACCAACCAATAGAAAACTGGCATATAGATAGCTTGACCCCTCTGTTCTGTTCATGACAGCAATAACGTGTTTCTCGTACCTAACTTGGTAGATGCAAACACGAGTGACGAGGTAGGCAATGATGCGTGTGTTTCCTCCTTAATGTATGATAGTCGCATGTATAACAGGTAGAGAGCTTTGGAAAGAGCTGAGAACTAAACTGGTGGTCGAACAGAACGAAAAGCACGGAGAGGATAAAAGATTGGGTAACACCGGAGAGGATAAAAGATTGGGTAACACCATGCAGAATATGGTGTAACAAACTTCAAATCCTTAAAATAATTTGATTAGTCATGTTATTTTACCTTTTGAGATTCAAGATAACACAACAAATTAACTCACACGGAGAGGATAAAAGATTGGGTAACACCGGAGAGGATAAAAGATTGGGTAACACCATGCAGAATATGGTGTAACAACCTTCAAATCCTTAAATAATTTGATTAGTCATGTTATTTTACCTTTTGAGATTCAAGATAACACAACAAATTAACTCAACGTCCATTTACAATGCCTTTCCGTGTCAATGATGATGACAAGGCTTTCCCTTCCATTTCCTCTTATTTTGATGTCATTAATGTAATTCTCCTAAATTTAAAATCACATTTAATATTGATAATGAACATCTATCATTTTGACAAGGCTTCCCCTTCCATTTCGTCTTATTTTGATGTCATTAATGTAATTCTCCTAAATTTAAAATCACATTTAATATTGATAATGAACATCTATCATTTTGACAGGTATTTCCCATATGGAATCAATAGGTTGACAGGTATTTCCCATATGGAATCAATAGGATGCTTTGATGGGGCTGCAACAATTTTCTTTGCATACATTGGTTTTGATACAATTGCGAGTATTGCTGAAGAGGTCTATGCTTTGGCCTAATTATTTTATGTTACAATATAAAAGGATAACTCCATAGAAGAACAAAGGAAGAGAGATGACCATAACAGAAAAAAACTTAATTAGTTGCACTTATTGACACAAATACGTAATTGGTTGTACTGGATTACAAGCAAGTACTGCAGATTTGTATCTTTTATTTTCCTTTGATTTTCCTCTGCAATGGGGATTCATCATGGAAATTTTATCATCCTCGAACAAATAGGATGTTCTATGGTTGAAAGAGGCTGAACTATGCCTTTTTTCCTAGTATTATCCCTGGGCATGGGAGCAGAATCCCCATGGAAATTTTATCATCCTCGAACAAATAGGATGTTCTATGGTTGAAAGAGGCTGAACTATGTCTTTTTTCCTAGTATTATCCTTGGGCACGGGAGCTTCTTCTGCCATCCCACTCTTTGGATCCAAAATTTTGAACCAACTATATAGTGACGCAATTCTACACCATTCCACTAAGTGGGGCTGCATTTTCTCCTGTTTGTGCCAAATCTTCACTATTGTGAAGTCCCAAAGTCATCTAATTGTTAAGAGACTTCCTTATTGACTTTGTCCAATGGTTTTCCTTTTGATATCTCTCTTTTTGATAAAGAGATAGGGGCCATCATATCAAAGAAGAGCCTTGGATCCCAAATGATAAAATATTCTAAAATTGTAGAGTCACTTTCTATAATAATGTTTCCCTACTTCTCCTTTATTTTATTCGAGTTCTATCCATTTCCACTACATGAAGGACTTATCATGGAAAATTTTACTATCCTTGGAATGAATCGGATGTGTGCTATAGTTGTGTGCTATAGTTGAGAGATCTTGAAATTTTGTATTTTTACCTAGGATTATCCTTGAGTGGGACACCTCCCTACACCACACCATTCTCTTTGTGTAAGGACTTTGAACCAACTATATGGTGATGCAATCTTGCGCCATTGCAACAAGTGGGCTGCACTTCCTCTTATACATTTTAGTGGGTGCCCTTGAAGGACTAATGTGGTGTCCCAAGGGGATTTTTCTTGCCCTAGGGTTGCAATCTCACAAGATAATCTATGCTGATTATAACAATATTCCAATTAGAGATGATATACAATATATAATGGCGTAACCAGGTAGTAGTTTTCATAATACAATAATAGTTCACCTTTCTTTCAATTCTAACAGTTACCCTTAGGGCTATTGGACCAATAGTTCAGATGGCCTAATAGTCACGACAATGATATTATTGAAAGCACAACAAGTATAACATTCCACCAGGAGTTCATACAAAGGAACCAATTTACAAATCCAATATATCCTGTAGCTTGAATTTCTTAATCTAATATCAATGTATCAGTCAACCCTTGTTTCCTTATTCTATTGTCCTGACTTGGTAAATGAATGTATTCCCTTGCGATATTTCCAAGAGTACTTTGTTGCCCTACTATGGCCTTGCTTTTGCCGAAGATAGGTGCCCATGTGAGGATTTTTGTGCCCTAATTGTTATAGGATGAATCTCAGACGAACCCTTTGCTTATGAAGGGCCTTGCTACCCTTTGTAAGACCTTGGTATCTCAGAGGAGACCTCATGTTACCTTAATTTCCTTCAATCAATTGTTCGAAGGTCAAAGGAACCACAAGAATCCACAGAGAAAGTCTTGCTGCCGCAAAATCAGACCTTTGGTGACCAAACAAACCATAGAAAAGACCTTCGCTACTCTAATGCTTGTTGGCCAAGAAAAACCACAAGGAAATCTCTTCTTTGCTTGCCTAGCCATATAAGAAATGTCTTAAGTGTAGGTTTTAACTCTGTACAGAAATTATCTGCAAACGAATCTTAAAAACATAAAATAAACAATATACAATATATAATGGTGTAACCAGGTAGTAGTTTTCATAATACAATAGTAGTTCACCTTTCTTTCAATTCTAACAGTTACCCTTAGGGCTATTGGACCAATAGTTCAGATTGCCTAATAGTCACGATAATGATATTATTGAAAGCACAACAAGTATAACATTCCACCAGGAGTTCATACAAAGGAACCAATTTACAAATCCAATATATCCTGTAGCTTGAATTTCTTAATCTAATATTAATGTATCAGTCAACCCTTGTTTCCTTATTCTATTGTTTTGACTTGGTAAATGAATGTATTCCCTTGCGATATTTCCAAGAGTACTTTGCTGCCCTACTATGGCCTTGCTTTTGCAGAAGATAGGTGCCCATGTGAGGATTTTTGTGCCCTAATTGTTATAGGATGAATCTCAGACGAACCCTTTGCTTATGAAGGGCCTTGCTACCCTCTGTAAGACCTTGGTATCTCAGAGGAGACCTTCCGTTACCTTAATTTCCTTTAATCAATTGTTCGAAGGTTAGAGGAACCACAAGAATCCATAGAGAAAGTCTTGCTGCCGCAAAATCAGACCTTTGGTGACCAAACAAACCATAGAAAAGACCTTCGCTGCTCTAATGCTTGTTGGCCAAGAAAAACCACAAGGAAATCTCTTCTTTGCTTGCCTAGCCATATAAGAAATGTCTTAAGTGTAGGTTTTAACCCTGTATAGAAATGATTTGCAAACGAATCTTTAAAACAGAAAATAAACAATAGCGAGAGAATAAAACGT
Source organism: Pinus albicaulis (assembly GCA_034641835.2). NCBI lineage: Eukaryota > Viridiplantae > Streptophyta > Pinopsida > Pinales > Pinaceae > Pinus > Pinus albicaulis. The sequence continues at coordinate 1,024,968,505 of CM076583.1, read as the reverse complement.
AAAACAGATATACACAGAGATTTTCCCCTGGATCCCAAATCGGGACTACCAACTTGATTTTTCATTATTTTCCTTTTAGTGTTACAACACATATATGAATGCCGAAGCATTCATAAACCCCAACCCATTAAGCCTGAAGTAGAACATAATCGTAGTTCCCTTGGCCAGATCTACAAAATACCAGGGGCCGAAAACCATCATGCCCCAAAACCATGTGCAAACCCATGCACAAAACCATGGGCAGGTCCGCCCACCGAAAAATAGGGTCTGCCCTCAAGGATAACAATAATAAATTTATTTTTCTCTTTACATCAAAATTCAAATACATAAAATCATGATTACATATGTCAATATGAAGACCAAACCTTGTTACATATTTCAACACTCCCTCTTGAGTCTTAACTAAGGAGGTATTCATAATCTATACAAGGTACTTGGGCATTCTCAAACTGAATAATTCTCATAAGAAGAGTCAGATTGGTAAGACATCTCATAAGCTACTCCCTTAGTTTATGTTGGAGCATCTCATCATACCGACCAACATTGTCACATAGCAAGGCCTTGACTAACAACTCTATCTCTCCACAAAATCAGAGCACAATGTTGGCGAGACCAATGAATGATAGACATCATCATCATTGTCTCTGAAGGCACATACCCCACCCAGGTGTTCATAGGGTATTTCCTTTTAGGACAATTCCTATCCTGGAATAACACTTCTTCAAGGAATTTCCTCTTTGACTACTCTTACCTATTGAATGACCTACCACATCCTCAAAGAGTATCAGAATCGAATTTCCTCTTTGACTACCCTTACCTATTGGATGACCCACCACATCCTCAAAGAGTATTAGAATCAATCTCAGATGCTTACCCAATCCTCCATTATTTCTTCACAACATGAAGACAAGAATGATGTGTCTATCTCTCCCTCTCAACTAGGGAAGATATGCTTATTCCTATAAAAGGAATATACCTAAGCTCCCTCTTACCTAGGGACATGTTACCAACAACAATTGTCTGCTCTTTGGTGGAGATCATGGTACTATCAACTTCTTGCAAGGCTCCTCCTTTCGATGTCATGAACTTCATCTTCTTCATTATGGAGCCTCCATCTTCTAGATTTTCCTCATAGGGCATTGACCATCCATCATTTTCCTTTCACAGTGTTGAACTAATAGTCATGTCATCCTTCTTTGCATCGGAAAGTGATCTTGCAGTCCACATCTCGCTTTTCTTCACATAGCGACCTCTTCCAAGTCATGTTTCTTTCAGGATTTGCCTTCCATTCCCATGAGTACTAGTTGTAGGTGACCTCTACTACTCTCTTTCGATAACCCTGTTTCAACCCAACCAGATGTTGTTCAAAAAACAAAATGAACATCAAATCAAAGTTACCTTTTATGATGGCCTTCATCATGACACCCGCTACTGCAACATCAACATCCTGCACATTCATAAACACATCTCCAAGGTTTTCAATGTACAGGGTCTCCTTCCTTTACTGATAGGGTCATCATACCTTCACTATGGAGATGTCATAGTTAATTCTTCTTGTGTATCGGATGTTGATCACTTATGTGACTATAGTTGCATCTTTCACGAACTCTTCTTCCTTTCTTCACATATTGCTCCCCAAGAACTTCTATACATAGTTCCTTCATTTTTGTCAACCACCTCATATATGAGGTCATATTATGTTGATTTCATCTTATCAATATGTGATCTAGTTCCAGGTACATGCCTTCATGCATCTTTCTAAAGGAAGAGATCCTTCTTTTTCGATCATGCTCTCGAGATAGAGCATTCAACCATGCTATTTGCAACTATATGATAACATGACTTAATCTATCAAATACATACATACCTCTTTTCTTCTTTTGGTCATCTAGACTTCCTTCGGCAACTTCCTTTCCTTGCTTGACAATAACTTCATCTTTGTCAACCACCTCATATATGAGGTCATATTATGTTGATTTCATCTTATCAATATGTGATCTAGTTCCAGGTACATGCCTTCATGCATCTTTCTAAAGGAAGATATCCTTATTTTTCGATCATGCTCTTGAGATAGAGCATTCAACCATGCTATCTGCAACTATATGATAACATGACTTAATCTATCAAATACATACATACCTCTTTTCTCCTTTTGGTCATCTAGACTTCTTTCGGCAACTTCCTTTCCTTGCTTGACAGTAATTTAACCATCTTGACATACTGCACTCCTTTGATACCATACCATCATATTTCTAAACAATGGATCCCACACAAGGTGGATTATCAAGGAGACATTTGATTCTTCCAAGTAGAGGTGAATCTTCTAATGAAGATTCTAATGGAGGATCTTGATTATCTTCATCCTGTAAATACTCCTTCCTAATGATGATGATGTATGATGACCTCTCTATCTTTTATCATGCTAGATGAATTTCTTCCAACCATATATTTTTCATGCTTTCAATGAGGATACCATGAGCTACTTCCTTTCTATCATGATGACTGCAACAACCATGTAGACTTCTACTTCAACTATCCTTGTAAGTTTCTATATTGATGTCATGAACTCTTTTTCTGCTTCCATCGTATGCTTCTAATATGATGCATCCTATCATATTTACAATTCTTCCTACCATGATAGCTATTTTTTACAAAACTAAAAAGAACTAAGTGAAGGAGATTATCTTAGTCTTAGTAGAGATCTTTCACTTCCTCCTTCGATTTTTTCTTTTCAGGTTCTTCCACTTCTTCGGTGATATGGGCTTCATTTCTTTCTTTCCTTTTCTTGTTGTCCCTTTTGAGTTTAGGACAATCTCTCTCAAAATGCCCATATTCTTGACATCATATTTACAATTCTTCCTACCATGATAGCTATTTTTTACAAAACTGAAAAGAACTAAGTGAAGGAGATTATCTTAGTCTTAGTAGAGATCTTTCACTTCCTCCTTCGATTTCTTCTTTTCAGGTTCTTCCACTTTTTCAGTGATATGGGCTTCATTTCTTTCTTTCCTTCTCTTGTTGTCCCTTTTGAGTTTTGGACAATCTCTTTCAAAATGCCCATATTCTTGACATCCATTGCATTGGATCTTTCGTGAAAATTTATGAATATTACTTTATGCAGAAACCCTACTGTTAATTCTGGTTATACTTCTCCTACTTAAACAAGTTATTAATGCTGAAATATTAAGATTAACATCAAAGTAAACACATAATAGACTTTCACCGATTCAGATCTAAAACAAAAATACATGCACATAGACAAAGCGACACACAAGATTTTCTAGACAACTGTCCCTAGAAAAACCCAATACGGGAAAACCAGTCTTTTGGCTGCTGGAGGGTTTTATTATTATGCAGAATCTGAGTACAACAATTCTGGGCACCAAACTGGTTAACCCAATAGAGAAATAATCACGGCAAGCAAAACCTCTATCTTAAGAGATAGAAAATATGGCTGATTCCACCCTTAGCGGGGATTTATGAATTCGACCCTTTCTGGCCCACTGGAAATCCCAATGTTGCTCTGAAGCCCTCTACGTCAGCCTGATTGGCTTGCGTCGGCCCTTGCACTGGTCAGAAAGGGCCTGCGTCACCCTAGAATGGGTTATGCTGCCTTGGATGGCTCTGTGTCAGCTCTGCGTGACCCCTGCTGCCTCTGCGCTGCCTCTACGTGGCCTCTGCTGGACTACATAGCTCCTGGCTGCCTCTGTTGTACTCTTGGCCCGGGATCAAACCATCCCACTAGCCAATACTGCCCCTCGTTGCAGCTGAAACACTCCTGGAAATTCTTAGAAAACCATGTCCTAGAGTTCCAGCTTAGTATCAACGCTCTGTCTTTGTGTGTCCTCCAACTGACCCCAAGCCTTTCCTTTGTACTTTTCTAGTTGGGAAACCAACAACCATGATCATATCTTGAATCGATTAAAAGAAAGCTTGATCCGTGTGACTTAAGACAATTTCATCACATGTTTTAATTAATTACCTTTAATAATTTAATTTTTCTAAGTTAGACTTAGGGTCCATAATTAAAATTATTAATTAATTAATTATCTCCCAAACTGGATGAAATTTCCCAAATCCCCTACCGGGTCTTGGAGATCTCATGTATTCTAGTCCCTCTACAAATTTTGGGAGCTAGAGTACATCCGATGCTACCCCATCATTCAATAAAACTCAACATCTTTGACATATCGATCTTCTTCTTTTTCTGAGGACCAAACTTTCCTTTTCTCCTAGCCATGGAAGCAAATGCTTGAACTTGTTCGTTTGATCCAACATTGTTCTTCGCCTTCAATATAGTTTTTGCAATCTTACATAATGACCAAAGCTCACTGAATGGGGTGACTTCCTTCTTTCCATAGATACTTGATACAAAGTTGGCCCATTCATTAGTTAGTGCATTGAACACAACGGTGGTCATTTCTTTGTCAGACATTATTTTCCACTCTTGTAGTTGGTCTCTTAATTGTGACACCCTCATAAGATACGAGGCTATCCCCTCTTCCTTTGATACTTTCATCTTATATAGATTGGTTCTCAAAGATATAACTTCTCCCACAGTGCTTACGAAGAACAATTCTACCAACTTATTATATATTTCTTTTGAACTCTCTAACTTTGCTACATAAGGGTACAATTCTACCAACTTATTATATATTTCTTCTGAATTCTCTAACTTTGCTACATAAGGGATGAGAGAATCCTTTATTGATTCTATAAGGATTCTTTGAGCCCTTATTTCTCCTTTCATATATTTCAATAGCAATTCTACCGACTTATCATATATTTCTTTTGAATTCTCCAACTTTGCTACATATTCTATCGACTTATCATATATTTCTTTTGAATTCTCTAACTTTGCTACAAAAGGGATGAGAGAATCATTGATTGATTCTATAAGGATTCTTTGAGCCCATATTTCTCCTTTCATATGTTTCGATAGAGTTTGAGCTTCTTCTTTAGGTGGTTTGATGGTTGAACTCTTATCATGTCCATTGAATGTTAGGATATTCTGACACATAGGAAATAGTTGAGAATAACTTAGTCTAGTGTCGAGTTAGGTAAAGTGTGTTTCTTTACCATGTACATTTGTAACTTATAATCCGACGGTCACGATTTGTAGTGATCTAACGGTTATCTCTCACCTCGGTATTAACGACACTTGATCCGTGGCTTAACACCCGATTGGTCCATGATCTCTATTTAAAGAGCATGGAGGGTCATTTGTCCGGTAATCGTTTATGAGAGAAACATATGTAACTTTTCTTTTTATATTAATAAATTCCCTGAAGTGGCCGCGTTGGCTCAGGGTGTGGACTGTTTCCCTCTTTGAGGGTTTTAACCACGTGATTATACTGATGTACTGATTTGTGATCTATTTGTGAGCAATGACCTTTGGTTCTTGATCTACGGAACTTACCCTGTAAATTCCTACATTGAATTCATTTTCTATTAGGATCAAATATGTCTTCTTCTTCCATGCAAGGAAATTTGATGACCCAACCAATTTGTTTCTCTCCTTGTAGAATGGAGTCATTTTAATAGTAGATTCAGACATAGATATAAGGATACATACCGTCAAGTGAAGATGCTCCTTTGATGGTGATATCTTCAACTTGATGCCTTCATGATTTTGATGATGATAGATGATGTGCAACACTTCTTCTTACTTCCTTGGATGATAGTGTAGAATGTGGAGGCTTCCCAAGGTGCTTCAAATCTAGAGTCCCTTCTTTGATTGAGTTCCTTCTTGAAAGTAGAGTCTTTGAGGTCTTGTTCTTGATGTTGCTTCTAGATGGTGTGATCCTTGAGATGAGATGGGTAGTCCTTCTTGATACTCCTTAGGTCCTTTCTTTAAGATGATGTGAAGGCTAGTCCTTTGATGTCTTGACTTCCTTGATGATCCTTCTTCAAGCTACCTTTCCTTGTCTTGTCACCTTATCTCTAATCCCATGTTGAGAAATCTAGGGGCAGCTAGATTAGGTGATTTCTCTTCTTCGATAACTGCTTTTGATGTGCTTTTGCTTAACTTGATTAGCTTCTTCTTTCACTTGATTATAATTAGTGTTCATATCATCAAATAACTACCAAAAAATAAAACAATGAGACAAGAGTACATAAGATAGAGGCTGCCAGGGCCAAAGCCTCTCCTCTTGAGAGGAAAACCCACAAGAACTATTCTCTTCTTATAGAACTTCAAATGACGAATTCCAAGACGTATGACCCTTGTCCAGGACCCCTCCAAGACGAAGTCAAACTTCTCCTTGAAGTACTTCCTTCTTACAAAAGTCAACCCAAGTCAACTGTGCCTTATAGAAGCTTCTAATTCTCTTTTGACCAAGATTTCAGACTTGCAACTTTGACTGTAAATTCAGCCTTCAATTTTCAGCGTCTTGCAATGACTGCTACTTCGCACATGTGAGAGGTTCAGGGCACAATTAAGAGGTTTCTCTCCTTCGCTTTGCTTAGACTCTTCTTCTCATGAGTTCGGCTTGCAAGAATGAACTTTTGATGCTAGATTTCGGCTTCTTTTATGGTATGCAATTTTCACTTTAGAGATATTAACCCAAAACAATCTTCTTAACTTTGATTTTCCTCCTCCCTGGATTCTCCTCTTCTTCACTCCTTCTAGGTCCTTTTCTTCTTGATAGATCAAACTTCTTGTGAGCTGAATTGATTTCTCTCAAATGAGGTTGATGCATCCTTATATATAGTCTTCCTTGGAGGTCGAATAGTTGTCCATGAGACTAACTTGATGCTCCTTGTAGGCCGACTTGTTCTTTGCATGATGACAAGGTCTTGGAGGGTCTATTTGACAGTTTTGACTTTATATAATTTTTTTACAAGATGTAACATGCCCAAAAGGGTCTTCCATACATGACATTGACTCAATTGACTTGTAGACTTGATGACAAGCCCTAGAAGCACTCAATGGGTGCTTGACCTATAAATAAATTTCCTTGAGCATGAAAGCCATGCCTCAAGAATAACAATAATAAATTTATTTTTCTCTTTACATCAAATTCATAAAGTCATGATTACATATGCCATTATGAAGACTGAACCTAGTTACATATTCCATAGAAGCTGCCTCAGAAAACTAGCACGTGTGGATAGAAAAACTAGGGCAGAAAAATGAACTCTCTCTCCTTTTTCTTCTCTCTTTCTCTCCTTTTACTTCGCTGAAATTCTCCTCCTTCTCCACAGAAATCAAAGTGGATGATGGACGATCAAATGAGGTCGAAGTCTTTTGTATATATTGCTGTACAGATGGCCAAATGGGTGCCTCTTTTAGGCCGACATGTCTTGTAGGGCCGACTTGGTCTTGTGGGGACAATTTGACTCTTTTGACTCAATAATATTTTTTTTCTTTATTTTTCTTACAAAGAGTCCAAATGGACTTTAACTCAATTACATTTTCTTCTTGACTCAAATGACCCTAAGAGCATGAAGAACATGCTTTGACTAGGAAATAATAATCAAAATAATAAATTTTCTTTTTCTTATTTTTGCTTTTTCATGAAATACATAATTCTACAAGTACAATGATAATTATGAAGACCGAACCTAGTTACATTTTTCAACAATACTCTCCAAGGATCCTGCTATATAGACACCCTAGAATAATATTCAATAATGTATGGCTTAGGGTGAAATGAAGTACCAAGGTCAAAGTAATGTATGGCTTAGGGTGAAATGAAGTAGCAAGGTCAAAGAACCAATGGCTCAATATAGGACTTGGAGATATTCAAACAGATTCCCAAACTCATGCTACTTAAAATTTATTGATCTACAAAAAGGTATCAAGTGATGGAGAATGCGGGATCAGTGCCTTAGCACAAACTTGGTGACCTGCGCTCCTCAAGGGGGTCCATGAGAATCCCAAAATCTCACCAAGAAAAATCAGAAAGCCAATGCGAGTATATTTTCATCTCTGGGGTACAATTTACTTGACCTCTGTGCTTACTGTTGAAAATGGTGCCACGTTGAATTATGAGTGTATATGGGCTGGGGTCTGAGTCAAACGTGTATCTTCATAACTTCATTCGTATGTAAGATGTCCATTATACTAGTGTCAAGAATTTCCGATATACCAACCTTTGGAATATTGATTTCTTTCTCTGATTCAAATATGATTTGTCTTCAGTCTCACATAAACTGTTCGAGAGATGTTTACGTAATAAATATCTAGTGCTAACAAACATTGTTGGTTCAACCATGGTATATTCACCTTTTGAAGTTTGCAATCAGGGATGACCTTGAAAAATATATTGTTTGCAATATTTCTGGCAAATTCCCTTTGGTAATAACCCGAACCTATGGTTAAAATGCCAAACAAGTGTACCTGGTTGACAACAGAATTTGAATCCTTCTTTTTCAGGCACTTCACTGTCATATCTTTTCACACATCACACGCATCCTTCACTTGGTATTTGCAGATAGAGAAAATACCTTTTCCAACAAATTTTAGACTCTCATAATGCTAATCTTCATTTGTTGATTTTACTTCATTTGAAACACCTATTTTGTTATTTTACAAGTATATCATTAGGGTCATCCGAAAACAGTTCATACCACGCCTTGCTAGAGTTACAGTCCTGAAAGGGCATTGTCCCTAAATCTACGGTACCTTCATCCCTGGTGCTTAGATTCTCGTGAAGAGTCTTAATGGGATTAACATCAATGTCCTTCTTTGGAGCATAATCATTAGGACCACTGTCATCATTTTCTGTTTGGCCAAGGTAGTCCTATCCTTCCTCCTCATACTCCCACAGTATATCATTTTCACAGCTATCATCATCTTGTTTAACAACTACATAAGTCAGTGCTGATGTGATATCCTCAATGGTGGCTTTATCTTCGAACTTTTGCAAATTCATACAGTATTCAGCTTCTTGGAAATTTTTATCTTCCCATCAGACTGGGGATCATCATCAGACATTGGAAACCTGTGAAAGCACTATACATGCTGTCTTGAGTTTATCTGTAAAAAATTGTCGTATCCCTCAAAATATTAACTTAGATCCAGCTCTAGATCTTTTTCCATGGTGGCCTCATTTCCTTGGCTGTCAATGCTTCCTTCTTCAAATTTTGGGCACCAATCCCTACATTTGACAGCAGTGATGACAGCAGTGATATCATCACAACTTGAAGGGCTAGAAATGACACAAGATTTGTCTTAAATACCCTACTCATCCACTTGCTGTCATGGGTCTATATCACTAAAATGGAAAATGTATGATCTATGGCCAATTTGTATCAAATCAAACAATGAATTCAATATACACATATCATGGTTGTTCTTAGGGTCATCAGGATTCAGTACTATTTATGGTGGGGCAGCCAATAGGAAAATAATCAAAATGATTCCCATCTTCCCCAGGAATAGTGATATATCTTATGTGGCTATGAGTGGCCAATTTGTATCAAATCAAACAATGAATTCAATGTACACATATCATGGTTGTTCTTAGGGTCATCAGTACTCTTTATGGTGGGGCAGCCAATAGAAAAATAATAAAAATGATTCCCATCTTCCCCGGGAATAGTGATATATCTTATGTGGCTAGGAGTGTTAGTCTCCTCAAATTTTGAGCGCACATCATTACTCAAAGCAGCCTCATACTCTCTGATTTCTTGGATAGCAAACTAATCAAATTTTGAGCACACATCATTACTCAAAGCAGCCTCATACTCTCTGCTTTCTTGGATAGCAAACTAATCGCCTAGCAATTCAAGGTCTGCAAAATATAACCTTGGAAACTTGTGAAAGCACTATACATGCTGTCTTGAGTTTATCTGTAAAAAATTGTCATATCCCTCAAAATATTAACTTAGATCCAGCTCTAGATCTCTTTCCATGGTGGCCTCATTTCCTTGGCTGTCAATGCTTCCATCTTCAAATTTTGGGCACCAATCCCTGCATTTGACAGCAGTGATATCATCACAACTTGAAGGGCTAGAAAATGGCACAAGATTTGTCTTAAATGCCCTACTCATCCACTTGCTGTCATGGGTCTATATCACTAAAATGGAAAATGTACGATCTGTGACCAAACTGTATCAAATCAAACATATTGAATTTAATCCACATATCATGAGCATTATTGAGCCATCAGTTCAAGTACTATTTATGTATGGAGGAACTTCAACGAACATTAATGAGCTATCTTCCCCAGGAATAGTGATATGTATGTGGCTATGAGTGGCCAATTTATCAAATCAAACAATGAATTCAATGTACACATATCGTGGTTGTTCTTAGGGTCAATCAGTACTATTTATGTTAAGGACATCAATAGAAAAATAATAAAAATGATTCCCATCTTCCCCGGGAATAGTGATATATCTTATGTGGCTATGAGTGTTAGTCTCCTCAAATTTTGAGCGCACATCATTACTCAAAGCAGCCTCATACTCGCTGCTTTCTTGGATAGCAAACTAATCAAATTTTGAGCACACATCATTACTCAAAGCAACCTCATACTCTCTGCTTTCTTGGATAGCAAACTAATCGCCTAGCAATTCAAGGTCTGCAAAATATAACCTTGGAAACCTGTGAAAGCACTATACATGCTGTCTTGAGTTTATCTGTAAAAAATTGTCATATCCCTCAAAATATTAACTTAGATCGAGCTCTAGATCTCTTTCCATGGTGGCCTCATTTCCTTGGCTGTCAATGCTTCCATCTTCAAATTTTGGGCACCAATCCCTGCATTTGACAGCAGTGATATCATCACAACTTGAAGGGCTAGAAATGGCACAAGATTTGTCTTAAATACCCTACTCATCCACTTGCTGTCATGGGTCTATATCACTAAAATGGAAAATGTACGATCTATGGCCAATTTGTATCAAATCAAACAATGAATTCAATGTACACATATCATGGTTGTTCTTAGGGTCATCAGGATTCAGCACTATTTATGGTGGGGCAGCCAATAGGAAAATAATCAAAATGATTCCCATCTTCCCCAGGAATAGTGATATATCTTACGTGGCTATGAGCAGCCAATTTGTATCAAATGAAACAATGAATTCAATGTACACATATCATGGTTGTTCTTAGGGTCATCAGTACTCTTTATGGTGGGGCAGCCAATAAAAAAATAATAAAAATGATTCCCATCTTCCCCGGGAATAGTGATATATCTTATGTGGCTATGAGTGTTAGTCTCCTCAAATTTTGAGCACACATCATTACTCAAAGCAGTCTCATACTCTCTGCTTTCTTGGATAGCAAACTAATCGCCTAGTAATTCAAGGTCTGCAAAATATAACCTTGGAAACCTGTGAAAGAACTATACATGCTGTCTTGAGTTTATCTGTAAAAAATTGTCATATCCCTCAAAATATTAACTTAGATCCAGCTCTAGATCTCTTTCCATGGTGGCCTCATTTCCTTGGCTGTCAATGCTCCCTTCTTCAAATTTTGGGCACCAATCCTACATTTGACAGCAGTGATATCATCACAACTTGAAGGGCTAGATGGCACAAGATTTGTCTTAAATACCCTACTCATCCACTTGCTGTCATGGGTCTATATCACTAAAATGGAAAATGTACGATCTATGGCCAATTTGTATCAAATCAAACAATGAATTCAATGTACACATATCATGGTTGTTCTTAGGGTCATCAGGATTCAGTACTATTTATGGTGGGGCAGCCAATAGGAAAATAATCAAAATGATTCCCATCTACCCCAGGGATAGTGATATATCTTATGTGGCTATGAGTGGCCAATTTGTATCAAATCAAACAATGAATTCAATGTACACATATCGTGGTTGTTCTTAGGGTCATCAGTACTATTTATGGTGGGGCAGCCAATAGAAAAATAATAAAAATGATTCCCATCTTCCCCGGGAATAGTGATATATCTTATGTGGCTATGAGTGTTAGTCTCCTCAAATTTTGAGCGCACATCATTACTCAAAGCAGCCTCATACTCTCTGCTTTCTTGGATAGCAAACTAATCAAATTTTTAGCACACATCATTACTCAAAGCAACCTCATACTCTCTGCTTTCTTGGATAGCAAACTAATCGCCTAGCAATTCAAGGTCTGCAAAATATAACCTTGGAAACCTGTGAAAGCACTATACATGCTGTCTTGAGTTTATCTGTAAAAAATTGTCATATCCCTCAAAATATGAACTTAGATCCAGCTCTAGATCTCTTTCCATGGTGGCCTCATTTCCTTGGCTGTCAATGCTTCCATCTTCAAATTTTGGGCACCAATCCCTGCATTTGACAGCAGTGATATCATCACAACTTGAAGGGCTAGAAATGGCACGAGATTTGTCTTAAATACCCTACTCATCCACTTGCTGTCATGGGTCTATATCACTAAAATGGAAAATGTACGATCTATGGCCAATTTGTATCAAATCAAACAATGAATTCAATGTACACATATCATGGTTGTTCTTAGGGTCATCAGGATTCAGTACTATTTATGGTGGGGCAGCCAATAGGAAAATAATCAAAATGATTCCCATCTTCCCCAGGAATAGTGATATATCTTATGTGGCTATGAGTGGCCAATTTGTATCAAATCAAACAATGAATTCAATGTACACATATCATGGTTGTTCTTAGGGTCATCAGTACTATTTATGGTGGGGCAGCCAATAGAAAAATAATAAAAATGATTCCCATCTTCCCCGGGAATAGTGATATATCTTATGTGGCTATGAGTGTTAGTCTCCTCAAATTTTGAGCACACATCATTACTCAAAGCAGCTTCATACTCTCTGCTTTCTTGGATAGCAAACTAATCAAATTTTGAGCACACATCATTACTCAAAGCAGCCTCATACTCTCTGCTTTCTTGGATAGTAAACTAATCACCTAGCAATTCAAGGTCTGCAAAATATAACCTTGGAAACCAGTGAAAGCACTATACATGCTGTCTTGAGTTTATCTGTAAAAAATTGTCATATCCCTCAAAATATTAACTTAGATCCAGCTCTAGATCTCTTTCCATGGTGGCCTCATTTCCTTGGCTGTCAATGCTTCCATCTTCAAATTTTGGGCACCAATCCCTGCATTTGACAGCAGTGATATCATCACAACTTGAAGGGCTAGAAATGGCACAACAATTGTCTTAAATACCCTACTCAACCACTTGCTGTCATGGGTCTATATCACTAAAATGGAAAATGTATGATCTATGGCCAATTTGTATCAAATCAAACAATGAATTCAATGTACACATATCATGGTTGTTCTTAGGGTCATCAGGATTCAGTACTATTTATGGTGGGGCAGCCAATAGGAAAATAATCAAAATGATTCCCATCTTCCCCAGGAATAGTGATATATCTTATGTGGCTATGAGTGGCCAATTTGTATCAAATCAAACAATGAATTCAATGTACACATATCATGGTTGTTCTTAGGGTCATTAGTACTATTTATGGTGGGGCAGCTAATAGAAAAATAATAAAAATGATTCCCATCTTCCCCTGGAATAGTGATATATCTTATGTGGCTATGAGTGTTAGTCTCAAATTTTGAGCACACATCACTACTCAAAGCAGCCTCATACTCTCTGCTTTCTTGGATAGCAAACTAATCAAATTTTGAGCACACATCATTACTCAAAGCAGCCTCATACTCTCTGCTTTCTTGGATAGCAAACTAATTACCTAGCAATTCAAAGTCTGCAAAATATAACCTTGTTACGAGGTCCAGCTCTTCCCAACATATCTGATCCATAATGTCCCTTTGATCAACTTCCATAATAGAAGCATGAGACTGCTTTTCTTGATCCGAAGCGTCGTCTTCAGCTGATACTTTGTTATTGCTACCTCCTTCAAGTTTTTCATCAAACTTCAGAACTCTGGTGTTAACAATGCTGTCTTTTCTAGTTTTTGGGTGTGAATTCCAACCTGTGACAATAGCAACATCATCATAAAAGGTGGGGCTATAAATAGCACATTCCATATCCTTCCCATCCACGTGCTCAAATGGTTTTGTCTCATTGAAATTTTATGTGTTAAAACTTAACAACATTGCTGGCCTCATCGAATCCTAGACCTGCAACTTCACCCAGAATAGCAGCAATATCTTCATGATGTGGTGTATCATCCTCTTGAAGGATATTAGGATGATTTCCTTCCACCCGTTCTTTTCATCTTCATCGATGTCATCATTGCCTTCCAACAGATCGAGAAGACCTTCTTGCTCCAGTTCTGCCAACATCAGCATAATAGGTGGGGCTATAAATAGCACATTCCATATCCTTCCCATCCACGTGCTCAAATGGCTTTGTCTCATTGAAATTTTCTGTGTTAAAACTTAACAACATTGCTGGCCTCATCGAATTCTAGACCCACAACATCACCAAAAATAGCAGCAATATCTTCATGATGTGGTGTATCATCCTCTTGAAGGATATTAGGATGACTTCCTTCCACCCCTTCTTTTCATCTTCATCGATGTCATCATTGCCTTCCAACAGATCGAGAAGACCTTACTGCAGACGCTGAAAGGTGTCTTCATACCTATGCCATCTTGGGCCACAATGCTTGAGAAAACCTTCTATCGAAGCTTTGAGGGAAGGAATTGTCTTCGGACAACAAGAGTGCTTGAGGTGACCATTGTGATCTTGTCCCAACGAGTAAATGGATAACTTTATCATGACATCAAATTTTGAGATATATCCCATAAATGCAAAGTCATGGGGACATTAGCCAACATCATCATAATAGGTGGGGCTATAAATAGCACATTCCATATCCTTCCCATCCACGTGCTCAAATGGCTTTGTCTCATTGAAATTTTCTGTGTTAAAACTTAACAACATTGCTGGCCTCATCGAATTCTAGTCCCGTAACATCACCCAAAATAGCAGCAATATCTTTATGATGTGGTGTTTCATCCTCTTGAAGGATATTAGGATGACTTCCTTCCACCCCTTCTTTTCATCTTCATCGATGTCATCATTGCCTTCCAACAGATCGAGAAGACCTTCTTGCTGCAGGGCTGCCAACAGGCGCTGAAAGGTGTCTTCATACCTATGCCATCTTGTGGCCAGCCCCTTCATACCTATGCCATCTTGGGCCACAATGCTTGAGAAAACCTTCTATCGAAGCTTTGAGGGAAGGAATTGTATTCCGAAGGAATTGTCTTCGGACAACAAGAGTGTTTTAGGTGACCATTTTGATCTTGTCCCAACGAGTAAATGAATAACCTTATCAGGACATCAAATTTTGAGATATATCCCATAAATGCAAAGTAATGGGGACAATAGCCCAAGGAGAACCATCAAATGTTGAAATTTTTTGGATGAGGCTTGTTTGGATATCTTTGGATGCTCTTAACATCCAATGTTGGGTACAAGACATGCAAATGCCAAGGATCCATCCTTTATAGATAAAAAGCTTCAAAAATTGAATTTTGCAATTTCAAAACTTTTTACAATTTTTGGATGAGGCTTGTTTGGATATCTTTGGATGGTCTTAACATCCCATGTTGGGTACAAGCCAGGCAAATGCCAAGGATCCATCTTTTATAGATAAAAAGCTTCAAAAATTGAAATTTGCAATTTCAAAACTTTTCACAATGGAGTTTTCAAAGTGAGATGTCAAATGATTTCAACTTGTGCTCATCTCACCTCACAGGCACATAGTCTCTAAAATGTTTGAAGAATAAATACCGAACAACTCCAAGTGAGATGTCAAATGATTTGAACTTGTGCTCATCTCACCTCAAAAGCACATAGTCTCTAAAATGTTTGAAGAATAAATACCGAACAAGGACTGTAGAAATTTTTGAATCTTAATTCTTATGCAGAAATTATTTTTGTTAATCTGGTTAAGCTTCTCCTACTTATACAGGTTATCAACTGAATAAATTCAAGTTAACATCAATAGATAATAGATCTCTAATTCGGATCTAGAATAAGCACATGCACACATAGACAAAGTGACATAGTTATTTCTGGAGTAACTATCCCCGGAAAAACCCAATGTGGGAAAACCGGTCTCTGGCTGCTGGAGGGCTCTATTATTAAGAATGTTTCTAAATACACAACTCTGGGTTCCAGATCTAGAAAACCCTACAGAGAAAACTCTAGATCTGCAACACCTTGCTGATCTAAGACCAACAATACTGACTGATCCACACCCTCAAACGGGATTTACAGAACTCAGCTAGATCTAGGCCTAGAAACCCCAGATCTGCCCCTGAAAGACACTGCGTTAGCCTCTGAAGGCCTCCAAATGCTCAACGCTGTCACTGGAAGGGACTGCGTTACCCCAGACTGGGTGACACAGTCACTACGCTGCCCCTAAGGTTCTCTGCGTAACCCCTGAAGGGTTTCCTGAAAATCATGCTATCCTTGCTGCTGTTGCTACTGCCGTCTGTTGCTGCTGTCGTCTGCTGCTATTGCCGTTTGCTGTTGCTGTCGTCTACTGCTGTTGCTGTTGCCTTCCTCTGCACTATCTCTCCTGATCTCTTCTCTGCTTCTTGTGTATTCTAGACCCCGGGATCAGATCATCCCCTTGGTCTAAATTCCCCTTTCTGCAACTGAAACACTTGAGAATTCTTAGCAACCCCACCCTAGAATTTCAGCTTAGCTTCAATGCTCTGTCTCTGTGTGTCTTACAAATGACCCCAAGCCTTTCCTTTATACTTTTCTCGTTGACAAATCAATGGCCAAGATTAAATCTTTAATCAATGGCTAAAATTAAAATAAAGCTTGATCCGTGTGACTTAAGACAATTTCATCACATGTTTAATTAAATTCACTTTAATTATTTTATTTTCCTAAGTTTTAACTTAGGAAATACATTAACATAATTAATTAATTTAATATCTCCTAAACCAGATGAAATATCCCAAATCCATTTCCGGGTCTTGTAGATCCAGTGTACTCTAGTCCCTCCACAAAATTTGGGACCTAGAGCACAATTGATGCTACCCCAAATACGCAAAATCTCAACACTTTGTTCTTTGTGTGGATTTGCTAGATGAGCAAATTTTTCCTTGACCTCAAGATGAGCTTATTCAATGAAATTGAAGTACAAGCTTCAGATTATTAGGATGACTCAACTTCTCCTCAGCAATGGCGCCAAAAATGTTACTACAAAATGTAGCACCCTAGTGCTAGGCCTCACTAGATTCTCGACAATAATGGGATCCACCACCATTGTCACCTCAATGGCAAATTCTCCTGATGTTTTCTGGGCAGATGTTATTGCCGCAAGGAAGGCTTCCTTGGTAGGTTTTGAAGATAAAGTGACCTAAGGGTTCCTAGCTTAAATATTCTCCAAGGATATTGCTATATACACCCGAGAGTATGGCTTAGGGTGAAATGAAGTAGTGAGCTCAAAGAGCCGATGGCTCAAGGTAGGCCTCAGAGATGCTCTTTGGATTCTTGGACATACACACTTTAAATTTAATGATTTACAAAAAGGTATAAAGTGATGGAAAATGGAGGATCAATGCCTTGGCTCATTAATGAATTTTTGGGTGTATGGAGCCAAACAAGGAGTGAGTCAATGTTTGAAGAGAGAAGGATAAGTTCTCATTCTAACCTAGATGACCTTCCAAACGAGGAGACTTATGGTGCTAAAGAGAGTTTCCTTGATGGACACTTAATGACAAATTTTGCATATGATGGATACTTAAAAAGATATAGCATTTACTATGAAGGTTCAGTGAAACCCCAATCCAACAATACTATTCACAATAAAACAACACTATTCATCCAAACATCACTTTGTCAATCTAAAAAAATTTCATCCATCTTAAACATATGCTCTCCAAGACATTTCCTTAAGACAGAAATATCCAAAGCCAAATTTTCACAAGGAAAAATTTCAGAAAATTCAGATTGCTATGGGAATTTTCCCTCTATGTTCCATTAGAAAATGAGAGGAAGTGCACCTCTCTTTAAAGAGAAGCTACAAACTTCCCTCATAATAAGATAATAATTTTCTAAGCTAAAATCCCCTATATTAGTCTAAGGAGGGGAAAAGGTCCTCCATACAAATTAATTAGTCTAAATTGATGCAAAATGGGGATTTTAATGCCACATGTACAAATACTAGGTGCTCAAGTCCTAAAAATGTGACCTTTTTCTACAAACAAAAGGCAATAAGTGGTGCTGGTGCAACGTCAGGCCATCCAACAACTCCTTTTCTTCCAAGAAAACATGCAATTAGTCCTCCAAGCATGGGAAAGTGGGTCTTCAATGTTGAAATTTGGGTAAGGCAATAAGTGGTGTTGGTGCAACGTAAGGCCATCCAACAACTCCTTTTATTCCAAGAAATCATGCAATTAGTCCTCCAAGCATGGGAAAGTGGGTCTTCAATGTTGAAATTTGGGTAGGTCAGAAGGTATTTCTGAGTGGTGAAACCCCACGAAAAGGAAGTTGTTGGGCAAGCTACCCAAGTTTGGGGCCTTGGACCCAAAGCAGTGGGTTTAGAACAAGAAAATAATTTTTTTTATTAATATTTTTTTATTGTTTGAGCATGTAGGCTCAAGTCGGCTAGGAGCCAATTGACATGACCCTTGGGGTTAAAAAGTCAGTCCTTGAACACTATAAATAGAGGCCAAAGGAGAGGCATAGGTATACAAGTGAGATGGACTTCACTTAAGCAAGAGATTTTCCCCAAGAGAGAGAGCCATGTTACCACAAAATATAGCAGGCCCTAAGGAGGGAAAGCCAAAATGGCTTACTGTCACCACATCCAATGTCCCCTGCTCTTTACAAACTTTCATCGATGGAAGGAGTCTCAGTATGATTATGATCATCTATGACATATATTCTAGGGTTGAAGGTACAAGGTGATGGAGATAGAACTCATTCGAAAGAGAGGCTCAATAAGGTACAAGGCTTCAAAGAAACGAGTCGCTCTCTAAGAAAATCCCTAGAAATGAACACACAAGACCTAGTGTTTTGTGGTTTCTTGATGGTGATAGATATTCCCAAGGTCAAGGTCCAAGAGAAGAAATGGTTCCTTGTGATTTACTCCAATGAGTACTAAGCTCATCCAACCCATACAACCCTCAAAGTAGTCCCCAAGTCAAGTAGATTCAAGCTAGGGTTTCCCTTCTAGGGAACACCTAGGGCAAGATATTTTATGGATGAAAACCTATGGGATGCTTGCCAAACTTTGAGGTTTTGTAGGTAATACCCTAGGCTTGATGCATATGCTCCTGGAATCCACCAATTCTTCCTCTAATGCAATTTTCTCTATGCCCTAGCCTAGTCGTCCTATTTAAGGGGACCAGAGAAGAAGAGAATTATGGAGAAGGTTTGAAGTTGATTGCCAAAGGCTTGGACCAATGCCTTGTACTTTGGGCATATGGAGTCCTAGATGCTTTTGATTTAGCCAAAATTGTCCTTAAGGAGGTTAAGAATTGATGCCCTTGGTACCAACCCTCAACAATTACCTACTCAAGAATTATGGAGTTTTATGGAGAAAAACAATATTTCACCACTAGGAACATTCATCACATGTCATATCATGAGTAGCATATGAAATTTCCAACCAAATAGCTTTCAAAAATTGATCTTCAAAAATTAAGGCACATCATAGCATTAATCTAGTTGCAACAATTCTATACATTAGACATTATTTCAATAGAAAACTTCAACAAAAAGCACTTACAAGATGACAATATGATATATCCATCCATAATTCAGGAGATAACTCCAAAGAAGATCAAAATTCAGCTCCAAATATCGAAATGTATCCAAGAACAAGTGCGAATTTTCCAAGAAGTCCAAATTCCCAAGTGTGACGATGATCCAATACAATGAAGTTATGTTCTATTTAATTTTATACAAGTCCTACTAGGTCGAATTATTAACCTAAGCCCCTCAACATTATGAAAATGGGAAAGTATATCCCTTGGCCACATGAAGTTATGTTCTATTTAATTTTATACGAGTCCTACTAGGTCGAATTATTAACCTAAGCCCCTCAACATTATGAAAATGGGCAAGTACATCCCTTACAAAATTATGAATTAGCCATCCAAATGCAAGCTGAAATGATGACTTCATGCTGACGTAGGGCATTTGGAATGCCACATTGAGTCCTCTTTGTGCCAAAATGTAAAAGTGGGCTCCATAAATCTCGAACTAGGTGATGGCCCCTAACTCTCCATGCAAATCAACATGTGGGGCCCCAATTTGTGTTTGGCGCACAAAAAATAGTCTCATGGGTCTCCTGATGATAGAATCTCCTGTAATGCTCTAATACTGAGGGCTCTGACGATGGTGATTTCCCTTTCATGTCTCCAAGGTTGAGACAAACCTCCTATGGGCCTTGGATCAACTTCCACACCACGTGGTAAATGCTAGGCCGAACGGGGCACAACTGATCCAAGTGCATCATCTCGTGAATAAAGTGGGGCAATAAGCAGACTGTTGAGGGTGTTGAAAGTGCCCATGGTGTGGAATGATGCTCCCACATGGTGGGAGTCCCATGGCTCTCAACGCTTTACTCGGGGGTGTTAATATGATTCTTTTGTGGACTTGGGCCCCAATTAAGTTGCCCAACCCATGATGAGACCACCTGTCAATTACATATAATGTCCAGTGCTACATCCTCACCATTAGGTACAATAATTTATTAACGCATTTAAGTGAACCAAGCTTGTTAATCGATGGCACATTGAGAATTCATATGGGGATTTCCTTCCAAATTTGAGGCTATGAACTCGTAATATTGTTACCTCCCTAGGTAGGAGTGGTTAATAAACAACCCTATCAGGTGTTCTCGGCCCCTAAGGTGAAATATATGTCCTTGGTACATCTTTTAAAGGATAGGCGGTGCTAGCACAGTTTCTTACTAAGTTATGAGTCCATTCCATAGTTTTGTTTTTAGGCTTAAAAATTTCAAAATTTCAAAATTTTAATTTTTTTTTGGGCGCTACTAGAATTTCTGGAAGCATCAATTTTTTTAGCCTTTCGGATAGTCTGTTAGTTCCTGTTTCAATCTTTTTATTTTTATTTCCGATGCTACTGGAATTTCCGGAAGCATACTATGTCTTTTAAATAATGCAAAAAAGTGCATTTGCTTTAGCCATACCAGGTGTCATAGGGTTAATACTTATCAAATATTTTTTAAATCCTTTAAGATCTGATGATAGGTGTCACATTACAGTCAGTTAGCTAGAGTCAAGTCGTTGTATAAGTTATACCACATGTGTCAACCCACAGTTAATGATTGAACTGTTGCCAGTTATGCCTGTCTACGCCAAGTCAGTCATCCATAAGTTTAGGTACGTGTTTTGCTGAGTCAAGAGAGATCGTGGTGATCACACCGCACACCATAACCGTTAACTGGACGCACAACACTGTTGCCGGAAATTTTGACCAATCAACAATACAGTTTGCGGTGGTGACTGTGTGTCATCAAAGACACTTGTCACAAGCTATCTGAAGATCCTATACAAAAAAACACATTCAACTAAAGGTGGTGGTGGTGGTGTGTCACATGGTGCACATCATGATCATGAAGATTTTTAATGATGGAGAGTGATTTGCATGGGGTGGTGAACCTAGAGTTAGTTTTAAAACCACCTAAAAAAACAAGAATTTGTCATTTGAAGTCTAAGCTGTTGATTTTGAATTTGCTGAGAGTCATAGTTGGAGAAGTAGTCTGGATTTCAGACAAGATCCCAGAGAAGAATACAGGCCACACCTATAAGGTAAAATCCTCTTATTCTGCCACCTATCATTTGCAGAAGACACAGTCATTTACTTTTTTGAAGATGAATAAAACAGGTGGTAAGATCAATCGAATAGAGCCACAGGGTGCAGATTTGGTTGATGCTAATTTCAGGGTGAGAACTTTGTTTATGCAGTCAGGATGGTATCCTCTTTGTACCAGGTTGGGAAGCTCACATTCAGGAGTTGCCGAAGAGTTGCTAATTCATTTAATGGATAGGAGGCTACAGTTTTTGGCCTCACTTCGCAGGTTTCTGAAGACTCCATTGCAGAAGCTTTTAACAGTCCTCAAGAAGGTGAAAGGTGGTTCAAGGGATAGGTCATTACATGAGGTGATCTCAACGACTTCCTCAAGGATGCTCACAGAGATCCAAACTGGGCAAAAGGCATCCCAAGCAGCTACCTTAAGAATGACTGGGTAGAGGCAAGGTATACCTCACATGTGAAAGGAGGTATACTGTGGTATTCCTCTATCACATGAGGTTTCTATTTCATATTGCAGGGATGAAATATTATTGGATCTGCCATTTTTCCTGTTGAAAAGGCTGACCAAGATGTCAACAAGGGTTCAGACCCATAATGATGTTTTTTAGTACAGCTTGTACCATCAAGTTTTGATAATAGTTCTGGTTGAAGAAGAGCTGAAGAAGAAAAACTAGACTTGGGACCATTTTCTGTTCTACAGGGCAGGCCAACCTGCACCTACACCTCCAGTTCCACAGTCAGGCCGTTAGCTTGCAAAGAGAAGAACAAAAAGAAAGGCCCAGAAAGAAAACATTCATAAGAAGGCCAAAGGTCAGAAAATTTCTGCAGGCAAAACTGAAGGAAAGGTGGAAAAAGGAGAGCTCCTCAGCAAGCAAGCCCAAGTCCATGAAGATAGTGCCCCTTGTTCCTCCATTTCCAAATATATACACTAGGGCTAGAAGAGGGAGGTTTGCAACAACAGATAAGTCAAAGGCGCAAGTGCTACCGGAATAAGGAGTATCAGCCTACTCAATCAGATGAAGAACTACTTAAGGATGTTGGTTATGACATTATATTAATTTTGGACAACTAGGTCCAAACTCCATGTTGTGATGCTTAGATGAAGATACCAATATTTTTATTGGGTTCCTCTTTCGGAGAGGTGCAAGATCGATCTAAATATCATCTTGATTCGATGAGCAGAACATTTATTTTGAATTTATTTTGAATCTATTCAAAACATGTGCAAGTCGGCCTTAAGGTTTTGTGCCCCAGCAGATGTGTCACACACCCTCAATGATGGATATAAATAAGGTCAACGTTGGAGGACATTTCACTCATCTCATCCTCACACATTCTCTCTCCTCATCTGATTAGTTCGATCACTTGGAGTCTCTTCTCTTCACACATGGGAAATCTAGCAGCAACACTTTTCTGTTTTTTGGTCTAGGTTTTCTGTAGCAAATTTTGACCAGCGTTGACTTTGGTCAACACAAGGTCAAATCGACCCGAAACTCTCCCAAAATATCAATTTCCCTTATCTGCATTTTCTGGCACTATTTCCGAGGCAAAACGTTGATTTTGACTTTTCAGTGTTGACCTAGCTGCTGCTGCTGTTTGCGTTAACCGTTGGCTGACAGCGTTGACTTTTGAGTTGACTGTTTGGCCCTCCTAGAGGGTTGTGTGACATTGTTGGTTGGCTGACCATATTGAGACTTTGCTGGTTGAAGCATCCTGTTGACTGCCGTAACGCACCAACACACATATATTTCTAGCTTGTCTTCTGTTGATCTACTGGTATGTTCTATCATCATTTTACTTTATTGTTTATGTGATTGCTGTCTAATATTGAAGAGAGAGTAAAGTTGCATCAAGCATAGAACATCTACATAAATTTACGTGGTATCGGAGCTGAGGTGAAGACAAAGCCCTAATTTGTAGCAATCATCGAAGAAGAGGATGGGTTCCTCAAACTACAATGGCTTCAAGGCTAATGACAAATTGACTGGGAAGGATGACTTCCATGCTTGGAAGATGACATTGGATCTTATGTTGGAAGACCAAGATTTCATGGACTATGTGCAGGGTAAAATCCAAGAGCCTCCATCCACTGTAACTGCTGCTGCCAAAACAAAGTATAAGAAGGGGGAGATCAAAGCAAAGCTGATGATCAAGGACTCAATTCACAAGAGTTTGGTTGCCTACATATCTGAGCTGTGCACATCCAAAGAGATGTGTGATAAGTTGGTCCACATGTTCAAGGCCAACAATGCAAATCAAGTCCTATTCTTTAAGAATCAATTGAAGAATCTAAAGAAAGGCAGGGATGAGTCTATTCAATCATATTTTCTGAAGCTGACCGAGATCAGGAACAATCTGCTGGCTATTGGGGAGACAATAGCTGATTGAGAGATGGTACTCACCGCACTTGGAGGGCTCTCATACGAATGGCATGTGTTCAACACTACGATTCTCAATAATAATGTGATACCTGACTTTGACGAAGTACTATCGAGATGCGTTCAAGAAGAGACAAGAATGAAGGAGTATGAAAATGAAGGAAATGCTGCCTACGCTGCTCATTCTAGAAAAAAGAACTTTGGTGGTCCAAAGAACAAAGGAAGAGCAAGGGCCGAAAGAAAGAAGGGAAAGTGTTACACTTGTCATAGGCTAGGTCACTATACTAGAGAATGCCTTTTCAAGAAGGATTCTCTCGATGGTGATGACAAAAACAACAATCGAAGGAATGGCAATCAAAGGAACCAGGTTCAAGGGAAAGAGGAAGGCTCCCTTCGATGGAAATGGTCAACCTTTCAAAAGGTCGAGAAACTCCAGGTATGAGGAATCAAATGTTGTTGATAAAAGAAATGATTTCATTCTTGTATCTGCCCTCTCTGCTGCATCTCCACCCGACACTATGGATGTCTGGTTGATAGATAGTGGTGCCTCAAGGCACATCACTGGGTTCAAGGAAGCACTTTATAATATGGTTGAGAAGGATACTAATATGGAAATTATCCTTGGAGACAATGCCACATATCCCGTGAAAGGGACAGGGACTGCGACCCTCCACTTGTCTCAAGGTCAAGTCCTCCGCTTGCAGGATGTACTCTATGTACCTAATTTGAAGAAGAACCTTGTGTCTATATCGGCCATGGAAGACAAAGGTTTCAATGTGGCATTCACTGATGGAAAGGTGCGCATGTGGAAGAAGAGCTTCAAAGAAGCTATCACGATTGGGTTTAGAGTTGATACACTCTACCAGGTTGGAGGAAGTCCACTGGGAGCGATGACATGTGATACTATCCGACAGACTGAACTATGGCACCGGAAATTTGGACACCTTCACTACAAAGCCCTTCCCGAAGCAAGGAAGGTGGTGATGGGGATGCCCGAGTTCACAAATGATCATGAAGGTGTTTGTCAGGGCTCCGTCGAAGGAAAGCATACAAGGGGACCTTTCCCAAGTGTCACAAAGACATCTGATGTCTTGCAACTGATACATTATGATCTATACGGTATCTTTGCCCGTGACATCCTTGGGAGAAGGATGTTCTTATTATATGACGTTCATAGATGACTTCTCTCACAAAACACGAGATGCTCTTCTTGAAGAAGAAGCATGAGGCTTTCATATGGTTCCGTACCTTCAAAGCCTTGGTGGAAAATACGACGGGGAAGAAGATCAAGGTGCCCGGGAATAGATAATGGCACTAAATATGAGACGAATGAGTTCAAGAACTTTTGCAGAGAAGCTTGCATCAAGAGGGAGACCACAACTGTCTATACTCCTGAGCAAAATGGCGTTGTTGAATGAAAGAACAAGACCATTGTGGAAGCTGCCCGTGCCATGCTATGTGACCGAGGTCTACCGAAGTTTCTGTGGGGAGAAGCTGCGAACACCGTTGTGTACATACAAAACCGATGCCCGCATTCCGCTCTAGACTCCAAAACTCCTGAAGAGGTTTTCACTGGTAAGAAACCTGAAGTCTCACATTTTAGAGTTTTTGGATATACGGTTTATTTTCATGTGCCGAAAGAGAAGAGGAGCAAGTTGGATGCTTCTAGGAAGAAGGGAATGCGTGGGCTACAATGAAACTTCGAAGACCTATAGAGTCTATGTGCACAGTCGAAAGGGGAAGTGGAGATATGCCATGATATCACTTTTGAGCGAAGATGATTCCACGAGGAAAGTAGTCAATCTTCGAGATACGAGGAAAAGTAATGAAGCCAAGGCACAGCAAATCCAAGAAGAAGCGAAGGATGAGATGATGCTTTCCGATCTTTGAAGGACCGATGGACCGATTGATCCACCTCCTTCCAGCACAGGGAAGAGACCATCATGGCTCGGGGACACTCGAGGATGCGAGGCCATATGTGGCTGAGGGGACATTCCATGAAACGAAGCCGAGTAGATACCAAGGGTATCTAGCGATATGAGTACTATTGTACAATGAGAACTGGATCTTTTGAGGAAGCCGTAAAGCATCAAGTCTGGAAGGATGCTATGCACGAAGAGTATGAGTCCATAATGAAGAATGATGTCTGGGATGTGGTTCCAAGACCGGAGGACAAAGCAGTTGTTACCTTGAAATTGCTCTACAAGATCAAGCACGGATCTGATGGAAGTGCTGAAAAGTTCAAGGCAAGATTCATTGCCCGTGGCTTCTCTCAAAAGGAAGGCATAGACTATGATGACATATTTGCACCTGTGGCTCGATATACCACCATTCGATCTATCATAGCCCTTGTTGCTACGCAAGGATGGAGTCTTCATCAGATGGATGTGAAGACCGCATTTCTGCATGGTGCGATAAAGGAAGAGGTGTATGTAGAGCAACCTCTGGGGTTCGAAGTCTAGGATCGGGACACCCATGTCTGCAGGTTGAAGAAAGCCCTCTATGGGTCGAAGCAAGCACCCAGAGCTTGGTACGAGAGGATAGATAGCTACTTGATGAAGCTGGGCTTCACTCGTAGTAATGATGATCCGAACCTTTACTTCAAGGTTGATAGAGAGAAGCCTCTCATTCTGGTGATGTATGTGGACGACCTCTTCCTGGCAGGTGCTGACACTCTCATTCATCAGTGCAAGAGGGAGCTCGTTGCTGAGTTCGAGATGAAGGATCTAGGACTGATGCATTACTTCCTAGGCCTGGAGGTCTGGAAGAGACCTGGCAAGATTTTCCTTTCTCAAGGAAAATACATTGTGAAGCTTCTGGAAAGATTTGGTAGGGTGGACTGTAAGTTAGTGTCGGCACCGATGGAGCTCAACTTTAAGAAGTTGAGTGGCTGCACTACTGGGCCCATGTTATCAAATCCTACTAAGTATTGTCAACTCGTAGGGGCCCTGATGTTCTTAGTGAACACACGTCTTGACATATGTTTTGCAGCGAACATTTTGAGTCAATAGGTTGAGCCTCATCACACTCACTGGATTGGTGCCTAGAATCTTTAGAGATATCTTTAGGGCATGATAAACCATGGGCTGAGATACACTGCCGGGAGCGTGACACTCCTTGGATATACTGATGTCGATTGGGCTGGTAGTGTGGTGGATCGTAAGAGCACATCGGGATGTTGCTTCACACTTGGTTCTGCTTCGATATCATGGATGAGCAGGAAGTAGAAGTCGGTGGCTTTGAGCACGGCAGAGGCCGAATACATTGCAGCGAGTATGGCCTATTGTGAAGCAGTCTGGTTGCGAAATCTCTTCAGTGAGTTGTTCGGGCATGTTCTAGATACCACTGTGATACTCTGTGATATCCAGAGTGGGATTCGGTTGTCCGAGAATCCTGTGTTCCATGATCGATCCAAGCATATTGATATCAGGTACCACTTTATCCGAGATATGGTACAGCGAGGCGCTGTAAGGCTCGATCATATAGGAACTGACGAGCAGGTCATGGATATTTTTAGAAAGCCCCTGGGGAAGGTCAAATTCCTAACCTTCAGTGAGAATTTTGGTATCGTGGAACGACCCTATTCTGAGGGTCCTATTGGACAATGAGCTCTGGGAGCTCTGGGGGGCTTTGGGGATAGCTTCTCGGAGCTATAAGCAACCACAGGGCTAGGCTTGCCGAACCTTGTTGGTGTGCTTCTGCCCCACCGTTGTGATGATTGAGTTGGTTCACCTCTCATTATCTGTGCCCCGTATGCATCCTACCCATTGAGTTCAGGGCTCATGGGAAGTACGTCTCATTTGGCCAGTGAGGTGGGAAAAGCTAGAGACTAGTAGCAAAGACTGATGGACGCGTCAAAGATTTCCGTACTCTCTATCTAGGATGGCATGGTCCAACCACTTGATCTGGTATCAAGTCTAGTGAGGTTTCAGACCTCCTTTTGACTTCGGGTCAAATAAACCAACTTCGGGTTGGTATGAGACTCTTTGTGAGTCCTATAGAGGTTTCGGACCTCTAGGCTGAGTTTGTTAGTTGGGAATGATGTCTTTGTGACTGACCCACTTCTGTTTTGAAATAAAGAAGCGAGCAAAGCAAGTTATGACAGGATGACGCACGATGTTTGGATTGCACAGGTGGATATAGTTCTCCCTAGTTGAGAGGGAGTGTTAATTTTGGACAACTAGGTCCAAACTCCATGTTGTGATGCTCAGATGAAGATCCCAATATTTTTATTAGGTTCCTCTTTCGGAGAGGTGCAAGATCGATCTAAATATCATCTTGATCCGATGAGCAGAACATTTATTTTGAATTTATTTTTAATCTATTCAAAATATGTGCAGGTCGGCCTTAAGGTTTTGTGCCCCAACAGATGTGTGACACACCCTCAATGATGGATATAAATAAGGTCAATGTTGGAGGATCTTTCACTCATCTCATCCTCACACATTCTCTCTCCTCATCTGATTGGTTCGATCACTTGGAGTCTCTTCTCTTCACACGTGGGAAATCTAGCAGCAACACTTTTCTGTTTTTCGGTTTAGGGTTTCTACAACAAACTTTGAATAGCGTTGACTTTGGTCAACGCAAGGTCAAATCGACCCGAAACTCTCCCAAAATCTCGATTTCCCTCATCCGCATTTTCTAGCACTATTTCTGAGGCAAAACGTTGACTTTGACTTTTCAACATTGACCTAGCTGCTGCTGCTGTTTGCGTTGACTGTTCACTGACAACGTTGACTTTTGGGTTGACTTTTGAGTTGACTGTTTGGTTGTCCTAGAGGGTTGTGTGACGTTGCTGGTTGGCTGACCATATTAAGACTTTGCTGGTTGAAGCATCTTGTTGATCGCCGTAATGCACCAACACACTTATATATTTCTGGCTTGTCTTCTGTCGATCTACTGGTATGTTCTATCAACATTTTACTTTATTGTTTATGTGATTGCTGTCTAATATTGAAGAGAAAGTAAAGTAACATCAAGCATAGAACATCTACATAAATTTACACATTAGCAGCAAGAAGAAGAAGGAGGAGGCTAAACCTATTTCTAGCACCAGAAAGAGGCACTCAAGAGAGAGCAATAAGTTTAGACTTAAATCCAAGGCTCTTCTCAAGCCAAGCCTATTGACATAAGTTATTGACATTGAAGAGAAACCTAGAGGTTCAAAAGTAGAGAAACCAGAGAAATCAGTGAAGAAAAGCAAGAACAAGACACTTTCAGAACAACACTCAGAGCCCACAAAAAAGAAGAAAAACACAGAAGGTTGCTAAGGAGTACAAAAACCCTGTCAAAGAGGCCACTACAGGACCTACCAGATCCAAAACATCAACTGCTGACAGAAAAACTGATATAGATAAACTGGCTGAAAAGGTTTTTGGTACTAATTCCTTTTTGCTAATCAGTTATAAATTTTGAATAGCAGCCCAGGTTTCATGGAATACAAGTTGTTAGGTCTCTGTAATAAGCAAGATTGGCAAAAGTCCGATCACAGAGTTAACATCATTTCAACCAACTTTGGGATTCTAGGATCTAGCCCTCCTGAATCCGGAGAGGGATCTCTCCAATATGTACAAAGATGGATTTGTCTTTTAATTTTAGGGTAATGATATTAGGCTAGTTATGAGACCAAGGGTTTTGTTTGCTTTGGTTGGACAAAGATAAATGAAGGTGAAGGAAGTCTAAATGAAGGGTGAAGATGAATGAAAGCGAAAATTGATTCAACTAAGAAAGATAGGTAAGAAACAGCTTCAATCCATTGGGCTATGGAGTCATAGTAGGGTTTTAATTGAAACAACAAGGTTCAAGAGTGGTCTATGGGGCAAGTCATCTATGTCTAAGGATCTCTTTAAAGTTTTATTTATGGAATGGAATGATACATTAAGAAGGGGAAATAAACAGATGCAGAACAAAGAGCAATCCAGGATCTGGTAAGTACTTTCAAACTAGCCAGCCTTTGACCAGGCACTTAAGAAAGACATGAAAGCAAACTAGGATCTGGTATGTAATTTCAAACTATCCAGCCTTTGATACACTTTCAATAGAAAACATATAAAACACAAAGGGAAGCTTGAAGGCAACTTTTGGAGTAGAAACTAGCGGGTCGGGCTCACCACAAGTCCTCTCCTAGCTCTTCCTTACTTGGCTACTTTCAAGACAATCACAAAGATAACACAGAATGGCCTAAGATCTGATAAGTACTTTGAAACTAGTCAGCTTTTAACACATTCTAGGGAAACAATCAGACAGTTATGCAGACAAGTCTGGGACCAGGGCTAACCATATCTTCCTTCTAGTTCATCCTCACACAACATATGCAAAAAGTAACATTCAAGACTGACATTCAGCTAAGATAATAAGACGAGGGAACGCCAGCATTCCTATGTCTAAACTGAATTAAATCATTCCTAAATAACATAGATTGGAAGAAAACATTCAAGTAAAGATTTCTCAGCCAGAGAAGGTTACTGATATACAGTAGGCCCTAACCCTGTTTAAACTGTTCTTTACAGTGGAAAATGAAACAAAATGAAAACAGAAACAAAATAACAAGTTACAAATGAGAATAACATTACCGTCAACATAGACCATGATCCCATAAATCAGCTTGTATTGATGTTACAAACCAGTTACAATCTTTAAGTCCAATGGTTCTTTACAGCTTCAGGCTTCTTAGCTCAACTTAGGTATTTTCTCTTACAAACAGAGCTTACAACAGCTTCAGAAAACCATTTACATGCTACAGATATGCAGTGACCAACAGTTTCTCATCTTCTACAGAAGTATTTATAGAAGAATGAGGAGGTGAGATTTGATAAAAGATCTGCTAAAGTAATTAATACAGATTCAAGACTTCTTGGCCCTTTGAGGGGCTCGATGAAGAAGTTTACAGGTGGTTCTCTGTATTAACTATTTTACATTAACTATCAGGTCTGCTGGAAAGAATTTGTTGACCTTTGAGGTTTGGCATGAGGTTGAAATAACTCTGCAGATATTTCTCGCATTAAGTTCCTTGCAGAAGTAACTTCTCGGCTGCGTTGAGGCAAAACATCTTCCTTTGCAATAACTTCGGCCCTGGTTTGAAAGGTTTGAGGCAATAGGTGGCATTTAGTCGCTGGGAGGAATCAATTCGCCTCCTTTTTGTGGCGGTGGAGGGTTTTCTGTCACTAAAACACTTTAGGTATTCTGCAGACTGTGTTTTAGATTGGGGGATTAGGCTTTTGATAACAGTCTTAGCCGTAATCCCCATAAAACTGTCTTCAATTCTCTGTGCTGGCACATTTCTGGTCTTCTACAGCTGATACTCTTTGACTGTGCCAGATTCTTGGTGCTTCGCTGTTACACAGGGCTGCGCAGGGTTATATGGCATCAATGCCTCATGAAACACTGATGAAAATGTGAATTTGCACCCTGTGGCCGATTTCCTTTGACAAATCAAAAGAGGCAGGGTCGTCACCCTCATCTTTCGAATTTCCTTCTGAATATAGCGGAAAACGTTAAACCCTGCAAAATACAAACGAAGGTTATGAAATCCTGCGTTTATAGGTTAAACTGCATTGGAGGTTGTGCGGAGGAAGCAGGGTCGTTGGATCATGGAGCGGGGGTGCAGATCGACGGCGGAGATGCAGCGGCGGGATGTAATGGGCAAAACCTTTGTAAACCACAAAATATATCATTTTCGACTTTACAAAGGAAAAAAGCGCTTTTTATATGAAAGGCGGGGGTATCATATGGTGGGCCCGGCGGGATCGATTGCAAATCGCAAAAGGTGGAAAATGCGATGGCGGATTTATGCGACGGAGAGAAAATGCGATATTGCGATTTGCGATGAGTGCTGGGGAAAAATGTGATTGGAGCGGTCGCATCGCAAATATTTGCGATGGATCAAATTGTTTAAACAACGAAACATGCGATTTGCGATATGCGATGGATCGCATCGCAGAAACTTGCGATGAGCTTTTTAGAGGAAAACTGAAAATTGCGATCTGCGATCTGCGATGGATCACAGCGCAAATATTTGCGATGCATCAGTTTAAAAAATAACAATTTGGAAATTCTGCGATCTGCGCTTTGCGATAAGCGCCAAAGGGTTAAAACTTGGTTCCAAGGTGCGGGCGTATGGAAGAAAAGGGGCTAAGGGCTTAAGCTCGAGGGGCTTAAGCTCTATACATAAAAACATGCATTTTCATGGTTTTTGAAGGGTTTCTTGAAGGAAATGAAGGTTTCGGTAAGGTTAAAAAGTGGGTTTTTAACCTTATAAAAGTGATTTTAATGAAATGGAAAGGGAGAAACATGAAATTGTGGGTTTTTCATGGGAAAAGGAGAATAGAAAATGAGGTTAGTGAGGAAGAAAAGGAAGGGGACCAAGGGGTTCTGCAGCAGTATTTAACTTGGGATTTTTGAAGGATTTCAGAGGTTTTTAGGATGTAAACAACAATAAGGGATCCGGACAGAGGCATGAGGCCTTAGAGAGACTTCAAGAGCCAACAATTTTTAGTGATAAAATTGTTCCTTGGAGGCTCCAAAAGGATTTAGCCACCTTTTGGTATAACAAAATATTATAGGTGGCTAACACAAGTAAGCACATAATTTTCTACATTTTCTGTGTATTTTTTAAAAAGAACTAGGGCGCTACTGGAATTTCCGGTAGCATTCCAGATTTTGCGCAGTTACAGGTTTTTACCGGAATTTCCGGCAAGACACATTATAACTGAATTTTGACACCTGTCAGTAAGTTTTTTCGAGCCAGTTAAGGATGGATAAGAACCCATAACTAAATGGATAATATAAATGATAGTGAAAGGTAGTTTTGAGGTTGTTGGAGGTCTTATTAAATGAAGTTACATGATTATTAAAGACCCAAGACACAAGGAGAAAATTCAGCATAAAAAGGGGCAGCATGACAGTACACTCAGCATTCCAACCTAGAATTCTTCTCTTCTTCTTTCTCCACCTGTCCTTTCTGTTAGATTTTGAGGGGATAGGGATGTAACGTCTTTTGACACATATGTTATGCTAGAATTAATCTTTCCTACTTTTTAGAAGAGATGTAGTTGGTTCCTCTGTTGCTATATATACTTCTTGTAAATACTATTTCCGGGTTGGATGTTAGTCTACCTGAAGACTGAAAATGATAGAAAAAACTTTTTTGCTTCATGTTGGAGGATTTTGGGATTCAAGGAACATCTAATGTGTGGTGTGTATCCTTTTTTTCTTAATTTCTTCTAAAATATAAATTACAGCAACTAGTAAAGTGTGAGTGAGAAGTTGTTAAAGGATTTAACAGTAAATTATCTACTTTTAGTTTTAAGCAAGTTATATGTGTGTAATAGAACATGTCAGTGAAGGCTTCATAAAGTATTTGTGGAATAATTTATGCATGCAATCTATTTTCTAGTGTTGTTTGCTTAACATAAACAGAGTTTGTGTTAAAAATCATCATCATAGCTGGTGACTGATTTAGGATAGGAATATTTCCTGAAATAGGTACCAACTATTCATCTTTCTTCGATTTGTGTACTCTGCTCCCTATACTACATTTTACCCACACAATTTATACTTGCCACAACTT
Organism: Pinus albicaulis; assembly: GCA_034641835.2. Lineage (NCBI taxonomy): Eukaryota > Viridiplantae > Streptophyta > Pinopsida > Pinales > Pinaceae > Pinus > Pinus albicaulis. The sequence continues at coordinate 1,024,934,875 of CM076583.1, read as the reverse complement.
TCCAAATGCATGAAAGTCTTAAAGAACATTAAATCATTTCAAAATATTTGAGAAAGCCATCCCATCACTCAAACAACCCCTATAAAATTTGAAATGAACTATGTTGTGTAAGGCTTACTCCTTAAGGAGTCGAGGAGTGACTTCTTACGCTAACAGGTGGCATGTGAATGATGATGAATGGATGGGGACACGAGGGTCTCAAGGCCAAATGCCATGGGTACAAGGATAACATTGATGAGGGATGACCACATATTGGGCATATAGATGTAGGAAGGGGAAATATCACAGATACATGAGTTACCTTGTCCTTTGTTTTTCCACCCCTCATTATTTGCTTTTTGACTTTTCTTGATTTTTCCTTGTATTACTACTTAGGGCTCTAGGAAATGAGAGCATGCTGTGAAGTAGTTGTTACCCCCCTAAGGTGGGCCAATTCATCGCCCACCAAGGGTTGGGACATGCATGGGTTCCTAAAATGATGTGGGGGCATCATAGGCCCTAGGAACTGGAGTGATGGCCATTTATAAAGGGGTAGATCTCATGTTTTGGATTTTTCCCATGTGCTATATTAATGTCCCAACTATCTTTTGCATTTTATAATATTCTTTTCTTTTGTTTCTTGCTTGTGGTCATGATATGTTTTTAACTTTCTTTTAGCTACATTAACCTCTGAGGCAACATTTCCAGGTCTGACCTAGACATTTGGACAAGGGGAGGGGGAGTGCCAGTGCCTTGTGGACCTAGTGGTCATGTGGACCCAGAGAAGGAAAATGATGAAATAAGGCTTGTAATGTGCGGAGGGGAGTGAAAAATGTGGAACAGGAAATTGTGATTATGCTACCCAAATCAAAGTTTACCAAGTAGTGCTCTTCCTAAATTCATAGGCAAATATAGGAGATCCTGCGAAACTAGGATCAGGATTAAACACCCCCCCCCCCCCCAAAAAAAAAAAAAAATCTAAGTTGAGGGAAGAAAACCAAGATCAAATCCCTCCCTTCTTCCAAGTCACCCAATAATTCATGCCCAAGATGCCCAAGAAAAGCAAGCATAAGCATCAAATTGTACAATGGAAAACATACCTTTTGGGTTGGATCACCCTCCTTTTGACATATGCCTCGATAGATGGGTGAGGGTACATATGACTGATTTAGGGAGCAAAGATCAAATGGCACAGTGTATCGAGTACATCGATGGTTGATAGGGGTTGCTGACTGAAGAGATATCTAGGAAAAAAATTCTCCTATGGGGTCACTCACTTTTGGTGGGCAGCAAGCCACATGAGAAAATAAGGAGTCTGCTTGTTCAAGAGAGGGTTGCATTGCTAAAGAGGTAGTTTGAGCCCTAGTTTGAGGGTTGGACCATGTTGAGAAATCAATATGCTTTTAGATTAGGGTAGATTTCTCTTAACTTGGTAATTACTTGTGAATGCTCGTTGGCTTCTTAGTAAATTTATATTCTCTTCATGAAGCAATTACCAAAATGTACAAAACATGAAGATCACAAGAGACAAAGAACACAAGAAATTAGGCTCCAAGCTAGGGCAAGAATTGTTGAGAAATTAGGGCGTTTAGTTCAACTTCTCTTCTTGATAGTTACTTGTGAACTTACTATGCTTCTTTTACTTAGATCTTATCTTTGTTAGCTTATCATGTCTTTCATCAAGTCAAATATCAAAACAAAAGAGACACAAAGTTTAGGCTCTTCAAGCTAGGGCCAAAACCTCTCCCTCTTGGAGAGGAAAACCCGAAATTAATTCTTCTTATAGATCTTCAATTGACGAGTACCATAACCATGACACAAATCCTTGACACCAGTATGCCTCCAAGACCTTGTCACTGCTCTCCTCGACTTCTCAAGTTGATCTTCCTTTCTATCACTGTTTTGCACCAACACTAGGGAACTCGGTCCCTAGTTTAATCACTCTAAACAAGGTGTTGCCTTCCTTGATTCAGTCTCAGTCTCTTAGAGATGAATTCTCGGCCTTCTATCTTGATGCCCTAGATTGAGTTCTTTGAATTGCTGTAGTGGCCTTCCTTTTACATACTAGATCACAGTCCTGAAGAGACCTTCGGCTTACCTCAGATGTGCGAGGTAGATACTAGCACAAAACAGAGATGTATTACCCTTTTCTTACGTTGGAATGCCTCTTCCTTTCTTTTCTGGATGGTCACCTTTCTGTGGTATATTTCTCGCACTGCAATCTGCACTTTACTACAGTCTTTAACCCAAAGCCAAGAGACCTTATTCCTGCGTTGTGCTTCCTTTGACCTTCGCTGGAATGCCTCTTCTATACGTACCAAATCTCAGACCCAAACTACACATCCATTTCAGACCTTACATCGCACTTCATTACAGAGCTTGAGTTGAACTTGTTGGTGTACAATGAGGCCGCAAACCTATCTATTTATAGGTGCAGTCTTTCACTCTCCAGGCCGACATGACCTCTAGCTAGTAGGTCGACTTCAAGGAGCATCGTTTAACCATAATCTGAGACGACTTCAAGGAGCACTTTGACAAGGTCTTGAAGCATACTTTTTACATCAATAATTTGTCTTTACAAATGTAACAACACTTCATATACACGACTTCTAAATTACATATTTATGACAAGATGACAAACCCCTAAAGACATCAAGAAAAATTCTTTGACCTGTAATAAAAACTCCTTGCTCATGAAACCCATGATACAAGTATTACAAAATGCATTTTATTATCTTTGTCTTCTTCATTACATAAATTCATAATTACAAGTCATTATGAAGACCAAACCTAGTTACACTTTTCAACAAGAATCCCACAAGGGGGAAAACCCATGAAAATCCTCTTCTTATAAAATCGTATCAAAGTGAGATATCCAAGCCCCAAGACCAAGACTACCACAAAGACCTAAGTCAACCCTCCTTCAAGCCACCTCCAACAAGTCAAAGTCAATAGAATTCAATGCTAGTTAAATCTCTGAAATTTGGTCATCTCCTAAAATTTCAAGTCTGTAGTAGCACAAATTCTACCTTAGGAAAACTCGCACGTGTGAATAGAACTAGGGAAAAAATCAACTCGTCCTCTCTCTCCTTTGACTTTGTTGGTTTTTCTTCTTATCTTCGCATATAAATCGATGTGATAGTGGGATGATGGAATGAGGTCGAACTGGCTTGTATTTATACATGTCCAATAAGTCGAATATAATTGCCTCTTTAGGCCGACTTGTCCAGGGAGGGCCGACTTGGTCTTGTGGAGGACAACTTTTCTTTGACCCAAATAAAAAATAAATTTTATTTTCTTACAAGGACTTTGACTCAATTACATTTCTTGGACTCATGATAAATTCTCTTTTGACTCAATAAACCCTATAAGCATGAAGAACATGCTTTGACTAAAATTAAAGCAATAATGATGAATATAATAAATAAGTACATTAATGATACATTTGTATTACATTATGGTGACTGACACTAGTTACATTTCCAACAAAGAAGAGCTAAGGAAGATAAAAAAGTAGCATGTATGGAGCTTAAGTACAAATCTAAATCTGTGAGATAAGTTGATCAAGGTCTGTCTGAGAACGAATTATTTAGAGGCACATAAAATGAAGTTCCTAAGGCAATACAATTCTTATATATATGAACTTTTGTAGCAACATATCTTTTATGGCATCCAAGTTACTGTGACAACATGTTTCCTGTGGATCTGAACCACTATATCTTATGTGGAATTTGACCTTACTATGGTTTCATATTCTAGTATTTGAGTTTAATATGGCACTATTCCTATAGAAATTTTAGGCCTAGAAGAGATTTTCGTGCTTCTTGAAAAACCGTGACATTTAATCTTACAACGACAATATTTCTCTGTGATATCTGAACTTACTATGGAAACGATACCCTTTTCAATGAACGTGACATCCAAGTATAGAAGAAAACCTTCTATTCACTTATGGAGAAAGACCATCTACAAATTAAAGCTCATCAACGCACCATCAAAGAATCCCTAATCAAGATTGGTGTGTAAGAGGACCTAAAGGTATGCAAAGGAATTAAAAAGACTCTGTAGGTCAAAGGTTTATTGTTATAATTGATAGAAGTTTGGTGTAATTTCGAAGCCCTAAAATCTCAGAAGATTGCAAAAGATGAAGTTTTGAAAGTTAAGTTTTATCTATATGGTCCAAGGTTTCAAATCCTAAGGTACCAAGCCTCAGGAGGACTAGATTATATGAACATGCTTTCCTACAATGTTTCTTTTGGATCAAAGATTTCAAAATATATCCTAGTCCAAAATTGCGTCAGTTAATCTAGCGAAAGTGATTTTAAATCCATTGAAGTCTGAGCATATAAGAAGATAGTTATGGGCGACAAATTGAATCAAGTCTAGAAGAAGATCGAAGAGCAACATGAAAATGAAAAACTCATGCTTTTTGCTCTTGCACCCATTGCAAAACAAGTTCAAAGTCTACAATAAAAGAAGCCCGAAAATTCGTATGTACATGAAATTCGATTTTCATTATTAAGGACTATGTCTAACCTGTTTTTGATAAATCAACGTATTGATTGTTCAAACTCCTTCAACCATAATTATTTCTATGGCATGAAACCTCTATGATACGAAAGGTCATCTAAAAGGTTATTGAAGCTACGGTTTGATACAAGTCTCAAATCTATGGTATGTTCCAAGTAACATGATTCTGTGTGATGTCAAGTATGATCCCAATTCTGGTTTGAGATTATGTTGATCAAAGCCACTTTGTAATGACAAACCAAGTCCTTAGTGAAAGTCGCTCCAATGGTCTAGTGAAGAATCCCTGTGGTGAAGAGCATTAGCGATGACAATTTTCAAAGTCTACATAACTGAAACATCCAAATTCTCTCTCTATATGGCATCTGAAAGATAAGGTATCTCCTTGAAGGTATCGATGATGACACCAAATAACACTTGTTCAAAATCCGAACACTACATATTAGTGGTATCCAAGCAAACTCTTGTGGTTACACTTTTCCTATGCAAAGAAGTATGCTTATAAAAGAAATCGAAAGTTTGAGAACTATCCAAACCTTCTGTGGAGGCATCCGAATATTCTATTGCAAAAGAAATCCGAGCCTTCTATGACTGACTGAATCTTCTTAAATAATAGATTTGATGCTTTCAAGGTGATAGCATCATGTGGTCGTAAGCTTTAAGCATAAAATAGTGTTTGGCATGTCTCCAAGACATATAACAATACAAAATACATAGAAGAAGGACTATCCCTCCTATACATAGAATGACTATCCCTCCTATACATAGAAGAAGGACTATAAACATCAACAGGATTGACCTATACGCTGAAGTTCGCTAGATTTGAAGCATCTATGTTGATCACAAGTGGAGCTTAAGCACGAAGCCTTAGTTAGTTGTAGTTGCTTTGGAGAGGGCCGAGTAGGAGTGTGTTGTGATCTATACTAGTGCGGCAGAGTTTGTCTAGCTGGAGCAATCTGAGGTCTGTCCAAGCCAAGAGAGGGTCCTTTTTGTGTGGAGAAGGCTTGAACGAGTTCAGGAAAGAAGGTCAAGGGCATGATCAGGGCTTACAGAGGCTAATCTAAGGAGGCTTTGGGTTGTTGTATCAACCAACAAGGCATTTGGTCATCTGCTGGAGAAATAAGAGGTGGTTGTGGCTTGAAGGAGGGCTAGACAATGGTCTAGTAGCCCTGTTAGGGTAGCTAAAGGAAGCTTCAAGGAGGCCAAAACCTATAGGATAATAATTGAGGGCTAGATAGTGCCTAAATCAGTTGGTCAAGAGGAGAAAAGGATTTTTCCTAAGGCTTCTAGGTGGGCAACTAAGATAGGTTGAGGGTTTAAGTCTAAAGAAGCAGACAATAATGAAAAATAAGAATGTTAGATCAAAGGAAGGACATTACAACAAGAAGGATAATGTTGATATTAATACAATCAACTAAAGGATAAGTCCACCTGTAAGTAGTTGATTGATAGAGGTTTAATGGAGCTAATCTCTATGTGACAAGGATGTTGGAGTAATCACCACACCTCTATGGAATCCATAATTCCCACCCTGGGGATCCCAGTTACCAGTTTGGAAGTTTACCAATATCTGCGGATTTTGGTGTAATGACACACATCTACATGGTATCAGAGCCTGGACCCAGGTTTGATTCCCCCGAGCTGCGTTTGAGGGGGGGTGTTGGAGTAATCACCACACCTCTATGGAATCCATAATTCCCACCCTGGGGATCTTAGTTATCGGTTTGGAAGTTTACCAACATCTGCTGATTTTGGTGTAACGGAAAACCTCTACAAAGGAGGCAAAGGACAACCGAGAGCAGTGGAAAAGAGGACTAAAAGGGCTGATTGCAAAGGAATGCCATAAGTAAGTCAAGGTTTGTGTTTGTTTAATGTGAAAATTAAGGGTTTGAAGAGTTAGGCCTCAAACCCTAGTTGTACTTTATTATATATTGTGTATACTAGTGTCTATCAAGGTTTCTGAAGGGCCATGATCCCTGCTATGAGAGCCTTATGGTTCTTTTATTAATGGATTAATGAGAAACGAGATTTGGGCCAATATTCTTGTGTACTTTGATTGATTTCACTGTTGTTATATTTCTGTTGTGCAAAGTGTTTTTGTGTTGGGCTTCTCTAATGTGTTGTGTTCCTAGTTAGGGCACATACTAGACTTAGAGGGTATGGACATTTCAACATTCAAATGAATATTCATATTCCAATAATCCCCAAATGGCAGGTATCTTTCACCAAGAACCTCAATTTTGAGGATGGTCTGTATTAACCACAAATTGTCACTAAGACAAAATTGGGGTTGCACATCATGTGCCTGGAATATTCTCTCCTTTTGACAGGGAAACCCTATGAAATTAGTCTGTAAAGGGGCTCTTAATGACTTGTATATATCACTCTAGTCATTAATTGCGACCTTGAGGGACCCCACTATTGCAAACTCCTCCAATATGAAGATTGTAGCAGAGGCTTAATACGTCATAGTCTATATATACTTGTGCAACAACAATTGCACATCTAGAAGGATGCACATACAAAACATTCTTGTGTGTACATCCAATGTTGGTATGACCTAGCTAGTGCATCAACAACCAGTATGACAAAAATAGAGTAGTTACCAAGACTGACATCTCAACATATCCCTGTGACATGGAAAAGGGGAGGCACAAACATTTTATGAGAATTAAGTGACAAAAATAGAGTACTTACCAAGACTGGCATCTCAACATATCCCTGTGACATGGCAAAGGGGAGGCGCAAACATTTTATGAGAATCAAGTTTACATTTATATTTGGTGGGTAAAATATAATAAATGAGCAGAAACTCTCAACCACCATGAAGCACACATGTTCAGATACAAGGTATGGTTTGGCATTTGGGATCTTAGAACCATTTTTGGTGGTCACTTGGGAGTTTGTATGTGATTGAAGAACCTCTTAAATATTTCTTACTTCCTTTGTGAAAGGAAGGGAGCATTGTTGGATGCCTTATTTGCAATTTAGGGAGTAGATATACCCTTGGGTAATAACTTGAAGCTAAAATATGAGCTGGGAAGGATTTGTACTCACCTTGGAGACCACTTAGTAGATCATGTTCCCACGTTGGAGCTTGCTTATGGGATGATGGAGGACAAGCTTGAAGGCTTATGGATGAAGTTATGTTGTTGAAGGGCCTTTGGAGGTTGGATGTTGCATCAACACCCCTTATTGTCCTTCATTTGTCAAAAGGTGCCATATTTTGTGGGTTTGTTCCCATATATTTTGTACATATGGCATCATTAGTGCCTTTTTTGCATTAATTTAGATTAATTAATTTTTATAGAGGGTCTTTGCCCCTCCTTAGGCTAATTTAGGGGGTTTTAGCTTAGAAAATTATTATTTTATTCTAAGGGGAATTGAACACCACCTTTATAAATAAAGGCACACATCCTCTCATTTTCTCATGGAGTTTTTGGGGAGAAATTCCCTAGCAATTTGAATTTTTTGTGATTTTTCCTAGCAATTTGAAATTCATGTGATTTGAAATTTGGATATTTCAAATGAGGTGGATTGTCTTTGGGAAAGATGTTTCAAATGTAGGAACTTTTTTTGAATTGAGGAAGTGATGCTTGGATGAATAGTGCTATTTTATCGTGAGTATTATCTTTCATTTTGCTGCAATTGTTAGATTAGGGTTTGTCTTGGGCCATATTAAATATTGCAATATCTTTTATGAACTCTATTTTCTTCATATGCAAAATCTGTCATCAAGTATCCTTGAAGGAAACTGGCTTTCAATCCTTAGGTCTCCTACTTTGGAAAGTCACTAGGGTTAGATTGAGAAGTTTCCAAGGTCTCATCTATTGAGCCACTCCATGTATGTATATATATATATATATATATATATATTTGCACATCCCCTAGTATGAAACTCAAATGCGATCCAAACTCGAATAAGGAAATGAAACATCGAAGTATACCATATTCCATTCCAAGCTCTCTCTATCAATGTATGCAATGCTCCTTTAACAACTTGTATCCCCATGAATTTCCCTATTAGGGTTATCAATGTATGCAATACTCCTTTAATAACTCGTATCCCCATGAATTTCACTATTAGGGTTTTCTCCATTGATGAAGTGATTTTTTACATTTCCATGTCTTCATCCAATATTAGTCTCATGTTCTCCTTTTTGGTTTTGATGAATTTCTTATGTTTTCTAACTAGAAAACCTAGTTTTTCATGGTTTTCCTTCTTCTTATCCTCTTCCTCAATACCTCTTGATAACAGGGCCACAACTTTTTTTCTTAAACTTCCATTGTATACAAGATTTTTTGGAATGTGCTCTCCCTCCCCTCTACCAATGGTAGTAATGAGGTCCATTCTTTGAACTTGCCAGAATTGATGTTTGCCCTGACATTTTGTCGTCCTACTTCTGCAAACTTAAAGGAGAGTATCTTTTTTCTCGTGAGAATTTTGGTGTCTTCTTAAGTTTCATAAGATTTTATTTTTTATTTTTTTTATCTTTATTTAATATTTTATGGTTATTTTTTTGTTTGGTGTAGTGAGTAGAGGTGAATAATGTGGCTGTATTTATGCTCCCATATGTTTGTTTCTTTAAATTAAAGGCATCTTACATTATTGGTCATTTGTTAAATTATGAGTGCAATGCAATGTAGTAAAGGAACGTGAATGATCACTAACGAAATTACTAAAATATCTTCATGTGAGACATATTCCATAAGTTTAGTGAGTAAAAGTGACAAAACTACTGAAATATCTTCATGTGAGACATATTCCATTTGTTTAGTGAGTAAAGGTGAACACTATGGAAATATCTATGGGTCCCATATGTCTATTTTTTTAAATTAAATGTATCTTACATTATTGGTCATTTGTTTAATTATGAGTGCAATGCAATATAGGTAAAGGAATGTGGATGATCATTGATGAAACTATTGGAATATCTTCATGTGAGAGACATTATAATGGTGCAATGGTGAAGTTGGAGGTGAGTTTCATTTCAAACACGGTAGTTCCTCTCCCTCCTTACTAGTTTAGGGTTTATAATTTTTGGTGTTTGAATAAGATGTATTTTTTGATACACAAGGTTATTCATAAGATATTTCAGACTTTGTTTAAGATTTTGGATAGGATATTTCAATCTATGTTTCATATTTCTCACAATTGTGTGTATTAATCGTTTTCATTAATAATTTCTAGTCCCTATTTATTATTTAATAGTTTTTATTTTTGTTGTTGTGCAGGGTTGGTTGGCCATGGACATTTTTTGCGGTTGGAGGTCAAATATCGTCTCTTGCTTGTCATTTTATGTTTTCTTATTGTATTTTTAATTGTTGGTTATATTCTTTGCTATTCTTTTTCTATTTTGTTTATTGTTGGTCATATTCTTTGCTATTGTTTTTCTATTTTTTATTGTTGGTCATTTTCTTTGATATTGTTTTTCTACCGTTGTGGCTTTTATAAATTTACATTTGTGGGCATGGCCATGCTACTTTGTGGTTTGGTATTTTGTTTTATTATATCTTTTGATCTATTTTCCTTTTGTTCGTATTTTTTTTGGTTCAATGGGTGGGGAAATTAAGGAAGACCTTAACAACCCCATGGTGTGGGTTTAGGGATGATGTGGAGTCCACAGGTGTAGTGGGAAAAGGAGGAGGTATGTAACAATGGAATTACATAAGTATATAGTTTTATGCCTATTTTAATTTTTCCGTTTATTGCTTCATCATTATATCATGTGTTTTCGTTGAATTTTAGATGCGACACATATTAAGAAAGGTGAATGAGCATTGGTGAAACTTTTGAATATATTTGTGTGAGAGAGACCTGGGGCACGATAGCAAAAGTAGAAGCAAAGATAGAAGACTCATGTAAGTTCTAATTTGAAGTCCTCATAGTTTAGATAAGATGGGTGTTCGCAGTTTATGATTGTTGGTTTTAGCATAAGATGTACTTTTATTTAAACTAGATGGGTACTATGTACTTTTATTTACTTATTTATTGAATGCAATGCAAATGCAGGTGAAACAAGGTGGAGGAGCAATGTTGGAACTTTTAAAATACTTTTTGTGTAAATGAGACTTGGAGAAGTGTAGGAGAGTGCAAAGGGAGAAGGTGAATTCTCTTTTAATTATGACATGAATATCTTCTCATTTCTATACAATGGTTCTTCTCCCTCTTTCATTATTGAGGGGTTATAACTTTTTATCATTGCACAAGATCTACTTTTACATAATATTACTCATAAGAATTTTTTTTTTTGGGTCTATTTTGGTTTCTATTTGCTACAATGAGTGGGCAAGATCTACTTTTACCTAATATTACTCATAAAAACTTTTTTTTGGTCTATTTTTCTCTCTATTTGGTACAATGTGTGGGAAATAAAGGCAGGTGCTAGCAACCCAAGATTCTGTAGTGTAGTGGGTAAGGTGTAGGTTGAGGTGAGATGTATGTTTTTAGGTATTTTTATTAAGATTAAAGGCATCTCTCTTTATTTTTCATTTATCTAATATTGACATGATGTAATTTAGGTAATTCAGTGTAAAGAATTGCTAGCTAAACTACTAAAATACCCTTGTGAGGGAGAGATTGCAGTAGAGTGCAAGGGAAAATGAAAAAGGTAGATGTGAGTTCTCTTTCAATGCAATTATCCATATATGATCTACTATTACCTATTTACCTATATATGATCCTCCCTCCTTTCTTATTTAGGGTTTACTATTTTTTAATGTCTACATAAGATGTTCTTTTTAGTGCATAAGATTACTCATCATATTTTTGGTCTTTGTTCAAGATTACTAATAAGTTTTTCTGATCTTTATTTCATATAGCTCACAACGTTGTGTGTATAAATAATATTTTTCATAATGCTTTATTGAGTGCTATGCAATGCAGATAATGGAATATGAAGGATCATTAACCAAACTATTGAAATATCTTTATGAGAGGTGATTGTAGTAAAGTGCATAGTCAGAAGCAAAGGTAGAGGTGAGTTCTCTTTGGTTGCAAAATTTGTTTATGTTTTGCTGTGAAATTATTCTAATTTCAATTACAGTAGTTCTCCTCCCTCCTTATTTATTGAGGGTTGATGACTTTTAGTATTTGCATAAAATGTATTTTCTAGTGCATAAGATAACTCATATGTATTGGTGAAACTTTTAAATATATTTGTGTGAGAGAGACTTGGGGCACGATAGTAAAAGTAGAAGCAAAGATAGAAGACTCATGTAAATTCTAATTTGAAGTCCTCATAGTTTAGATAAGATGGGTGTCTGCAGTTTATGATTTTTGGTATTAGCATAAGATGTACTTTTATTTAAACTAGATGGATACAATTTCAATTACAGTAGTTCTTCTCCCTCCTTACCTATTGAGGGTTGATGATTTTTAGTGTTTGCATAAGATGTATTTTCTAGTGCATAAGATAACTCATATGTATTGGTGAAACTTTTGAATATATTTGTGTGAGAGAGACCTGGGGCACGATAGCAAAAGTAGAAGCAAAGATAGAAGACTCATGTAAGTTCTAATTTGAAGTCCTCATAGTTTAGATAAGATGGGTGTCCGCAGTTTATGATTGTTGGTCTTAGCATGAGATGTACTTTTATTTAAACTAGATGGATACAATGTACTTTTATTTACTTATTTATTGAATGCAATGCAAATGCAGGTAAAACAAGGTGGAGGAGCAATGTTGAAACTTTTAAAATACTTTTTGTGTAAATGAGACTTGGAGAAGTGTAGGAGAGTGCAAAGGGAGAAGGTGAATTCTCTTTTAATTATGGCATGAATATCTTCTCATTCTATACAATGGTTCTTCTCCCTCTTTCATTATTGAGGGGTTATAATTTTTTATCATTGCACAAGATCTACTTTTACATAATATTACTCATAAGATTTTTTTTTTTGGTCTATTTTGGTTTCTATTTGCTACATTGAGTGGGAAAGATCTACTTTTACACAATATTACTCATAAGAACTTTTTTTGGTCTATTTTTCTCTCTATTTGGTACAATGTGTGGGAAATAAAGGCAGGTGCTAGCAACCCATGATTCTATAGTGTAGTGGGTAAGGTGTAGGTTGAGGTGAGATATATGTTTTTAGGTATTTTTATTTAGATTAAAGGCATCTCTCTTTATTTTTCATTTATCTAATATTGACATGATGTAATGTAGGTAATGCAGTGTAAAGAATTGCTAGCTAAACTACTAAAATACCCTTGTGAGGGAGAGATTGCGGTAGAGTGCAAGGGCAAATGAAAAGTTAGATGTGAGTCCTCTTTCAATGCAATTATCCATATATGATCTACTATTACCTATTTACCTATATATGATCCTCCCTCCTCTATTATTTAGGGTTTACTATTTTTTAATGTCTACATAAGATGTTCTTTTTAGTGCATAAGATTACTCATCATAGTTTTGGTCTTTGTTCAAGATTACTCATAAGATTTTCTGATCTTTATTTCATATAGCTCACAACGTTGTGTGTGAATAATATTTTTCATAATACTTTATTGAGTGCCATGCAATGCAGAGAATGGAATATGAAGGATCATGAATGGAATATCTTTATGAGAGAGAGAGATTGCAGTAAAGTGCAGAGTCAGAAGCAAAGGTAGAGGTGAGTTCTCTTTGGCTGCAAAATTTGTTTATGTTTTGTTGTGAATTATTCTAATTTCAATTACAGAGGTAGAGGTGAGTTCTTTTTGGCTGCAAAACTTGTTTATGTTTTGTTGTGAATTATTCTAATCTCAATTACAGTGGTTCTCCTCCCTCCTTACCTATTGAGGGTTGATGATTTTTAGTGTTTGCATAAGATGTATTTTCTAGTGCATAAGATAACTCATAATATTTTCGGACTCTATTTATGATTTCTCATAAGATATTTTGATCTTTGTTTCATATTTATTACAACATTTTGTGTATTTAATATTTTTCATAATATGTTTTTGTTGTGCAAGGTGTCTTTGGTTGGCCATCGATGCATTTTGGTGTTTCATATCAGGGTCTTCATCCATTGTTTCTCTTATATATTTATTTGTTTATTTTTTAATTAAGTTTTGTTGTTTTTTTGCAATTGTTGGTTTATTGTTGTGTTTTTTTCATTTATGAGCATGGCCATGCTTTCTTGATATATTTTTTAATGTGCCCTTTTCTACTTTTATTACTTTTGTTTTTCTTTTTTGGGCGGGTGGGGAAGTTAAATAGGTTCTTAAAACCCATTTTATGGGTTCTAAGTGTAGTGGAAAAAGGAAATGTAGGCATGCATTGAAGAATTTATGTGTTCTCTATTACATAATCATATGGTTCCATGCTCGTTTGAATTTAATTGATTTTTTGACTCATAATTATATCATGTTTATTTATTTAAATTTAAATGTGATTTAGGTTAAGGACAGTGGAGGAACATTGATGAAACCACTGAATGTCTTTATGTGAGAGATGTGGGGCACTCTAGAAAAGGTAGAGGTAATGGTTTAGTGGGTGAGTAATCTTCTAGCATAGAGGGTGAGTTTCCTTTTTTTTGGTTTTTCCATTGATATACCTCTTATTTTTTTCCATTTTGTGAGCATCACATGCTAATTTTTTTTTCTATGAAAATTTTCTCTTTTTAGGTACAATAGTTCACCTCCCTTAAGATTTATGGTAAGATTTCTCATAATATCTTAGAGTGTCTATTTTATATCTCAGAAGACTTTTCTTCTTTCTCATAAGATCTTGGGATCTATATTTTATTATTTAAAATTTTTTGCTTTTATTTTTGTTTGGTTGGGTAGGTGGAGAAATAAAGGCAGGTCCTAGTGTTGATGTAGATTCCACAAGTGCATTGAGTGAAGATGAAAGCCATGGAGGAGAAAGTATATATGATTTAATCTCTGTTTTTAAATTAGATGCATTTTATATTATTTGTGAACTATTCGTTGATTGGGTGTAGTGTATTGCAGATAAGGAAAGGTGGAGGAGCATTGATGAAACTAATTAAACTTCTCTGCGTGGGAGAGACATGGGGCAATTTAGAAAACTGCAAAGGCATGAGACAAAGTGTAAGTTTTCTTTTGATTTTACTATGAGTTTTTCTTTGTTTCAAATATGGTGATTGTTCTCTGTCCTTCCTCTTATTTAGGGTATACAATTTTTGGTCTTCATAAGATTTCTCATAATATCATAGAGTGTTTATTTTATATCTCAAAAGACTTTTGTTGTTTCTCATATGATCTTGGGATCTATATTTAATAATTTTTGCTTTTATTTTTGTTTGGTTGGGTAGGTGGTGAAATAGAGGCAGGTCCTAGTGTTCACGTAGATTCCACAAGTGCATTGAGTGAAGATGATTGCTTTTATTTTTGTTAAGTTGGGTAGGTGGTGAAATAGAGGCAGGTCCTAGTGTCGATGTAGATTCCATAAGTGCATTGAGTGAAGATGAAGGCCAAGGAGGGGCAGGTATATATGATTTCATCTGTGTTTATTTAAATTAGACACATTTTATATTATTTATGAACTATTCATTGATTGTGCAAAATGAATTGCAGATAAGGAAAGGTAGAGGAGCAGATGTTACTATTGAAACTTCTTTGCATGGGAGAGACATGGGCCAATTTAGAAAAGTGCAAAAGCATGAGACAAAGGGTAAATTCTCTTTGTTTTTCTTTGTCTCAAATATGATGATTGTCCTCTATCCTTATTTACAGTATACAAATTTCGGTCTTCATAATATGAAGTTTTGGTTAAAATTATTAATAAATTTAAGATATATCACAGTATATTCAATATTTGTTTAATATTTCTAATGCAGTTTTTATTGTCATTTTAATATTTCTCACAATATCTTCTGGTATCTATTTATTTTTTTCTAGTTTGGTTTTTTTCCTGATTTAGTGAGTGGGGAATTTATGGTAGGCCATGTTACAACAAAATCTTGCACTTATAAAGATAAAGTCCAAAAGCTCAAGTGTGGGTTCCCGACTATTGCTTCACCAACACCCTTCTCACCTTTGGATATTCATTATACTAGTGTCAAAATTTTCCCATAGACTAGCCCTAGGAAAACTTACTTCTGTCTTTGATTCAAAGATGATTCGTCTTCAGTTTCACATAAACTGTCTGAGAGATGTGGAGGTAATACATATCTAGTGCCAACAAACCACCCTTTCAAGTTTGCAATCAGGGATGATCTCAAACAATATATTGTCTGCAATATTTACAACAAATGACCTTTGATGATAATCCAAACATGTGGATAAAAATCCAAACAAGTGGACCTGAGTAACAACAGAACTTGAATCCTTCTTTGCAGGGCTCTCCACTGTCACACTTTTTCCTGCATCCTTCACTTGATATTTGCAGACAGAAAATATATTTTCCAGCAAATTTTAAACTCTCATTGTGCTGATCTTTATTGGCCGAGTTTACTTCATCAGAAACATGGTTTTGTTCTTTTACAAGTATATGATTGGGTTATTGGAAGATGATCCATACAATGTCTTGCTAGACTTATACTCTTGAAAATGCATTGCCCTTAAATTTGCATTACCTTCATCGATGGTGCCTATATCATCTTTAAGAGGCTTAATAGGATTACCATCAACGTCCTCGAGAGCATAATCGAGAGCATAATCACCAGGTACCAGGACCACTGCCATCGTTTTCCTTTAGGCTAGGGCAATCAAAACCTTTCTTCTGATGCTCCCACTAAATATCATTTTCACAGCTATCATTATCTTCTTTGACAGTTGTGTAAGTCAGCTCTGATGTGATATCCTCAAAAGTGGCTTTATCTTCAAATTTTTGCAAATTTTTACAGTCATATGCTTCTTGGCAATTTTCATCTTTCTCATAATACGTAGGATCATCATCAAACTTTGGTGGCCTGTCAAAGCACAACACATACTCTCTTGGGTTTATCTGTAAAAAATAGTCATATCCCTCAAAACATTTACTCAGATCCAACTTTAGATCTCTTCCCATGGTGGCCTCATTTACCTGGTTGTCAATGCTTCCTTTTTCAAATTCTGAGTGCCA
Organism: Pinus albicaulis; assembly: GCA_034641835.2. Classification (NCBI taxonomy): domain Eukaryota; kingdom Viridiplantae; phylum Streptophyta; class Pinopsida; order Pinales; family Pinaceae; genus Pinus; species Pinus albicaulis. The sequence continues at coordinate 1,024,918,357 of CM076583.1, read as the reverse complement.
ATCCCTACTTTTGACAGTAGTGATATCATCACAACTTGTAGGGCTGGAAATGGCACAAGATTTATCTTCAATACGCTGCTCATCACTTGTTGTAATGGCTCTATTTCTCTAAGTTGCAAAATGTAAGATCTATGGCCAATTTGTATCAAATCAAACAATGAATTCAATCTGCCCACATCATGGCTGTTCTTAGGGTCAGCAGTGCTGTTTATAGTGGGGCAGCCAATAGAAAAACTAATCGAAATGATGCCTATCTTCCCCAAGAGTAGTGATAAATCCTGTGTGGCTATCAGTGCTAATCCTCAAATTTTGAGCACACATCATTTCTCGGAGCAGCCTCTTACTCTCGGCTTTCCTGGATAGATAACTCATCACCAAGCAATTCAAAGTGTCCAAATGTAACCCTGTTATGAGGTCCAACTCTTCCCAATAGATCTGATCCATAATTTCCCTTTGGTCAACTTCCATAATAGAAGCATGAGACTGCTTTTCTTGATCTGAGGCATCATCTTCAACAGATTGTTATTACTATCTCCTCCAATTTGTTTACAAAACTTCAAAACTCTGCGGTCAGTAATGTTGTCTATTTTGAGTTTCTAGGTGCAAAGTACAGATCTGAACCATAATTTCACTTTGATTATCTTGCATGATAAAAGCATGCGACTACTTTTCTTGATCTGAGGAATCATCTTCAACATATACTTTGTTATTGCTACCTCCTTAAAATTTTGAGCACACATCATTTTCTTGATTTGAGGAGTCATCTTCAACATATACTTTGTTATTGCTACCTCCTTAAAATTTTGAGCACGCATCATTTCTCGGAGTAGCCTCTTACTCTTGGCTTTCCTGGATAGATAACTCATCACCAAGCAATTCAAAGTGTCCAAATGTAACCCTGTTATGAGGTCCAACTCTTCCCAACAGATCTGATCCATAATTTCCCTTTGGCCAACTTCCATAATTTCCCTTTGATTATCTTCCATGATAGAAGCATGAGACTACTTTTCTTGATCTTAGATGTCATCTTCAACAATATTTTGTTACTGCTACCTCCTTAAAATACTTCACGAAACTTCAAAAATCTAGGGTCAGCTATGCTGTCTTTTTTAGTTTCTGGGTGTGAATTCCAACTTGTGACAGTGGCAACATCATCACAACCAGTGGGCCTATAAATAGCACATTCCACATCCTGCCTATCTCTGTGCTCAAATGGCTTTGTCTCACTTGAATTTTCTGTGTTAACAGCACTTCTGGCCTCGTCAAATTCTAGACCTGCAACATCACCCAAAATAGCAGCAATATCTTCATGAGCAGGTGTATCATCCTCTTGAAGGATATCAGGAATACTTCCTTCCACCCCTGCACCATCTTCATCATCATCAATGTCGTCATTTCCTTCCAACAAATCAAGAAGGCCTTCATGCTACAGGGCTGCTAACAAGTGCTGAAAGAGGTGTCTTCATATCTCTTCCATCTTGGGCCACATTGCTTGAGAAAAACTTCAATCAAATCTTTGAGGAAAGGTATTAGGTTGAAACTGCAAGAGTGCTTGAGCTAACCTCTCTGATATTGTCCAAAAAAGTAAATGAATAACATTCTCATGACTTAGAATTTTGAGATATATCTCATAAATGCCAATACATGGGGGACAACATTCCAAGGAAGACAACCAAATGTTGGAAGCTTCTTTTTCAAATTTGGATGAGGCTTGTTTGAATATCTTGGGATGCTCTCAACATCCAATGTTGGGTACATCACCACACAATGTAGCAGGGCCTTAGGAGGGGAACCTATGGGACAACTACTAGACCAAGAGACAACAATGGGAAAAGGACCCACTATCATCTTAATCAACGTCCCCTGCTCTTTACGGACTTTTGCCAATGGGAGGAGTCTCGATAGGAATGAAATGAATAATGCTATTTTATTGTGATTATTATCTTCCATTTTTCTGCAATTGTTGGATTAGGGTTTCTCATGATCCATATAAAAAATTGCAATATATTTTATGAACCCTATATTATTCATATGCAAAATATGTCATCAAGTATCCATCAAGGAAATTAGATTGCATTCCTTGACCTTAAGTCACCTAGGTTAGATTGAGAAGCGATCTTTCTTTCCCTCTCCGTTCAAGGTCTTCATCTATTCACTCACTCCTTGTTTAATTCCATCTGTCCGTAAATTTATTAATGAATGAGTCAATGCATTGATCCTTCAGTTTCCATCACTTACATATTTTTTTAAATCATTAAATTCATTGTAGCTCGTGTTTAGGAGTTTGTGTGAGTATTCTCTATCTTGAGCCATCAGTTCTTTGACCTCTCTACCTATTTCCACTTGGAGCCTATTATTGCTCAAATTAGCAGGGGTCTTAGGAGGGAATCCTATAGAGAAACTATTAGGTCAAGGGGCAATGATGGAGCGATAGCCCATTGCCACCTCAGTTAAGGCTCCTTACTCCTTATGAACTTTCACCGATGGGAGGAGACCCGGTATAAGAGGAATCACAAAAAACGAGTCGATCAATGAATGGACAAAGGGTGATTCCTAGATCCTATTAGCAAGAGAGACTCAATTATGTGTCTTACTTGCTTAAGAAGCGAGGCGATGGGCTCTCTAGGAAGGGCTAAGAGGATACTTAATCCTAAGGTTTGAGAATATCTCTTGAAAATAAGCTTCCTAGGTCCAAGGATCCTCGTGGAGAAATGGCTTCTATGTAATACTTGTAGAATACGAGTTACGAAGTTGTGGGACCACAGAGAAGCCAAGTGGACCCAAACTAGGTCTAGGGAATGGAGTTGATCACTCAAGGAGGGGCTTGACCTAATTGGGGAAGAGAATAGGATCAAAGGCCTAATTTTCTTGAGATTTCAATGCAATGATCCAATGAGGACACTAACCCAAAATCAACCTAGGGCTAGGGATTGCTATATCTTGGGATTCCATCATCGTAATTGCTTGAAATTTGGAGGACCTTTAGAGAAAATCCTACTGCAATAGTGGACCAAAAATCAAGGAGTTTGGATGGCTACAATGAAATTTATGCGATGCCCTAGGTGACCTACCAGGGTTAGGCCTAGAATTTGGAGAGGTGAAGGAAAGAGGGGTAAATTTGACCACCAAAGGGATATGAGGATCAATGCCTTATTGCTTGGGTTTAATGGAGTCAAGATACACATCGATCATGAATTTTCATGAGCTAAGAAGCCCTAATTGATCTTTGCTAGCCTCTTCAAGGGCAACAACTAGATCAATAGAGATTTATACTTCAAACTTACGAAAGAGATAAAGTTTCCAGGTATTTAACCTATTTCGAGGTATTTAACCTACTGGGTGCCTCTACGAACATTCACCCAATCCCCCAAAGGTCAACACATGCATTTAATCACTTATTCAAGGTCCTAGGAGAATTTCGCATTACATTTAACCCATACAAGAATAGAGATAACAACATACATGCAGTTAACAAGTAAGATAACAACAATAGCATCAAAATTTCGACTTACATGAGAGAGAGGGTATATCCTTTTATCAATTTTGCATTAGAGAAGCTCCAAAGACAATACTGAAAATCCAAACATCATAGTGCATCAAGAAAATCTCCAAAAATCATCCCAGCAAAAAGTGAGAAAATCTCATAAGAGGTACTAATCCAATCCAAGTGTTGATGATGAAAATGAATCATCTCACTTCTATTTATACAATCCTTAAGGGATTCAAATAACCTAATTTGGACTAATAATGCCCCTAAAATAAAATAATGTGAACAATACTTTTGGTGACAAGCCCACCAAATAACTCAATAACATAAGAATAAGCTTCTCAAGAGGGCATAATGATCAATATAGCGAGTCGTTGGGCCTTTGAGGAAGCCCAATGAATTCCCAAGGGGTGTTATGATGAAGAAATAGATTCCCAACATAGTGGACAAGGAGTTGGTCCCTTGTTTTCCAAGCAAGAACTTGTGGTGCTCCCAAGTGGGTGTGGGGGCACAAGGACATCCTCATGGGCTTCCAAGTGGATCAAAGATGCCTGTAGACCATCTGTAAGGGCTAGGATGATGACATAATCCCTCCCTCTGCAGTGGGAGACATCCTCTGGACCTTGGAACATCTTCCAAGTGTATGGTGCATGTGTGGAGCCGACCGGGCATGGTGAACCAGGTGCATCATCCTCATCCAAAAGGTGGAACACGAGTAATCAACCAGTGGTCCTGGGGATCCATGAAGAACTCTTTGCTATGGTGGAGGCCCATGACTCCCAACGCTCACCCTATAAGTTGCCAATGTGGCCCTCTGGAGGGCTAGTGTTTACTTGGGGTAGCATCGGATGTGCCCTAAGTCTCAAATTTTGTGGAGAGGCTTAGACACATACATTACATATAACCCAAAAATTGTTTGGGAAATTCCACCAAGAAATAGTTTAATTTGATCTATTAATTATTTTTAATGAGGACCCTAATTCTAACCCAGGAAATTAAAATAATTAATGGGTATTAATTTAAAGTTTGGACGATTGGTGAGCCATATTTTTTTACTAAGAATATTGTCCAATCAATTAATGGGTATTAATTTAAAGTTTAGACGATTGGTGAGCCAAGGCAAAACATGTATGTGTATGATTAGCAGTAAGCTAATATAGTTGTAGTGTCTAGGATGGCGCAACGAGTGTTTTCTCGCTCCACATCACATGCACACCCCCACACAACGTGCCTTGTAGAGGAGGTGTGTAAGGTCGAGCAGACAAGCATACTGACCCTTCAACCAATCAACCATCGTGCTAACATACAACACTATTGCCATGTGGTCCCCACGATTTTGGGTGTTCAATATGTTTATATATGCTTGGATTCCTTTTCCCAAAAATTTGCATCTTATGAAAATATTGTTTGTATTACTCATAGTAGAAGTACGTCTAATTTATAAAAATTTTCCCAAAAATTTACATCTTATGAAAATATTGTTTGTATTACTCATAGTAGAAGTACGTCTAATTTATAAAATTTATATTTTTTTTGAGATATAGAACATAATATAAATGGACTCAAACTAAGCTACATGAAAAGCTCATACCTTCACACTCTCTAGTTTAAATTCTATTAGAAATCTAATATTTTATTGTATATTTAGTGAGAATGGCTTGTTCCATTGAGCAAGAATACGTGAAATACAAAACAGACTCTCCCCTTTTATATAATAGTCTTAAAGGAAGTTGTGATTCTTATTACTATTAAATATTGTGTTCGACTCTTTAGTTTAACTTATATAACGATTCTAATATATTATTTTGTATTTGTTGTAGATGGCTTGTTTTGATGAGCATGAACAAGTGGAATGAAAAAGAGTGTCCTTTGTTATAAAGCAAACTCTAGGGTAGGTGCGTTTTCTATTATGAATAATTATTGGTTTTGAAATATGCGTTTTCTAAATGTTTGTATATTTTAACCTTATTTAACCCACTTTTTTACTTTCAGCGGAGGAGAGCACATTGTAGGAGAGATGATGTGCAAAGGGGATATTTGCAATTTTTTTTTGTTCTTGTGTGCATGTTTTGTTTTCTGAGTTTGAGCATGGCCATGCTTTGTGTTGTACTAAATTTCCTTTGTTTTTTTTTTGGATCATTTTTTGTAGTTTGGTCTTGCTTTCATTTCTTGGGTGTGTTGTACTCGTTTTCCTTTTTTTTTTTTTCACGTTTTTGTAGTTTGGTCTTGGCTTCATTTGTTGGGTGTGCAAAAGGAAATGAAACTGATAGAGAAAGAAATGAAGGAAGCTGACAGAGAAAGAAATGAAGGAAGCTAACAAAGAAATTGGAGGTTATTGTTCATAAATAAAGGTGAGTTAACATATATATATGCTGTGAATTTCACTTAAAAGTATCTTTTGCTAATTTGTGGCTCCTCTTGTTTGTTATTCCATTTATTATGTGTTATCTATGCTCTCATAATAAACTATAATGATCTTCTTTATGTAGTGAACGACTACAATTTTTTAATCTACGAAGGTCAAGTGGTGAAGATACACTAGAAATTCTACAAACTTGCACAAAAGGATGGGTGAGCCATACTTTTCTCCTACAAATTGTTACTGTCCTTTAATACACTGAAATATTTGCGTTTTGCGCAACAATTTATCCTTTTGGAATGGTTTGGAGGTAGTATCATCTTGGTCATGTGTGTGAGATTCAAGAATTCTTCCTAAAACTTTAATATGAAAGAAATAGAAAATTTATACTTAGGTTCACATCTTTAGTGCTTATTTTATCCTTTTGGAATGGTTTGGAGGTAGTATCATCTTGGTCATGTGTATGAGATTCAAGAATTCTTCCTAAAACTTTAATATGAAAGAAATAGAAAATTTATACTTAGGTTCACATCTTTAGTGCTTATTTTTCATGATTACTGCTAGTATAATATTAGCCAAGGGAGGGCAGGTATGTGTATGGTAAATTCAAGCGTAAGCTTGTTGATTCTTCCATGAAACTCAAGAATCTCGTTTGAGTGTAAAATCACGAACACAAACACACTCAAATCTGACAACACTTCTACTTTGTGCAACGAAATAACATGAAACTCAAGAATCTCGTTTCAGTGTAAAATCACGAACATAAACACATTCAAATGACAACATTTCTACTTTGCACAATGAAATAACATACACCAGTGAATCAAGTAGTGCATGTGACAATTTTAACTTTTTAAAACCTCTACGTATTATATAACAAACTATAATACAACAGTCTTAGGGCTCCCGTATTAGGGATCATGACCCTTACATTCAACCCTGATATAAGGACACAACAATGGCTTGGTGTCAACTGCTATGACCACCAATCTACCTTAAACAAAGTACACTTGACCTACTTGTTGACAACACACACTATAACCCTTTCAATCCACGTACCTTGAACACATCTAGCGAGTCCTCTTATCTCCCAATCAGTGATCACTGCACTTGCATTTTCAACTACCACTATCAATGATCACAACTCCTTTTGTGTCACTAAACTTTGGCTCACGGATATACCCACTAGCAGCTTTCTAGCTCCATTAAGAAGTCTGTTCCTTGGGTTTTCTGGATATGCCCTCTTGTCAACCATATGGCTCCTTTCATAAGTTGAACTAGGGATCCATTACTCTGCCTCCTAACAGCCCATTGATTCCTTTCATGAACACTGTACTTGCATTTTCAACTGCCACTATCAATGATCACAACTCCTTTTGTGTCACTAAACTTTGGCTCACAGATCTGCCCACTAGCAGCCTTCTAGCTACATTAAGAAGTTTGTTCCTTGGGTTTTCTGGATATGCCCTCTTCTCAACCATACGACTCCTTTCATAAGTTGAACTAGGGATCCATTACTCTGCCTCCTAACAGCCCATTGATTCCTTTCATGAACAATGTACTTGAGGTCTCCTAGACTACATACTTGTCAACGTCCTGGATGCTCCAGAATGCTACTCCTAGGTCACACCATATCTAGCCCTCTCTACTTCCCTTTCATCCTTCAAAGCTCAGCACTTAGGGCTTCCAAAATTACACATACACAGTCAACACCATCACTAATCTAGGACTTCCAAGAGATCCCTTTCTTTTGCAATTTGTCTCCTTAAATTGTCCCAGATCTAGGGCTATTCCAAACAACCCACCAACAATGATAAGATGCATTCTAAAGGGATTCCAAAATTAACCATACACAATCAACACTACCCTTTCTTCTACAACTTGTCTCCTTAAATTGTCCAGATTTAGGGCTATGCCAAACAACCCACCATCAGTGATAAGATGCATTCTATATCTTTGTTCTTAGACTAAATTACAACTGTTGTTCAAACCTCTGAACAAACCTTCTCTTTTCCTTTACCACATCACCCTGGTTGTTGTCCCTCTTCTAGCCCTGTACTTGTTTCATTGATCCTCTAACGCATGCGGCGTTACTGCATCTTTCCTCCAATCCTCATGACATAACAAAACAACCTTATTCTACGTTTTATGGCCCTCTAATATGGTACAGGAGTCTGCGGCTAGTTTATAGAAGTACCATTGCTATTAGCCCAAAACTTTAGACCCTTTTCTTGATTTCAAACCCACACCTTGGGCACCAAATCCCATTGCTTGTGTTCTTTCTCAACAAAAGGGAAAACCCTTTTGTGGTGCAAACTCACACAAACCCAAGCATAGTTGGTCTGACAGTGATGACTCCTCCATCTGTAGAGATCCAATCTTATAGAAGCACATTTCACTTAACTTTGCACTTCCATAGGTGGAATCGATCTGAGATATGCAAAGAAGCTTCAATGATACATTTCTCCCAAAGAATTCTTTGAGATCGTCTTTGATGTCTGTAGTCACATTATTTAAATCCAAAACCTTTTTTTATATCACCACAACCCTTTTAATTTTGTGTTGTGTTGACGTAATCATGATGTTGTTTGCGCGACTTTATACATCGTTGGGTGTTTCAATCGCTTATGCCCGCTAGAAGAATTGAAGAGATTGGAGGTCAATGTCTACATAGAAGTATAAAAAGGAATGATTTTTATAGTCGTAGAACGAACAAAGAAAGAATTCACGATAGGTATGAGAAGACCAGCTTTGTATTGGATTTCTTTATGCTAAAAAAAATCTCCAACGAAAAATAATCACCAACCTAGAGTTTGTATAAGCGATAATAGCGGCGAGAAAAAATTGTGAAGAAGATAACAATTTTCTTGTATGACAACTCATTGACCAAAACTATATGCCAAAGTCCTATTATATGAGATTGATTTTGTCTGATTTGGTAACTAGCAAGGTTAGCAAGGTGTACGAGAGCTATATTTCCCACAAACATAAGGAAACCAATGTTTTTTGCATTTATTCTCGTCACATGCATGGGTGGCCTAATCTTGTTGTAGGCTCCAAATATCGTTGAAATCACCACCTAGCATGTGATTTGGTCCATAGCCTTTTTGTTTTCATCAGACACAACAAACTGTAAGCTACCATGATTGGAAAAGCTATTGTATCTACTTGTCATCCTTTTACTCCTATGTGACACTGCAAAAATATGCATTGAATTCCTAGATCGAAAAGTGTGAGGACTGATAGATTTCATACCCAACGAAATTTCTTTCTTATCAGATAATTTCCATTTGCTCATATCAAATGTAAAGTTAAATATATGCCCATCCAATCCACATAGGATCATCACCAATGGGATTTATATCAAACTCAATGACCAAATATTTCTCCAATTTCCAGATAGACAATATTACCCTTTCAGTGGCCAAAAGAACCTGAAGAACATTGTGACTACAATTATAAAAAATCTAGTGGGTACTATCAAATATGACCAAATCTCCTTTTTTCCAAGTAGTTTTGTTGATGCGTGCTCATGACTGCGGACTGTAAGAGAAAACCCTCTTTAAATGCTCCAACACAGGGAACAACTTGACCTTATGCTTGACTTTCATCTAAAATACAAAACTTCATTATAAGATCGATATTTACATATCTTTCCAAAACTTCTACATGTGAGCTTGAAACGACTAGCTACTGATGCATTTTAATCAGTTATAACTCTTCATAGCTCGACCTTATGTACACGAATATGCTATCTAAATAAGAAGTTGTTGAAGCAACACATCTTTTTTCCAGAAGTTCTAGCTTGAAACTAGTAACCCTTTCCCCTTTACATATGACAAGAAATTGAAAAATAACTGATATCCCCTAGAAGTATCGAGCAATTTAAGAAGCTCTGAGATCACCTAGAAAGTATCAAGCACCATGCACAAACCATAAGCATTAGTGATAGTCATAGAATTGGGTTTGGCTAGCACTGCAATAACAAATCGTCTCCTCACGATGAATCTCTAAAACAAACAACCAAAATGTTGGCCTTCACACAAGTACGCACAAGATTATTCATTCAAATTACTATGACATGACTATATTTAATTACTTTTCTCCTACAAAATACTATTGTACTTTAATACACTAAAATATTTGATTTTTCGCAAAGATTTATCCTTTTGTAATGGTTTGGAGGTACTATGATCTTGGTCATGTGTGTGAAATTCAAGAATTCTTCCAAAAACTTTGATATGAAAGTAATAGGAAAGTTATACTTAGGTTCACATCTTTAGTGCTTTATTTTCATGATTGTTGCTACTAAAATATTAGCCAAGGGAGGGCAGGAATGTGTATGGTTAATTCAAGCGTAAGCTTATTGATTTTTCCGCACACTCAAACGCGACAACACTTCTACTTTGCACAACGAAATAATATACATCAGTGAATCAACTAGTGCACATGACAATTTTTAACTTTTCAAACTCTCTACGTATTATATTACAACCTATAATACACCAATCTTAGGGATCTCATGCTAGGGATCATGGCCCTTACATACAACCCTGATATAAGGACACAACAACGGCTTGGTGTCAACTACTATGACCACCCATCTATCTTCAACAATGTACACTTGACTTGTTGACAACACGCACTATACCCCTTTCAGTCCATGTACCTTGAACACATCTGGCAGGTCATCTTGCCTCCCATTCCGTTGATCTCTTCACCTTCATGTTCAACTGCTACTATCAATGATCACAACTCCTTTTGTGTCACTGAACTTTTGCTCACGGATCTGCCCACTAGCAGCCTTCTAGCTCCATTAAGAATTTTTCTCCTTGGGTCTTCTGGATATGCCCTCTTGTCAACCATATGGCTCCTTTCATAAGCTGAACTAGGGGTCCATTACTCTGCCTCATAACAACCCATTGATTCCTTTCATGAACACTGTACTTGAGGTTGTCTACTCTACCCACTTGTCAACGTCCTGGATGCTCCAGAATGCTACTCCTAGGTCACATTAGATTTGGCCCTCTCGACTTCCCTTTCATCCTTCAAAGCTCAACCCTTAGGCCTTCCAAAATTACAACTACACAATCCACACCATGACTAATCTAGGACTTCCAAGACTGCCCTTTCTTCTGCAATTTTTTTTCCTTAAATTGTCCAGATCTAGGGCTATTACAAACAAACAACCAACTGTGATAAGATGTGTTCTATATCCTTGTTCTTATGGCTAATTAAAACTGTTGTTCAAACTTTGAACAAACCTCTCTTTTCCTTTACGACATCTCCTTGGTAGCTATCCTTCCATCTCAAAATTCTGTCCACAACAAAGGGTCATCTGCCCCCATTTCTAGGGTCTCGACGCTCTTCATTCATCATATATCTAGGCTATTCTTTCACTGTGATTTGGACAAACCATTGAATGGCTCTCTTCTTAGGAAGAAACCCTAACTAGGGCATGTCAAAATTGTTGTCCAAAACCTCATGGAAAACCCTCTAACCTTAGTAAATCTATCTCCTTGAGGGCACTGCCATTTAGCCTCCAAGCAACCATGGTTCTGGTCATTTTCTTGACTGATATCCTAGGCCTTGGTACAGATCTCTGCTGCCCCAAATCTAGGGTTACCTTACTATTAGCCTATACTTGTTTCATTGGTCCTATAAGGCATGCAATGTTACTCCTACTTTCCTCCAATCCTCACAACATACCAAAACACCCTTATTCTAGGTGTTATGGCCCTTTAATATGGTACAAGAATCTGCGGCTAGATCACAGAAGTACTACTACTATTAGCCTAGAAATTTATACATCATGCCTACCCTTATTTCCATCTGCAAGTCTATTCTCAACCAATTCCCCTATCGCAGGTCTAAATTGCATGGAGAAGGTTTGAAGAAGTGGAAGCACTAATTATTTAGCAAGGACACCTTTATTCATAGCGATCACCAGCCTATGCAATACTTGCTCTTCCAAGAGCAAGGTTAGAAGCCAAAATAAGAGGTAAAAAAAGCCTCATCTCCGCTAGGGCTAATAAACAAGGTCATAAACTATCTCAAACCTTCCTACATATAGACTAATTCTCTCCACTACGTACCCTAGACCCTTTATGACTTGCCCTTTTAGTCCATATTTCATCAAGGAACCCCAAAGAACCCTTCCGACCCAGAACCCTCTCGAGTGGCCCTTTTCCACAAGTCTCTTCCACTACTTGGATGCACATACTTACCCACTAAAACCCTCACCAAACTCAGCTAGCATCCTCCTTGAACCTGAACCAGAGCATGAGACAAAAAAACAAACACGAAACCATTCTTGTTGCTCTTTATATAGCTTAACTTAGCTCAACTTCCTCAGGTATGCGGCCTCCTTGGATTAGTCCGCACTTGAGAAGAATTGCACCTGTTGGATAATCAAATGAGTTTCACAACTCCCCTTCCTATAGTTTTATCATAAGGGTAGACTTTGCCCTCAAATGGTGTCTTTGCAAGCCTAGGCCGACTTGAATTTTGTAGACAGAACCCAACTAACTTAAGGAAAATTAATTTCTTCATTTGATCAAGACACATCATTGTAGCCTTAGGTCACCCTTGCTCCTCTAAGGGTTTTCCACTTGCAACAATGAATCAAAAATAATTCCTTTTCTTGATTTCACACCCATACCTTGGGCACAAAATCCCAATGCTTGTGTTCTTTCCCAACAAAAGGGAAAACCCTTTTGTGGTGCAAACTCACACAAACCCAAGCATAGGTGGTCTCACAATGATGGTTCCTCCATCAGTAGAGATCCAATCGATCTGAGATATGCAAAGAAGCTTCAATGATACTTTTCTCACAAAAAATACTCTTTGAGATAGTCTCTAATGTCTTAAGTGACATCATTTAAATCCAAAACATTTTTCTATATCACCACAACCCCCCTAATTTTGTGTTGTGTAGATGTAAACATGATGTTGTAGCCAGGAAATTATGCGCCTTTATACATCGTTGGGTGTTTCAATCGCTTATGCCTCTTAGAAGAATGGAAGAGATTAGAGGGCTATGTAAGCTAACCCTTGTCACAAGTTCTTAGAGTAAGTCTGCTCGATTTTCTATTTCGAAAGCCCTCCCACCATGGGAATTCAATGTGTTATGGTCTAAATTCTGACTAAAATAATTAAAGGCATTTGTTGAATTCAATGTGTTATCGTCTAAATATTGATTGAAACAATTAAAGCGCATTTGTTGGTGTGTAGTGGATTATATTTACTACAATTGATCAAAATCATGGATACATGAAATACAAAACGTATTATTCCCCTTTATATAACAAAACTCAAAGACAAGTATGTTTCATATTATGATTAATTATTGCATTCAATTCTCCAATTTAAATTGTATATTGATTTTAATATCTTATTATGTATTTGTTGTAGATATCTTCGTTCTGGTGAGCTCGAGTAAGTGGAGTGTTTATCGTTATATAAAAAACTCTAGAGGAGGTGTGTTTGCTATTATGAATAATCATTGGTTTTGAAATATGCTTACCATTACTATCTATTATTGGATTTTAATGTTATTCACCCCACATTTTTCCCTTTCAGCTGAGGAGAGGACACTTCAGTAGAAATAATGTGCAAAGGTGAAGCTTGCAATTTTTTGTTTGTTATTATCTACATGTTTTGTTTTTGTTGAGTTTGAGCATAGTCATGCTTTTTGTTGCACTCTTTCAATTTTGATGTACATTTTTTTCTCATTTCTTGTAGTTTGGTGACTGGTCTTGTTTTTGGTTATTGGGTGTGCAATAGGAAAGGAAGGCATCAAGAAGAGAAAATCAAAGAGATAAGATGGAGCTTATCCTTCATAAATGAAGGTGAATCACCTTAACTATATGCAATGCATTTCACTCACAATTATCTTTCGCTCATTTGTGAATCCATTTGCTTGTTTTTCCATTTATTATATGTTTTATATGTGGTCTCGCCTCAACTATATCAATCTTCTTTGTGTACTAAACGACCATAATTATACAGTCTATGAATGTTAAGGTGAAGATGCCCTAGACATTCTACCAATGCAGCTTGGACGATTGGTGAGCCATATTTTTTTCCTACATAAGAATATTGTCCTTTAATTGACTAAAATATTTGTTTTTTGTGACTTGATTTATCCTTTTGTCATGGTTTCAGGGTAGTATGATCTTGTTAATGGGTTTGAGGTTTGAGATTTTCCAAGAACATTGATACAGAATAAAGGGAAATGTTATATTGAGGTTCACAATTTCAGGGCTTATTGTTCCGGGTTTTTGCTGCTATAACATTAGTCAAGGAAAAATAGGTATGTGTATGATTAAATTTCAGGGCTTATTGTGCATGGTTGTCGCTGCTATAAAATTAGCCAAAGCAAAACAGGTATGTGTATGATTAATTTGTTGCTCTGTATATTTGTTATTCATTTTCTGTCTTGGTTTATTTGTGATCTCTTATATAATATTACTTTGTGCAGTGAGATACTATAGTTGGAGTGTCTAGAATGGTGCAGAGGATGTTTTCTTGCTACACATCACATGCACACTCCCACACAACGTGCCTTGTAGAGGAGAGGGGTAAGTTTGAGCAGACAAGCATATTGACAACCATTCAACCATCGTGCTAACATACAAGTGGACCCTGGGATTTTGGGTGTTCAATATGTTTATATATGCTTGGATTCCTTTTCCGAAAAATTTACATCTTATGAAAATATTGTTTTTATTACTCGTAGTAGAAGTACGTCTAGTTTATAAAATTTATATATTTTTTGAGATATAAAACAAAATGTAATTGGAATCGAACTAACTTGCATGAAAATTTTATACCTTCACACTCTCTAGTTTAAATTCTATTAGAATTCTAATATTTTTCACTATATCTAGTGAAAATGGCTTGTTCCATTGAGCATGAATACATGAAATAGAAAATGGACTCTCCCCTTTTATATAATAGCCTTAAAGAGAGGTGTATATATTATTACGATTAGTTATAGCATTTGACTCTTTATTTTAACTTATATAAAGATTCTAATATCTTATTTTGTATCTGTTTTAGATGGCTTGTTTTGATGGGCACGAACAAGTGGAATTCAAAAGAGTGTCCATCGTTATAAAACAAAATCAAGGAGAGGTGCGTTTTCTATTATTAATGATTATTGGTTTTGAGATATGCTTACCATTCTTAAATGTGTGTATATTTTAACCTTATTCAACCCACTTTGTTTCCTTTCAGCAAAGGAGGAGAGCACATTGTAGGAGAGGTGACGTGGAAAGGGAATATTTGCAATTTTGCTTTGTTCTTGTGTGCATATTTTGTTTTCTGAGTTTGAGCATGGCCATGCTTTGTGTTGTACTTATTTTCCTTTTTTTTTGGCTCATTTTTTGTAGTTTGGTCTTGCTTTCATTTCTTGGGTGTGTTGTACTCGTTTTCCTTTGTTTTTTTTTCATGTTTTTTGTAGTTTGTTCTTGGTTTCATTTGTTGGGTTTCAAAAGGAAATGAAGGAAGCAGACAGAGAAAGTAATGAAGGAAGTTGAAAAAGAAAATGGGGGCTACTGCTCATAAATAAAAGTGAGTTAACATACCTCTATGTAGTGCATTTCACTTAGAAGTATCTTTTGCTAATTTGTTGCCCCTCTTGTTTGTTATTCAATTTATTATGTGTTATCTATGCTCACATAATCAACTATAATGATCTTCTTTATGTAGTGAAGGACTACAATCGTATAATCTACAAAGGAAAAGTGGTGAAGATACACTAGAAATTCTACAAACTTGGCACAAAACGATGGGTGAGCCATACTTTCTCCTACAAAACACTGCAATATTTGATTTTTGCGCAATGATTTATCCTTTTGTAATGGTTTTGAGTTAGTATGATCTTGGTCATGTGTGTTGAAATTCAAGAATTCTTCCTAAACTTTGATATGAAAGAAATATAAAAGTTATACTTAGGTTCACATCTTTAGTGCTTTTTTTTCTTGATTGTTGCTACTATAATATTAGCCTAAGGGAGGGCAGGAATGTGTATGCTTAATTCAAGCGTAAGCTTGTTGAATTTTCAATGACCCTCAATATTAGCCTAAGGGAGGGCAGGAATGTGTATGCTTAATTCAAGCGTAAGTTTGTTGATTTTTCAACGACACTCAAGAATCTGGTTTGAGTCTAAAATCATGAACACAAACACTCTCAAATGCGACAACACTTCTACTTTTCACAACGAAATAACATATATACGTGAATCAACTAGTGCACATGAACCTCACCAAACTAAGCCAACATACTCCTTGAACCTGAACCAGAGCATGAGACGAAAAGACAAACATGAAACCCTTCTTCTTGCTTTTTATCTAGCTCAACTTCATGAGTTATGCGACCTCCTTGGATCAGTCCTCACTTGAGAAGAATTGCACTTGTTGGATAATAAAATGCATTTCACAACTTCCCTTCTTATACTTTTCTCATGAGGGTAGACTTTTCCCTCAAATGGTGTCTTTGCAAGCCTAGGCTGACTTGAAGTTTCTAGACAAACCCAAACTAACTTAAGGAAAATTATATTAATTTCTTCATTTGATCAAGACCATCATTGTAGCCTTAGGTCACCCTTCCTCCTCTAAGGGTTCTCCACATGCAACAATGAATAAATAATAATTCCTTTTCTTGATTTCACACCCACACCTTGGGAAAAAAATCCCAATGATTTTGTTCTTTCCTAACAAAAGGGAAAACCCTTTTGTGGTGCAAACTCACAGAAAGACAAGCATAGGTGGTCTGACAATGATGACTCCTCCATCAATAGAGATGCAATCCTGTAGAAGCACATTTCACTTAAATTTGCACTTCCATAGGTGGAATCGATCTGAGATATGCAGAGAAGCTTCAATGATACTTTTCTCCCAAAGAACTCTTTGAGATCGTCTCTAATGTTTGTAGTGACATCATTTAAATCCAAAACATTTTTCTATATCACCAAAACCCCTTTAATTTTGTGTTGTGTAGACGTAAACATGATGTTGTAGCCAAACAATTGTGGGGCTTTATACATCGTTGGGTGTTTCAATCGCTTATGCTTGTTAGAAGAATGGAAGAGAATTGAGGGCTATGTTAGCTAACCCTTGTCACAGGTTCTTAGAGTAAGTCTACTTGATTTTCTATTTCGAAAGCCTTCCCACCATGGGAATTCAATGTGTTATGGTCTAAATTATCACCAAAATAATTAAAGGCATTTGTTGAATTCAATGTGTTCTGGTCTGAATACTGACTGAAACAATTAAAGCACATTTGTTGGTGTGTACATCAAAATCATGGATACATGAAATACAAAATGGATTATTCCCCTTTATATAACAAAACTCAAAGACAAGTATGCTTCATATTATGATTAATTACTGCATTCAATTCTTTGTATATTGATTTTAATATCTTATTATGTATTTGTTGTAGATGTCTTCATTCTGGTGAGCTCGAGTAAGTGGAATACAAAATGGAGTGTTTATCGTTATATAAACAAACTCTAGAGGAGGTGTGTTTGCTATTATGAATAATTATTGGTTTTGAAATATGCTTACCATTACTATCTATGATTGGATTTTAACGTTATTCACACCACTCTTTTTCCTTTCAGCTGAGGAGAGGACATTGCAGCAGAAATAATGTGCAAAGGGGAAGTTTGCAATTTTTCCTTTTATTATATGTTTTATATGTGGTCTAACCTCAACTATATCAATCTGCTTTGTGTACTGAGGGACCACAATAATATAGTCTATGAAGGTTAAGGTGAAGATGCCCTAGACATTCTACCAATGCAACTTGGACGATCGGTGAGGCATATTTTTTTCCTAAATAAGAATATTGTCCTTTAATCAACTAAAATATATGATTTTTATGAATTGTTTCATCCTTTTGTCATGGCTTCAAGATAGTATGATCTTGTTAATAGGTTTGAGGTTTAAGATTTTCCTATAAATTTGATATAGAATAAAGGGAAATGTTATATTGAGGTTCACAATTTCAGGGCTTATTGTTCTTGGTTGTCACTGCTATAACATTAGCCAAGGAAAAACAAGTATGTATATGATTAAATTTTAGGGCTTCTTGTTCATGGTTGTCGCTACCATAACATTAGCCAAAGAAAAATAGGTATGCGTATGATTACTTTGTCGCTCTATATATGTGTTATTCATTTTCTCTCGTGGTTTATTTGTGATCTCATATATTATATTACTTTGTGTTGTGAGTTACTATAGTTGCAGTGTCTAGGATGGCGCAGCAGATGTTTTCTTGCTCCGCATCACATGCACACCTCCACACAACGTGCCTTGGTTTTGAAATATGCTTACCATTGCTACCTATGTTTGGATTTTAATGTTATTCAACGCACTTTTTTTCTTTCAACTGAGGAGAGGACACTGCAGAAATAATGTGCAAAGGGGACGTTTGCAATTTTTTGTTTGTTATTGTCTACCCGTTTTGTTTTTGTTGATTTTGAGCATAGTCATGCTTTTTGTTGAACTCTTTTAGCTTTGATTTACATTGTTTTCTCATTTCTTGCAGTTTGGTCTTGGTTTTGTTTATTAGGTGTGCAATAGGAAAGGAAGGCAGTGAGGAGAGGAAATCAAAGAGACAAGATGGGAGTTTATCATTCATAAATGAAGGTGAATCAAATTAACTATATGCAATGCATTTCACTCACAATTATATTTTGATTATCTTTTGCTCATTTGTGAATCCATTTGCTTGTTTTTTCATTTATTATATGTTATATATGTGGTCTCACCTCAACTATATTGATTTTCTTTGTGTACTGAGTGACCATAATTATATAGTCTATGAAGGTTAAGGTAAAGACGCCCTAGACATTCTACCAACGTAGCTTCGACGATTGGTGAGCCATATTTATTTCCTACACAAGTATATTGTCCTTTAATTGATTGAAATATTTTTTTTTTATGAATTGATTCATCCTTTTGTCATGGCTTCAGGGTAGTATGATCTTGTTAATGGGTTTGGGGTTTGAGATTTTCCAAGAAATTTGATACAAAATAAGAACTTTGATACAAAATAAAGGGAAATTATATTGTAGTTCATAATTTCAGGGCTTATTGTTCATGGTTGTCGCTACTATAACATTAGCGAAGGCAAAACAGGTATGTGCATGATTAAATTTCAGGGCTAATTATTCATGGTTGTCGCTGCTATAACATTAGTCGAAGCAAAGCAGGCATGTGTATGATTAATTTGTCACTCTGTATATTTGTTATTCATTTTATATCATGGTTTATTTGTGAACTCATATATTATATTACTTTGTGCAGAGAGCTACTATAGTTGCAGTGTCTAAGATGGCGCAACGGATGTTTTCTTGCTCCACATCAGATCCACACCCCCACACAACGTGCCATGTAGAGGAGGTGCGTAAGGTCGTGTAGACAAGCATACTGACCCTTCAACCAATCAACCATCGTGCTAACATACAACACTACTGCCTTGTGGACCCTCGTATTTTGGGTGTTCAATATGTTAATATATGCTTGGATTCCTTTTTCGAAAAATTTACATCTTATGAAAATATTGTTTGTATTACTCATAGTAGAAGTACGTCTAGTTTATAAAATTTATATTTTTTTTGAGATTTACAACAAAATTTAACTCGACTCGAACTATAAGTTGCATGACAAGTTCATACCTTCACACTTTCTCTTTTAAATTTTATCAGAAATCTAATATTTTATTATATATCTAGGGAAAATGGCTTGTTCCATTGAGCATGAATACATGAAATACAAAATGGACTCTCACATTTTACTTAACAGTCTTAAACGAAGGTGTGTTTTACGATTAATTATTGTGTTTGACTTTTTAGTTTAACTTATATAACGATTCTAATATTTTATTTTGTATCTGTTGTAGATGGCTTGTTTTGTTGAGCACGAACAAGTGGAATTCAAAGGAGAGTGTTTGTCGTTATAAAACGAACTCTAGGGGAGGTGCATTTTCTATTATGAATAATTATTGGCTTTTAAATATGCTTACCATTACTAAATGTGTGTATATTTTAACCTTATTCAACCCACATTTTTTCCTTTCTACAGAGGAGAGCACATTGTAGGAGAGGTGATGTGGAAAGGGGATATTTGAAAATTTTCTTTGTTCTTGTGTTCATGTTTTGTTTTATGAGTTTGAGCATGGCCATGCTTTGTGTTGTAATTATTTTCCTTTTTTTTGCTCTTTTTTTTTGTAATTTGGTCTTGCTTTCATTTCTTGGGTGTGTTGTACTCGTTTTCCTTTGTTTTTTTTTTCCACTTTTTTTGTAGTTTGGGCTTGGTTTCATTTGTTGGGTGTGCAAAAGGAAATGAAGGAAGCTGACAAAGAAAATGGGGGTTACTGTTCATAAATAAAGGTTAGTTAACATACCCATATCCAGTGCATTTCACTTAAAAGTATCTTCTTCTAATTTGTGGCTCCTCTTGTTTGTTATTCAATTTATTATGTGCTATCTATGCTCTCATAATCAACTATAATGATCTTTTTTATGTAGTGAATGACTACATTTGTATAATATACAAAGGTCAATTGGTGAAGATGCACTAGAAATTCTATAAACTTGGCACAAAAGGATGGGTGAGCCATACTTTTCTCCTACAAAATACTATTTACCTTTATATACTAAAATATTTTCTTTTTGCGCAACGATTTATCCTTTTGTAATGGTTTGGAGGTAGTATGATCTTGGTCATGTGTGTGAAATTCAAGGATTATTCCTAAAACTTTGATATGAAAGAAATAGAAATTTTATACTTAGGTTCACATCTTTAGTGCTTTTTTTCTGGTTGTTGCTACTATGATATTAGCCAAGGGAGGGCAAGTATGTGTATGTTTAATTCAAGCGTAAGCTTGTTGATTCTTCCATGAAACTCAAGAATCTCGTTTGAGTGTAAAATCACGAACACAAACACACTCAAATCTGACAACACTTCAACTTTGCGCAACGAAATAACATGAAACTCAAGAATCTCGTTTGAGTGTAAAATCACGAACATAAACACACTCAAATCTGACAACACTTCTACTTTGCGCAACAAAATAACATACACCAATGAATCAAGTAGTGCATGTGACAATTTTAACATTTTAAACCCTCTACGTATTATATAAAAAACTATAATACAACAGTCTTAGGGCTCTCGTATTAGGGATCATGACCCTTACATTCAACCCTGATATAAGGACACAACAAGGGCTTGGTGTCAACTGCTATGACCACCAATTTACCTTAAACAAAGTACACTTGACCTACTTGTTGACAACACACACTATAACCCTTTTAGTCCACATACCTTGAACACATCTGCCGAGTCCTATTATCTCCCAATCAGTGATCACTGCAGTTGGATTTTCAACTACCACTATCAATGATCAGAACTCCTTTTGTGTCACTAAACTTTGGCTCACGGATCTAACCACTAGCAGCTTTCTAGCTCCATTAAGAAGTCTGTTCCTTGGGTTTTTTGGATATGCCCTCTTGTCAACCATATGGTTCCTTTCATAAGTTGAACTAGGGATCCATTACTCTGCCTCCTAATAGCCCATTGATTCCTTTCATGAACACTGTACTTGCATTTTCAACTGCCACTATTAATGATCAAAACTCCTTTTGTGTCACTAAACTTTGGCTCATAGATCTGCCCACTAGTAGCCTTCTAGCTACATTAAGAAGTTTGTTCCTTGGGTTTTCTGGATATGCCCTCTTGTCAACCATATGACTCCTTTCATGAGTTGAACTAGGGATCCATTACTCTGCCTCCAAACAACCCATTGATTCCTTTCATGAACAATGTACTTGAGGTCTCCTAGACTACATACTTGTCAACGTCCTGGATGCTCCAGAATGCTACTCCTAGGTCACAACAGAGCTAGCCCTCTCTACTTCCCTTTCATCCTTCAAAGCTCAGCACTTAGGGCTTCCAAAATTACACATACACAGTCAACACCATGACTAATCTAGGACTTCCAAGACTTCCCTTTCTTTTTCAATTTGACTCCTTAAATTGTCCCAAATCTAGGGCTATTCCAAACAACCCACCAACAATGATAAGATGCATTCTAAAGGGATTCCAAAATTAACCATACACAGTCAACACCATGACTATAATAATGCTTCCAAGACTGCCCTTTCTTCTGCAACTTGTCTCCCTAAATTGTCCAGATTTAGGGCTATGCCAAACAACCCACCATCAGTGATAAGATGTGTTCTATATCCTTGTTCTTAGACTAAATTACAACTGTTGTTCAAACCTCTGAACAAACCTTCTCTTTTCCTTACCACATCACCCTGGTCGTTGTCCTTCTTCTAGCCCTGTACTTGTTTCATCGATCCTACGCATGCGACATTATTGCATATTTCCTCCAATCCTCATGACATAACAAAACAACCTTATTCTAGGTTTTATGGCCCTCTAATATGGTAAAGGAGTCTGCGGCTAGTTGATAGAAGTACCATTGCTATTAGCACAAAAATTTAGACCCTTTTCTTGAATTCAACCCCCACACCTTGGGCACCAAATCCCAATGCTTGTCTTTTTTCTAAACAAAAGGGAAGACCCTTTTGTGGTGCAAACTCATACAAACCCAAGCATAGTTGGTCTGACAGTGATGACTCCTCCATCTGTAGAGATCAAATCCTACAGAAGCACATTCACTTAACTTTGCACTTCCATAGGTGGAATCGATTTGAGATATGCAAAGAAGCTTCAATGATACTTTTCTCCCAAAGAATTCTTTGAGATCGTCTCTGATGTCTGCAGTCACATTATTTCAATCCAAAACCTTTTTTTATATCACTGCAACCCTTTTAATTTTGTGTTGTGTTAACGTAAACATGATGTTGTAGCCAAACAATTGCGCGACTTTGTACATCGTTGGGTATTTCAATCACTTATGCTTGCTAGAAGAATTGAAGATATTGGAGGTCAATGTCTGCATAGAAGTATAAAAAGGAATGAATTTTATAGTCGTAGAACAAACAAAGAAAGAATTCACGATAGGTATGAGAAGACCACCTTTGTATCAGATTTCTTTATGCTAAAAACAATCTCCATCGATAAATAATCACCAACCCAGATTTTGTATAAGCGACAATAGCGGCGGGAAAAAATTGTGAAGAAGATAACAATTTTCTTGTATGACAACTCATTGACCAAAACTATACGCCAAAGTCCTGTTATATGAGATTCATTTTGTCTGATTTGGTAACTAGCAAGGTTAGCAAGGTGTAGAAGAGCTATATTTCCCACAAACATAAGGAAACCAATGTTTTCTGCATTGATTCTCCTCACATGCATGGGTGGCCGAATCTTGTTGTCGGCTCCAAATATAGTTGAAATCACCACCTAGCATGTGATCTTCTCCATGGCCTTTTTGTTTTCATCAGACACAACAAACTGTAAGCTACCATGATTGGAAAAGCTATTGTATCTACTTGTCATCCTTTTACTCCTATGTGACATTGCAAAAATATGCATTGAATTCCTAGACCGAAAAGTGTGAGGACTGATAGATTTCATACCCAACGAAATTTCTTTCTTATTAGATAATTTCCATTTGCTCATATTAAATGTAAAGTTAAATATATGCTCATCCAATCCACAGAGGATCATCACCAATGGGATTTATATCAAACTCAATGACCAAATGTTTCTCCAATTTCCAGATAGACAATATTACCCTTTCAGTGGCCAAAAGAACCTGAAGAACATTGTGACTACAATTATAGAAAATCTAGTGGGTACTATCAAATATGACCAAATCTTCTTTTTTCCAAGTAGTTTTGTTGATGCGTGCTCATGACTGCAGATTGTAAGAGAAAACCCTCTTTAAATGCTCCAACACAGGGAACAACTTGACCTCATGCTCGACTTTCATCTAAAATACAAAACTTCATTATAAGATCGATATTTACATATCTTTCCAAAACTTCTACATGTGAGCTTGAAACGACTAGCTACTGATGCATTTTAATCAGTTATAACTCTTCATAGCTCGACCTTATGTACACGAATACACTATCTAAATAAGAAGTTGTTGAAGCGACACATGTTTTTTTCCAGAAGTTCTAGCTTGAAACTAGTAACCCTTTCCCCTTTACATATGACAAGCAATTGAAAAATCCTTGATATCCCCTAGAAGTATCGAGCAATTTAAGAAGCTCTGAGATCACCTAGAAAGTATCAAGCACCATGCACAAACAATAAGCATTAGTGATAGTCATAGAATTGGGTTTGGCTAGCACTGCAATAACAAATCGTCTCCTCACGATGAATCTCTGAAACAAACAACCAAAATGTTGGCCTTCACACAAGTACGCACAAGATTATTCATACAAATTACTATGACATGACTATATTTAATTACTTTTCTCCTACAAAATACTATTGTCCTTTAATACACTGAAATATTTGATTTTTCGCAAAGATTTATCCTTTTGTAATGGTTTGGAGGTACTATGATCTTGGTCATGTGTGTGAAATTCAAGAATTCTTCCTAAAACTTTGATATGAAAGTAATAGAAAAGTTATACTTAGGTTCACATCTTTAGTGCTTTATTTTCATGACTGTTGCTACTATAATATTAGCCAAGGGAGGGCATGAATGTGTATGGTTAATTCAAGCGTAAGCTTATTGATTTTTCCAGGACACTCAAGAATTAGTTTGAGTCTAAAATCATGAACACAAGCACACTCAAATGCGACAACACTTCTACTTTGCACAACGAAATAATATACATCAGTGAATCAATTGTAGAAATTTCTTGTTTTCCCACCCCGGTTTTCAGTTTCACCTTATTTCTCCTTTTAGTTAAATGCCTTTTCCCATATCCTTACATTCAACAACAGAAAAATAATTTTTTGCTGAAAACAAAAATTCTGGAAAATTTACAGAATGCTGGAAAATGCAGAAATAAAAATCAGCAAGCTCAAAATAGCCATTCAACACATTTAAACACTGATATTTTTGGTCAACATGACCTTGGAAAAACCCCTACAACTCTTGGGGAAAACCAGTTCAAAAACTTCTCTTTTATTTTCTGAATATTGCTTTTTACAGTGAAACAAGAAAAACTCAAAAAAAATTCCAGCAACCAATTTACAGACTTATCTCGATTTCCGTGCTTGCACACTGCCTCGGAAATTGTGCCAAATCAGCAACAATAGAAAACAGAAAATTTACAGCACCTTAGGGCAGCATTAAATGTTGTATGGCCACCTCGGGAAGCGTGTCGGAACAACCGTATTTTGCTCTACGGACTGTATGGATTTCGTACAACACCCTCTCTTGAAATCTGTGCCAAAAAACAGAGTTGTAGCTGTTGTCCTTTTCCTCGGTTTTTGTGCCAGAAATGACAGCCACCCTCTTTCTCGAAAAACGTGCCTGATTTTTGTGCCTCTGAGTGCGTGCTTGTTGTTGTACCCTCTTCCTCGATTTCTGTGCCTCTCACTTGGAAACACTGCCTCTCCTTTGCTGTACAGATTTTCTGCCTCGGTATGTGTGCCAATAAATGCTGCTGTACCTTTGCTGAAATCTCTGCTGCCCTCCTTCTTCTCACTGCTCAGAAAAATCTCCAGCTCTCTTTCTCTCCTTTTCGCAATCTGCTCATGAAAGAATGAATGATCTTTTCCTCCTTTCCCTCCTTTAACCTAACCCTAAGTGACTTTTGAAGAATCCCTAAATCCAATGGCTGAAATAGATTGAGATCTAGGGCTGAGATTAAATGCTCATTTAAATCTCACTCTCTATTTTTTAATTCACCCCACTTTAATAAAGACCCACTTAGTCATTTATTTCCAAAGTCACTTTTCCTTTCTAATTTTTCATTGACTTTATTAAAGTCACTTTAAAATTAGACTTTAGTAACTTTATCACTTAAAGTCACTTTTAAATTAGATTTGACTTTATAAAAATTATAAAGTCACTTTAGGAAAAAAATTAAATTCTTTTGGACACTTTTCCCTAGGCCAAAGATCAAAGCCTTAGGGAACCACCTGTCCTCCGGTAACCAAATTTCAACACTCCCTCTTACCGAGGAAGGTGTTCCTCACCACACCCATCTTGTCTCCGAAGTAGACATGCTTGCCCCGTGGTAAGGCTTTGGTAAGAATATCTGCAACCTGCTCATCAGTGGGAATATACTCAAGCTTCACAGCTCCTTTCTGAACATAGTCTCTGATGAAATGATATTTGATCTCGATATGCTTTGACTTGTCATGAAATACTGGATTCTCCGTGAGTTTAATGCAACTCTGATTATCACAGTAAATCACTGAAGGTCTCAACGGCTGACCAAATAAGCCAAACAACATCTTGCGAAGCCAGATGGCCTCACAACTAGCTAGAATGGCTGCCATATACTCTGCTTCCATTGAACTCAATGCTACTGACTGCTGCTTTCGGCTGAACCATGACACTACTGCCGAACCCAACCCAAAACAACACCCTGAAGTGCTCTTCCTATCAGAAGCACAACCTGCCCAATCAGAATCAGTGTAACCTGCCAATCTCACTCCATCCCCCTGCCTGTAGTCCAGACCATAATCCACTGTTCCCTGCAAGTACCGCAAAATGTGTTTTGCAGCCACCCAGTGAACCTTCCTAGGCTCACACATAAACTGACTCATCGTGTTGACTGCAAAACAAATATCTGGCCTAGTGTTGACCAAATACATCAAAGAACCAATCAGCTGTCTGTACAATGTGGGATCCACCAACTTGGAATCCGAAGCATGAAGCTTCTTCCAGTTGGTGATCATCGGTGTCGACATGGGTCTACAATCCTCCATGTGGAATCTGCCAAGGATGTCCACAATATACTTCCACTGTCCTAGGAAGAAATGCCCCTCCTCCTGCCACACCTCCAAACCCAAAAAGTAATGCATCAAGCCAATGTCCTTCATCTCAAACTCCGTCGCAAGATCTCTCTTGCAGTGCTCTATGAGTCCCTCTGCACCTGTAATGACTAAGTCATCCACATACAGCACCAGAATGAGAGGCTCCTCACCTATCACAATATAGTAAAGGTTCGGATCTGCCTCACTCTTTGTGAAACCCATCCCCTACAAGTATGTATCTATCCTGGAGTACCAAGCTCTGGGAGCTTGCTTCAAGCCATAAAGGGCCTTCTTCAGTTTGCACACATGGGACTCCTTCCCATGCACCTCAAAGCCCTGTGGCTGCTCAATGTACACCTCCTCCTGTGTGAAGCCATTGAGAAATGCGGTCTTCACATCCATCTGGTGGATCTTCCAACCCATCTCTGCTGCTATCGATATAATGGAGCGGATCGAAGTATATCGAGCCACGGGAGCGAAGGTCTCCTCATAATCCACTCCCTCTACCTGGGAGAACCCTCTAGCCACAAACCTCGCTTTGAATTTCTCAATGCTGCCATCTGCAGCATGCTTTACCTTGTAAAGCCATCTGGAAGTAACCACGGATTTGCCCTCGGGCCTCGGCACCACCTCCCAAACATCATTCTTCATGATAGAAGAATACTCCTCCTGCATGGCCTCTCTCCAGACCTGCTGGCTAGCTGCCTCCTCATAGCTAGAAGGCTCAGAGTCAAGGATGCTAGTAGCCATTGCCATATAGCTACAAAACCTCTCAGGTGGTCTGCTCTCTCTGACCGGCCTCTTAGGCCCAGCAACAGATGTGGCCTCTCTCAAGGTGTCTTGAAGCCACTTGGGCTTCCTCTTCCCTGAGCACACTTCTCCCACTGGAGAATGAAACTCCTCCTCATCATCATCAGGAGCCTGAACTCCTGACTGTCTGTCTGCTGTCCTCCTGCCTGCACCTGAACCTGTAGAAGCTGAGGTACCGTGTGAACTGTCCATCAGTGGACTCCCTAGTGAACTGCTCTGCATGCTGCCCGAAGCACCACCCCTCTGACTCTGCGAGCCACTGTTCACTGACGGACCTGACATCGTCATAGATGTACCTCCGGATCCTCCTTATCCCTATGACTAACTCAACTGCTGCTGAGAGTCTGGCTGATCCAGATACTCTAACTCCGGTGACCTCCTGAAGGCCATATCCTCCTCGAACTTCACATCCCGCCTGACAACAACTTTCCTCTGTGCAGGAATGTAAATCCGAAAGGCCTTTGAGGTCTCACTGTAGCCCACAAAGATACCCTTCTCCGCGGTGGGCTCTAGTTTGGTCCTCTTCTCCTTGGGTATGTAGGAGTATGTGATACACCCAAAGATACGAAGATGACCAATATCAGGCTTCTTCCCAGAAAAAGCCTCCTCTGGAGTCATGTGCCCCAAGGCACGATGCGGACTCCTGTTCTGCAAATAAACCGCTGTGTTGCAGGCCTCTGCCCACAAAAACAATGGCAACCCCTGATCATGTAACATGGCTTTGGCAGCCCCTCCGATGGATCTGTTCTTCCTCTCCGCAACCCCGTTCTGCTGGGGGTTGTAAGGAACAGTAAGCTCCCTCCTAATGCCTACCTCCGCACAATAGTCAACAAACTCTCCAAGGGTGTACTCTCCTCCATTGTCCGACCTCAGGGACTTGATCTTCCGACCTGTCTGTGTCTCCACAAGAGCTCTGAACTCCTGAAACCGCTTGAAGACCTCACTCTTGGTCTTCAAGAAATAAATCCGGGTCCTCCTGGAGTGATCATCAATGAATAAAACATAGTACTCATATCCACTCAAGGAAACATGAGACATCCGACCGCTCACATCGGAATGAATCAAATCAAGTATCCCAGTCGCTCTGCTGTCACTGCTGGGAAAAGGGGATTTGGCAAACTTACCCATCGCACATCCTCTGCAAGTATCAAAGTGATCAGTACTGAAATCTGGCACACCTGTAGTGATCTCCCGCAAAGTCCTCAAGGCTCCATGATACATGTGCCCCATCCTGTGGTGCCAAATCTCACACAGCTCAGAACTGCTAGCTCTGCTGTCAGTGCTACTGCTCAATGCCAAAAGGGACTGAAATGCAAACTTGTATACCTTTGCATGGCGTACACCTATCACTCTAGCTGAATCAGCTGGAGTGCCCCTGGGATACATCAACACCTGTCCTCCCCTGAATAGTATCTCATATCCTCTGTCCTCCAAAGCTGAGACGGATATGAGGTTCTTCCTCATTCCTGGCACATAAAGAACATCTGACACCTTCAAGGGAGGTTTGGACTCCCTCTGAAATGTCAATGTTCCCACACCGACTGCTCTAACAACTCTGTCATCACCGAGTACTACCTCTACATCAGTGCCACTCTTTGAAAGCTCTGAGAAGTACTCACGGACTCCTGTCATGTGACGTGAAGCCCCACTGTCCACATACCAGATACCCGAAGATGCTCCGCTAATCGAGGGAAATGCATGCTCCCTCTGAACCTCTATGGCAGATAATCCTGCACTAGAAGACTCACACGCAATGAACCCAAACTCCCGGTCAAAGCGATTTGCAAAGTCCTCAACCTCTGCTGAAGCTGCCATGCTCTGGTTCTTCCCCTTCTTCTTCTTCTTCTCCGGACACACAACTGCATAGTGTCCCATCTTCTGACAATTCCAACACTTCACTTTGGAATAGTCCTTCTATGTGTTATCCTATTTACCTTTACCTTTGCCTTTGCCCCCACCATTTCTTGTGGAAGCCTACTTCTTCCCTTTGCCTTTCTTGCGTCCTGCCAACAATGCTACATCCTCATCCTGCTCAACTGGCTTGGCTGCCCCAAGCTGACCTTTCCTGGTCTCTGTCTGAATGCAATCATCCCAAAACCTCTCCCATGTGGGAAGGGTCTCACGTGCACAAACCCCATCAGCAAAGTTCATCCATGAACTGGGGAGGCCATTCATTGCAATCCGCACCAACTCAGTGGGTGGAATGACCTCTCCAACTGCTGCCAACTCATCTCTCACATTAGTAATCTTTGTGAGATATCCAGCTGCACTATCAGCCTTACCCATCTTAATGGTTTTCAGCTTCTCCTTCAGGACCATTTTCCGATTCTCATTGGTACTTTGGTAGAGATTGGACAATGTTGTCCACATATCATGAGCATTTCTCTTTCCTCTCACATGAGGAATGCAATGGTCTTTGATTCCGTCTAGGATTAGTCTCTTACCCTTGTTGTTCTTTCTATTATATGCTGCCAACTGAACAGCATCAGTGGGCACATTAACAGGCTGCTGTGTGGTATGCACCATGATGTCCCAGACTTCTGCCTCCTCAAAGATACTCTGCATTCTCTCCTTCCAAACGCTGTAATTGGTATGCCCATCCAACCTATCATCCACCCTCAATCCCAATGACATCCTGCTGTCCTAAAACTGAAAAATAGCACTGCTGTAGTAAAGATAAAAATTTTGTTTGTGAAAAATCAGCTTGCTGGAATTTTCTGAGTGAAAAATCAGCAGGCTGTATTTTTCTCCTTGCTGTCCCAAACTGCACTTTCAGCACTCAAGCTCTGATACCATGTAGAAATTTCTTGTTTTCCCACCCCGGTTTTCAGTTTCACCTTATTTCTCCTTTTAGTTAAATGCCCTTTCCCATATCCTTACATTCAACAACAGAAAAATATTTTTTTGCTGAAAACACAAATTCTGGAAAATTTACAGAATGCTGGAAAATGCAGAAATAAAAATCAGCAAGCTCAAAACAGCCATTCAACACATTTAAACACTGATATTTTTAGTCAACATGACCCTGGAAAAACCCCCTACAACTCTTGGGGAAAACCAGTTCGAAAGCTTCTCTTTTATTTTCTGAATATTGCTTTTTACAGTGAAACAGGAAAAACTCAGAAAAAATTCCAGCAACCAATTTACAGACTTATCTCGATTTCTGTGCTTGCACACCGCCTCGGAAATTGTGCCAAATCAGCGACAACAAAAAACAAAAAATTTACAGCACCTTAGGACAACATTAAATGCTGTACGACCACCTCGGGAAGTGTGCCGGAACAGCCGTACTTTGCTGTACGGACTGTACAGATTTTGTACAGCAACCTCTCTCGAAATCCGTGCCAAAAAACAGAGCTGTAGCTGCTGTCCTCTTCCTCGGTTTTTGTGCCAGAAATGACAACCACCCTCTTCCTTGAAAAACGTGCCTGATTTTTGTGCCTTGGAGTGCATGCTTGCTGCTGTACCCTCTTCCTCGATTTTTGTGCCTCCTCACTTGGAAACACTGCCTCTCCTTTGCTTACGGATTTTCTACCTCGGTATGTGTGCTAATAAATGCTGCTGTACCTTCGCTGAAATCTCTTCACTGCTGCCCTCCTTCTTCTCACTGCTCAAAAAAATCTCCAGCTCTCCTTCTCTTCTTCTCCCAATCTGCTCATGAAAGAATGAATGACCTTTTCCCTCCTTTTCCTCCTTTAACCTAACCCTAAGTGACTTTTGGGGAATCCCTAAATCCAATGGCTGAAATAGATTGAGATCTAGGGCTGAGATTAAATGCTCATTTAAATCTCACTTTCTATTTTTAATTCACCCCACTTTAATAAAGACCCACTTAGTCATTTATTTCCAAAGTCACTTTTCCTTTCTAATTTTTCATTGACTTTATTAAAGTCACTTTAAAATTAGACTTTAGTAACTTTATCACTTAAAGTCACTTTTAAATTAGATTTGACTTTATAAAATTATAAAGTCACTTTAGGAGAAAAAATAAATTCTTTTGGACACTTTTCCCTAGGCCAAAGATCAAAGCCTTAGGGAACCACCTGTCCTCCGATAACCAAATTTCAACATCAACTAGTGCACATGACAATTTTTAACTTTTTAAACTCTCTACGTATTATATTACAACCTATAATACAACAATCTTAGGTCTCCTGTGCTAGGGATCATGGCCCTTACATACAACCCTGATATAAGGACACAACAACGGCTTGGTGTCAAATGCTATGACCACCAATCTACCTTCAACAATGCACACTTGAATTTCTTGTTGACAACACGCACTATACCCCTTTTAGTCCATGTACCTTGAACACATCTGGCGGGTCATCTTGCCTCCCAATCCGTTGATCTCTTCACTTGCATGTTCAACTGCTACTATCAATGATCACAACTCCTTTTGTGTCACTGAACTTTTGCTCACGGATCTGCCCACTAGGAGCCTTCTAGCTCCATTAAGAATTTTTTTCCTTGGGTATTTTGGATATGCCCTCTTGTCAACCATATGGCTCCTTTCATAAGCTGAACTAGGGGTCCATTACTCTGCCTCATAACAACCCATTGATTCCTTTCATGAACACTATACTTGAGGTCTTCTACTCTACCCACTTGTCAACGTCCTGGATGATCCAGAATGCTACTCCCAGGTCACATTAGATCTGGTCCTCTCGGCTTCCCTTTCATCCTTCAAAGCTCAACCCTTAGGCCTTCCAAAATTATACCTAAACAATCCACACCATGACTAATCTAGGACTTCCAAGACTGCCCTTTCTTCTGCAATTTTTTTCCTTAAATTGTCCAGATCTAGGGCTATTACAAACAAACAACCAACTGTGATAAAATGTGTTCTATATCCTTGTTCTTACGGCTAATTAAAACTGTTGTTCAAACTTTGAACAAACCTTCTCCTTTCCTTTACTACATCTCCTTGGTAGCTATCCTTCCATCTCAAAATTCTGTCCACAACAAAGGGTCATCTGCCCCCATTTCTAGGGTCTCGAAGCTCTTCATTCATCATAGATCTAGGTTATTCTTTCACTGTGATTTGGACAAACCATTGGATGGCTCTCTTCTTAGGAAGAAACCCTAACTAGGGCATGTCAAATTGTTGTCCAAAACCTCATGGAAAACCCTCTAACCTTAGCAAATCTATCTCCTTGAGGGCACTGCCATTTAGCCTCCAACTGGTCATTTTCTTGACTGATATCCTAGGTCTTGCTACAGATCTCTGCCACCCCAAATCTAGGGTTACCTTAGATCCGTAGTACCCTTCTTCCAGCCCTATACTTGTTTCATTGGTCCTCTAAGGCATGCAACGTTACTCCTGCTTTCCTCCAATCCTCACAACATACCTAAACAACCTTATTCTAGGTGTTATGGCCCTTTAATATGGTACAAGAATATGCGGCTAGATCACAAAAGTACCACTGCTATTAGCCCAAAACTTTATACGTCATGCCTACCCTTATTTCCATCTGCAAGTCTATTCTCAACCAATTCCCCTATCGCAGGTCTAATTTGCATGGAGAAGGTTTGAAGAAGTGGAAGCACTAATTATTTGGCAAGGATACCTTTATTCATAGTGATCACCAGCCTATGCAATACTTGCTCTTTCGAGAGCAAGGTTTGAAGCCAAAATAAGAGGTCAAAAAAGCCTCATCTCCGCTAGGGCTAATAAAAAAGGTCATAAACTATCTCAAACCCTCCTACGTATAGACTGATTCTCTCCACTATGTACCCTAGACCCTTTATGACTTGCTCTTTTAGTCGATATTTCATCAAGGAACCCCCAATAACCCTTCCGACCCATAACCCTCTCGAGCAACCCTTTTCCACAAGTCTCTTCCACTACTTAGATGCACATACTTGCCCACTGAAACCCTCACCAAACTCAACTAGCATCCTCCTTGAACATGAACCAGAGCATGAGACAAAAAAACAAACACGAAACCATTCTTCTTGCTCTTTATATAGCTCAACTTCCTGAGTTATGCGGCCTACTTGGATCAGTCCTCACTTGAGAAGAATTGCACTTGTTGGATAATCAAATGAGTTTCACAACTCCCCTTCTTATAGTTTTATCATGAGGGTAGACTTTGCCCTCAAATGGTGTCTTTGCAAGCCTAGGCCGACTTGAAGTTTTTAGACAAAACCCAACTAACTTAAGGAAAATTAATTTCTTCATGTGATCAAGACACATCATTGTAGCCTTAGGTCACCCTTGCTCCTCTAAGAGTTCTCCCCTTGCAACAATGAATAAAAAATAATTCCTTTTCTTGATTTCACACCCATACCTTGGGCACAAAATCCGAATGCTTGTGTTCTTTCCCAACAAAAGGGAAAACCCTTTTGTGGTGCAAACTCACACAAACCCAAGCATAGGTGGTCTCACAGTGATGATTCCTCCATCAATAGAGATCCAATCGATCTGAGATATGCAGAGAAGCTTCAATGATACTTTTCTCCCCAAAAAAACTCTTTGAGATAGTCTCTAATATCTTCAGTGACATCATTTAAATCCAAAACATTTTTCTATATCACCATAACCCCTCTAAATTTGTTTTGTGTAGATGTAAACATGATGTTGTAGCTAAGCAATTGTGCGGCTTTATACATCGTTGGGTGTTTCAATCGCTTATGCCTCTTAGAAGAATGGAAGAGATTAGAGGGCTATGTAAGCTAACCCTTGTCACAAGTTCTTAGAGTAAGTCTGCTCGATTTCCTATTTCGAGAGCCCTCCCACCATGGGAATTCAATGTGTTATGGTCTAAATTCTGACTAAAATAATTAAAGGCATTTGTTTAATTCAATGTGTTATGGTCGAAATATTCATTGAAACAATTAAAGCGCATTTGTTGGTGTGTAGTAGATTATATTTACTACAATCGATAAAAATCATGGATACATGAAATACAAAACTGACTATTCCCCTTTATATAACAAAACTCAAAGACAAATATGTTTCATATTATGATTAATTATTGCATTCAATTCTCCAATTTAAATTGTATATTGATTTTAATATCTTATTATGTATTTGTTGTAGATATCTTCGTTTTGGTGAGGTCGAGTAACTGGAGTGTTTATCGTTATATAACAAACTCTAGAGGAGGTGTGTTTTCTATTATGAATAATCATTGGTTTTGAAATATGCTTACCATTACTATCTATTATTGGATTTTAATGTTATTCACCCCACGTTTTTTCCTTTCAGCTGAGGAGAGGACACTTCAGTAGAAATAATGTGCAAAGAGGAAGTTTGCAATTTTTTTTTTGTTATTATCTACATGTTTTGTTTTTGTTGAGCTTGAGCATAGTCATGCTTTTTGTTGCACTCTTTCAGTTTTGATTTACATTTTTTTCTTATTTCTTGTAGTTTGGTGACTGGTCTTGTTTTTGGTTATTAGGTGTGCAATAGGAAAGGAAGGCAGCAAGGAGAGAAAATCAAAGAGATAAGATGGAGCTTATCCTTCATAAATGAAGGTGAATCACCTTAACTATATGCAATGCATTTCACTCACAGTTATCTTTCGCTCATTTGTAAATCCATTTGCTTGTTTTTCCATTTATTATATGTTTTATATGTGGTCTCGCCTCAACTATATCGATCTTCTTTGTGTACTGAAGGACCATAATTATATAGTCTATGAAGGTTAAGGTGAAGATGCCCTAGACATTCTACCAATGCTGCTTGGACGATTGGTGAGCCATATTTTTTTCCTACATAAGAATATTGTCCTTTAATCGACTAAAATATTTGTTTTTTATGACTTGATTTATCCTTTTGTCACGGTTTCAGGGTAGTATGATCTTGTTACTGGGTTTGAGGTTTGAGATTTTCCAAGAACATTGATACAGAATAAAGGGAAATGTTATATTTAGGTTCGCAATTTCAGGGCTTATTGTTCCGTGTTGGGGCTTATTGTTCCAGGTTTTTGCTACTATAACATTAGTCAAGGCAAAATAGGTATGTGTATGATTAAATTTCAGGGCTTATTGTGCATGGTTGTCGCTGCTATAAAATTAGCCAAAGCAAAACAGGTATGTGTATGATTAATTTGTCGCTCTGTATATTTGTGATTCATTTTCTGTCGTGGTTTATTTATGATCTCATATATAATATTACTTTGTGCAGTGAGATACTATAGTTGGAGTGTCTCGAATGGTGCAACGGATGTTTTCTTGCTACACATCACATGCACACTCCCACACAACGTGCCTTGTAGAGGAGATGGGTAAGTTTGAGTAGACAAGCATATTGACACTTCAACCATTCAACCATCCTACTAACATACAAGTGGACCCTGGGATTTTGGGTGTTCAATATTTTTATATATGCTTGGATTCCTTTTCCGAAAAATTTACATCTTATGAAAATATTGTTTTTATTACTTGTAGTAGAAGTACGTTTAATGAATAATCATTAGTTTTGAAATATGCTTACCATTACTATCTATTATTGGATTTTAATGTTATTCACCCCACGTTTTTTCCTTTCAGCTGAGGACAGGACACTTCAATAGAAATAATGTGCACAAGGGGAAGTTTGCAATTTTTTGTTTGTTATTATCTACATGTTTTGTTTTTGTTGAGTTTGAGCATAGTCATGCTTTTTGTTGCACTCTTTCAGTTTTGATTTACATTTTTTTCTCATTTCTTGTAGTTTGGTGACTGGTCTTGTTTTTGGTTATTGGGTGTGCAATAGGAAAGGAAGGCAGCAAGGAGAGAGAATCCAAGAGATAAGATGGAGCTTATCCTTCATAAATGAAGGTGAATCACCTTAACTATATGCAATGCATTTCACTCACAATTATCTTTCGCTCATTTGTGAATCCATTTGCTTGTTTTTCCATTTATTATATGTTTTATATGTGGTCTCGCCTCAACTATATCAATCTTCTTTGTGTACTGAAGGACCATAATTATACAGTCTATGAAGGTTAAGGTGAAGATGCCCTAGACATTCTACCAATGTAGCTTGGACGATTGGTGAGCCATATTTCTTTCCTACATAAGAATATTGTCCTTTAATTGACTAAAATATTTGTTTTTTGTGACTTGATTTATCCTTTTGTCATGGTTTCAGGGTAGTATGATCTTGTTAATGGGTATGAGGTTTGAGATTTTCCAAGAACATTGATACAGAATAAAGGGAAATGCTATATTGAGGTTCATAATTTCAGGGCTTATTGTTCCGGGTTTTTGCAATATAACATTAGTCAAGGCAAAACAGGTATGTGTATGATTAAATTTCAGGGCTTATTGTGCATGGTTGTCGCTGCTATAAAATTAGCCAAAGCAAAACAGGTATGTGTATGATTAATTTTTCGCTCTGTATATTTGTTATTCATTTTCTGTCGTGGTTTATTTGTGATCTCATATATAATATTACTTTGTGCAGTGAGATACTATAGTTGGAGTGTGTAGAATGGCACAACGAATGTTTTCTTGCTACCCATCACATGCACACTCCCACACAACGTCCCTTGTAGAGGAGATGGGTAAGTTTGAGCAGACAAGCATATTGACACTTCAACCATTCAACCATCGTGCTAACATACAAGTGGACCCTGGGATTTTGGGTGTTCAATTTGTTTATATATGCTTGGATTCCTTTTCCGAAAAATTTACATCTTATGAAAATATTGATTTTATTACTTGTAGTAGAAGTACGTCTAATTTATAAAATTTATATTTTTTTGAGATATAAAACAAAATGTAATTGGACTTGGACTAAGTTGCATGAAAAGTTCATACCTTCACACTCTCTAGTTTAAATTTTATTAGAATTCTAATATTTTATTGTATATCTAGTGAAAATGGCTTGTTCCATTGAGCATGAATACATGAAATACAAAATGGACTCTCCCCTTTTATATAACAGTCTTAAAGAAAGGTGTATATATTATTACGATTAGTTATAGCATTTGACTCTTTATTTTAACTTATATAAAGATTCTAATATCTTATTTTGTATCTGTTTTAGATGGCTTGTTTTGATGGGCACAAACAAGTGGAATTCAAAAGAGTGTCCATCGTTATAAAACAAAATCAAGGAGAGGTGTGTTTTCTATTATTAATAATTATTGGTTTTGAGATATGCTTACCATTATTAAATGTGTGTATATTTTAACCTTATTCAATCCACTTTTTTTCCTTTCAGCAGAGGAGGAGAGCACATTGTAGGAGAGGTGATGTGGAAAGGGAATATTTGCAATTTTTCTTTTTTCTTGTGTGCATGTTTTGTTTTTTGAGTTTGAGCATGGCCATGCTTTGTGTTGTACTTATTTTCCTCTTTTTTTTGGCTCATTTTTTGTAGTTTGGTCTTGCTTTCATTTCTTGGATGTGTTGTACTCGTTTTCCTTTGTTTTTTTTTTCATGTTTTTTGTAGTTTGTTCTTGGTTTCATTTGTTGGGTGTGCAAAAGGAAATGAAGGAAGCAGACAGAGAAAGTAATGAAGGAAGTTGAAAAAGAAAATGGGGGTTACTGTTCATAAATAAAGGTTAGTTAACATACCCATATCTAGTGCATTTCACTTAAAAGTATCTTCTTCTAATTTGTGGCTCCTCTTGTTTGTTATTCAATTTATTATGTGTTATATATGCTCTCATAATCAACTATAATGATCTTCTTTATGTAGTGAAGGACTACAATCGTATAATCTACAAAGGAAAAGTGGTGAAGATACACTAGAAATTCTACAAACTTGGCACAAAACGATGGGTGAGCCATACTTTTCTCCTACAAAACACTGCAGTATTTGCTTTTTGCGCAACGATTTATCCTTTTGTAATGGTTTGGAGTTAGTATGATCTTGGTCATGTGTGTGAAATTCAAGAATTCTTCCTAAACTTTGATATGAAAGAAATATATAAGTTTTACTTAGGTTCACATCTTTAGTGCTTTTTTTTCTTGATTGTTGCTACTATAATATTAGCTTAAGGGAGGGCAGGAATGTGTATGCTCAATTCAAGCGTAAGCTTGTTGATTTTTCAACGACACTTAAGAATCTTGTTTGAGTCTAAAATCATGAACACAAACACACTAAAATGCGACAACACTTCTACTTTTCACAACGAAATAACATATATACGTGAATCAACTAGTGCACATGAACCTCACCAAACTAAGCCAACATCCTCCTTGAACCTGAACAAGAGCATGAGACGAAAAGACAACCATGAAACCGTTCTTCTTGCTTTTTATCTAGCTCAACTTCATGAGGTATGCAACCTCCTTGGATCAGTCCTCACTTGAGAAGAATTGCACCTGTTGGATAATAAAATGCATTTCAAAACTTCCCTTCTTATACTTTTCTCATGAGGGTAGAATTTTCCCTCAAATGGTGTCTTTGCAAGCCTAGGCTGACTTGAAGTTTCTAGACAAACCCAAACTAACTTAAGGAAAATTAATTTCTTCATTTGATCAAGACCCATCATTGGTGTCTTTGCAAGCCTAGGCTGACTTGAAGTTTCTAGACAAACCCAAACTAACTTAAGGAAAATCAATTTCTTCATTTGATCAAGACCCATCATTGTAGCCTTAGGTCACCCTTCCTCCTCTAAGGGTTCTCCTCTTGCAACAATGAATAAATAATAATTCCTTTTCTTGATTTCACACCCACACCTTGGGAAAAAAATCCCAATGCTTTTGTTCTTTCCTAACAAAAGGGAAAACCCTTTTGTGGTGTAAACTCACAAAAATCCAGGCATAGGTGGTCTGACAATGATGACTCCTCCATCAATAGAGATGCTATCCTGTAGAAGCACATTTCACTTAAATTTGCACTTCCATAGGTGGAATCGATCTAAGATATGCAGAGAAGCTTCAATGATACTTTTCTCCCAAAGAACTCTTTGAGATCGTCTCTAATGTCTATAGTGACATCATTTAAATCCAAAACATTTTTCTATATCACCGAAACCCCTTTAATTTTGTGTTGTGTAGACGTAAACATGATGTTGTAGCCAAACAATTGTGGGGCTTTATACATCGTTGGGTGTTTCAATCGCTTATGCTTGTTAGAAGAATGGAAGAGAATTGAGGGCTATGTTAGCTAACCCTTGTCACAGGTTCTTAGAGTAAGTCTACTTGATTTTCTATTTCGAAAGCCCTCCCACCATGGGAATTCAATGTGTTATGGTCTAAATAATCACTAAAATAATTAAAGGCATTTGTTGAATTCAATGTGTTCTGGTCTAAATATTGACTGAAACAATTAAAGCACATTTGTTTGTGTGTACATCAAAATCATGGATACATGAAATACAAAATGGATTATTTCCTTTTATATAACAAAACTCAAAGACAAGTATGTTTCATATTATGATTAATTACTGCATTCAATTCTTTGTATATTGATTTTAATATCTTATTATGTATTTGTTGTAGATGTCTTCGTTCTAGTGAGCTCGAGCAAGTGGAATACAAAATGGAGTGTTTATCGTTATATAAACAAACTCTAGAGGAGGTGTGTTTGCTATTATGAATAATTATTGGTTTTGAAATATGCTTACCATTACTATTTATGTTTGGATTTTAACGTTATTCACACCACTCTTTTTCCTTTCAGCTGAGGAGAGGACACTGCAGTAGAAATAATGTGCAAAGGGGAAGTTTGCAATTTTTCCATTTATTATATGTATTATATGTGGTCTAACCTCAACTATATGAATCTGCTTTGTGTACTGAGTGACCACAATAATATAGTCTATGAAGGTTAAGGTGAAGATGCCCTAGACATTCTACCAACGCAACTTGGACGATCGGTGAGGCATATTTTTTTCCTAAATAAGAATATTGTCCTTTAATCGACTGAAATATATGATTTTTATGAATTGATTCATCCTTTTGTCATGGCTTCAAGGTAGTATGATCTTGTTAATGGGTTTGAGGTTTAAGATTTTCCTAGAAATTTGATACAGAATAAAGGGAAATGTTATATTGAGGTTCACAATTTCAGGGCTTATTGTTCTTGGTTGTCACTGCTATAACATTAGCCAAGGAAAAATAGGTATGTATATGATTAAATTTTAGGGCTTCTTGTTCATGGTTGTTGCTACCATAACATTAGCCAAAGAAAAATAGGTATGTGTATGATTAATTTGTCGCTCTATATATGTGTTATTCATTATCTCTCGTGGTTTATTTGTGATCTCATATATTATATTACTTTGTGTTGTGAGTTACTATAGTTGCAGTGTCTAGGATGGCGCAGCGGATGTTTTCTTGCTCCGCATCACATGCACACCTCCACACAACGTGCCTTGGTTCTGAAATATGCTTACCATTGCTACCTATGTTTGGATTTTAATGTTATTCAACACACTTTTTTTCTTTCAGCTGAGGAGAGGACACTGCAGAAATAATGTGCAAAGGGGAAGTTTGCAATTTTTTGTTTGTTATTGTCTACCCGTTTTGTTTTTGTTGATTTTGAGCATAGTCACGCCTTTTGTTGAACTCTTTTAGCTTTGATTTACATTTTTTTCTCATTTCTTGCAGTTTGGTCTTGGTTTTGTTTATTAGGTGTGCAATAGGAAAGGAAGGCAGTGAGGAGAGGAAATCAAAGAGACAAGATGGAGTTTATCATTCATAAATGAAGGTGAATCAACTTAACTATATGCAATGCATTTCACTCACAATCACAATTATATTTCGATTATATTTTGCTCATTTGTGAATCCATTTGCTTGTTTTTCATTTATTATATGTTTTATATGTGGTCTCACCTCGACTATATCGATTTGCTTTGTGTACTGAGCGAACATAATTATATAGTCTATGAAGGTTAAGGTAAAGACGCCCTAGACATTCTACCAACGTAGCTTCGACGATTGGTGAGCCATATTTATTTCCTACACAAGTATATTGTCCTTTAATTGATTGAAATATTTGTTTTTTATGAATTGATTCATCCTTTTGTCATGGCTTTAGGGTAGTATGATCTTGTTAATGGGTTTGGGGTTTGAGATTTTCCAAGAAATTTGATACAAAATAAGAACTTTGATACAAAATAAAGGGAAATTATATTGTAGTTCATAATTTTAGGGCTTATTGTTCATGGTTGTCGCTGCTATAACATTAGCCAAGGCAAAATAGGTATGTGCATGATTAAATTTCAGGGTTAATTATTCATGGTTGTCGTTGCTATAACATTAGTTGAAGCAAAGCAGGCATGTGTATGATTAATTTGTCACTCTGTATATTTGTTATTCATTTTATATCGTGGTTTATTTGTGATCTCATATATTATATTACTTTGTGCAGAGAGCTACTATAGTTGCAGTGTCTAAGATGGCACAACGGATGTTTTCTTGCTCCACATCAGATCCACACCCCCACACAACGTGCCATGTAGAGGAGGTGCGTAAGGTCGTGCAGACAAGCATACTGACCCTTCAACCAATCAACCATCGTGCTAACATACAACACTACTGCCTTGTGGACCCTCGGATTTTGGGTGTTCAATATGTTTATATATGCTTGGATTCCTTTTTCGAAAAATTTACATCTTATGAAAATATTGTTTGTATTAATCATAGTAGAAGTACGTCTAGTTTATAAAATTTATATTTTTTTGAGATTTACAACAAAATTTAACTCGACTCGAACTATAAGTTGCATGACAAGTTCATACCTTCACACTTTCTATTTTAAATTTTATCAGAAATCTAATATTTTATTGTATATCTAGTGAAAATGGCTTGTTCCATTGAGCATGAATACATGAAATACAAAATGGACTCTCACATTTTATTTAACAGTCTTAAATGAAGGTGTGTTTTACTATTAATTATTGTGTTTGACTTTTTAGTTTAACTTATATAACGATTCTAATATTTTATTTTGTATCTATTGTAGATGGCTTGTTTTGTTGAGCACGAACAAGTGGAATTCAAAAGAGAGTGTTCATCGTTATAAAATGAACTCCAGGGGAGGTGCGTTTTCTATTATGAATAATTATTGGCTTTTAAAAATGCTTACCATTACTAAATGTGTGTATATTTAACCTTATTCAACCCACATTTTTTCCTTTCTGCAGAGGAGAGCACATTGTAGGAGAGGTTATGTTGAAAGGGGATATTTGCAATTTTTCTTTGTTCTTGTGTCCATGTTTTGTTTTATGAGTTTGAGCATGGCCATGCTTTGTGTTGTAATTATTTTCCTTTTTTTTGTAGTTTGGTCTTGCTTTCATTTCTTGGGTGTGTTGTACTCGTTTTAATTTGTTTTTTTTTTCCACTTTTTTTGTAGTTTGGGCTTGGTTTCATTTTTTGTGTGTGCAAAAGGAAATGAAGGAAGCTGACAAAGAAAATGGGGGTTACTGTTCATAAATAAAGGTTAGTTAACATACCCATATCCAGTGCATTTCACTTAAAAGTATCTTCTAATTTGTGGCTCCTCTTGTTTGTTATTCAATTTATTATGTGCTATCTATGCTCTCATAATCAACTATAATGATCTTCTTTATGTAGTGAACAACTACAATTGTATAATATACAAAGGTCAACTGGTGAAGATACACTAAAAATTCTATAAACTTGGCACAAAAGGATGGGTGAGCCATACTTTTCTCTTACAAAATACTATTTACCTTTATATACTGAAATATTTGCTTTTTGCGCAATGATTTATCCTTTTGTAATAGTTTGGAGGTAGTATGATCTTGGTCATGTGTGTGAAATTCAAGGATTATTCCTAAAACTTTGATATGAAAGAAATAGAAAAGTTATACTTAGGTTCACATCTTTAGTGCTTTTTTTCATGATTGTTGCTACTATGATATTAGCCAAGGGAGGGCAGGTATGTGTATGTTTAATTCAAGCGTAAGCTTGTTGATTCTTCCATGAAACTCAAAAATCTCGTTTGAGTGTAAAATCACGAACACAAACACTCAAATTTGACAACACTTCTACTTTGCACAACGAAATAACATGAAACTCAAGAATCTCGTTTGAGTGTAAAATCACGAACATAAACACACTCAAATCTGACAACACTTCTACTTTGCGCAACGAAATAACATACACCAGTGAATCAAGTAGTGCATGTGACAATTTTAACATTTTAAACCCTTTACGTATTATATAACAAACTATAATACAACAGTCTTAGGTCTCCCGTATTAGGGATCATGGCCCTTACATTCAACCCTGATATAAGGACACAACAATGGCTTGGTGTCAACTGCTAGGACCACCAATCTACCTTAAACAAAGTACACTTGACCTACTTGTTGACAACACACACTATAACCCTTTCAGTCCACGTACCTTGAACACATCTAGCGAGTCCTCTTATCTCTGAATTAGTGATCACTGCACTTGGATTTTCTACTACCACTATCAATGATCAGAACTCCTTTTGTGTCATTAAACTTTGGCTCACGGATCTACCCACTAGCAAATTTCTATCTTCATTAAGAAGTCTGTTCCTTGGGTTTTTTGGATATGCCCTCTTGTCAACCATATGGCTCCTTTCATAAGTTGAACTAGGGATCCATTACTCTGCCTCCTAACAGCCCATTGATTCCTTTCATGAACACTGTACTTGCATTTTCAACTGCCACTATTAATGATCAAAACTCCTTTTGTGTCACTAAACTTTGACTCACAGATCTGCCCACTAGCAGCCTTCTAGCTACATTAAGAAGTTTGTTCCTTGGGTTTTCTGGATATGCCCTCTTGTCAACCATACGACTCCTTTCATGAGTTGAACTAGGGATCCATTACTCTGCCTCCTAACAGCCCATTGATTCCTTTCATGAACAATGTACTTGATGTCTCCTAGACTACATACTTGTCAACGTCCTGGATGCTCTAGAATGCTACTCCTAGGTCACACCAGATCTAGCCCTCTCTACTTCCCTTTCATCCTTCAAAGCTCAGCACTTAGGGCTTCCAAAGTTACACATACACAGTCAACACCATGACTAATCTAGGACTTCCAAGACTTCCCTTTCATGAACAATGTACTTGAGGTCTCCTAGACTACATACTTGTCAATGTCTTGGATGCTCTAGAATGCTACTCCTAGGTCACACCAGATCTAGCCCTCTCTACTTCCCTTTCATCCTTCAAAGCTTAGCACTTAGGGCATCCAAAGTTACACATACACAGTCAACACCATGACTAATCTAGGACTTCCAAGACTTCCCCTTCTTCTGCAATTTGTCTCCTTAAATTGTCCCAGATCTAGGGCTATTCCAAACAACCCACCAACAATGATAAGATGCATTCTAAAGGGA
Source organism: Pinus albicaulis (assembly GCA_034641835.2). Lineage (NCBI taxonomy): Eukaryota > Viridiplantae > Streptophyta > Pinopsida > Pinales > Pinaceae > Pinus > Pinus albicaulis. The sequence goes on along the minus strand of CM076583.1, from coordinate 1,024,873,574 downwards.
TTCCAAAATTAACCATACACAGTCAACACCATGACTATTCTAATGCTTCCAAGACTGCCCTTTCTTCTGCAACTTGTCTCCTTAAATTGTCCAGATTTAGGGCTATCTGAAACAACCCACCATCAGTGATAATATGTGTTCTATATACTTGTTCTTAGACAAAATTACAACTATTGTTCAAACCTCTGAACAAACATTCACTTTTCCTTTACCACATCACCCTGGTCGTTGTCCTTCTTCCAGCCCTGTACTTGTTTCATTGATCCTCTAACGCATGCGACATTACTGCATATTTCCTCCAATCCTCATGACATAACAAAACAACCTTATTCTAGGTTTTATGGCCCTCTAATATGGTAAAGGAGTCTGCGGCTAGTTTATAGAAGTACCATTGCTATTAGCACAAAACTTTAGACCCTTTTCTTGAATTCAACCCCACACCTTGGGCACCAAATCCCAATGCTTGTGTTTTTTCTAAACAAAAGGGATGACCCTTTTGTGGTGCAAACTCACACAAACCCAAGCATAGTTGGTCTGACAATGATGACTCCTCCATTTGTAGAGATCAAATCCTACAGAAGGACATTCACTTAACTTTGCACTTCCATAGGTGGAATCGATCTGAGATATGCAAAGAAGCTTCAATGATACTTTTCTCCCAAAGAATTCTTTGAGATCGTCTCTGATGTCTGTAGTCACATTATTTAAATCCAAAAACTTTTTTTATATCACTGCAACCCTTTTAATTTTGTGTCATGTTGACGTAAACATGATGTTGTAGCCAAACAATTGCGCGACTTTATACATCGTTGGGTGTTTCAATCGCTTATGCTTGCTAGAAGAATTGAAGAGATTGGAGGTCAATGTCTGCATAGAAGTATAAAAAGGAATGAATTTTATAGTCGTAGAACAAACAAAGAAAGAATTCACGATAGGTATGAGAAGACCACCTTTGTATTGGATTTCTTTATGCTAAAAACAATCTCCAACGAAAAATAATCACCAACCGAGATTTTGTATAAGCGACAATAGTGGCAAGAAAAAATTGTGAAGAAGATAACAATTTTCTTGGATGACAACTCATTGACCAAAACTATACGCCAAAGTCCTATTATATGAGATTCATTTTGTCTGATTTGGTAACTAGCAAGGTTAGCAAGGTGTAGAAGAGCTATATTTCCCACAAACATAAGGAAACCAATGTTTTCTGCATTGATTCTCCTCATATGCATGGGTGGCCTAATCTTGTTGTAGGCTCCAAATATCGTTGAAATCACCACCTAGCATGTGATCTTCTTCATGGCCTTTTTGTTTTCATCAGACACAACAAACTGTAAGCTACCATGATTGGAAAAGCTATTGTATCTACTTGTCATGCTTTTACTCCTATGTGACACTACAAAAATATGCATTGAATTCCTAGACTGAAAAGTGTGAGGACTGATAGATTTCATACCCGAAATTTCTTTCTTATTAGATAATTTCCATTTGCTCATATTAAATGTAAAGTTAAATATATGCCCATCCAATCCACATAGGATCATCACCAATGGGATTTATATCAAACTCAATGACCAAATGTTTCTCCAATTTCCAGATAGACAATATTACCCTTTCAGTGGCCAAAAGAATCTGAAGAACATTGTGACTACAATTATAGAAAATCTAGTGGGTACTATCAAATATGACCAAATCTCCTTTTTTCCAAGTAGTTTTGTTGATGCATGTTTTCTTGATCCGTGCTCATGACTGCGGATTGTAAGAGAAAACGCTCTTTAAATGCTCCAACACAGGGAACAACTTGATCTCCTGCTCGACTTTCATCTAAAATATAAAACTTCATTATAAGATCGATATTTACATATCTTTCCAAAACTACTACGTGTGAGCTTGAAACGACTAGCTACTGATGCATTTTAATCAGTTATAACTCTTCATAGCTCGACCTTATGTACACGAATACACTATTTAAATGAGAAGTTGTTGAAGCGACACATGTTTTTTCTAGAAGTTCTCGCTTGAAAGCAGTAACCCTTTCCCCTTTACATATGACAAGCAATTGAAAAATCCCTGATATCCCCTAGAAGTATCGAGCAATTTAAGAAGCTCTGAGATCACCTAGAAAGTATCAAGCACCATGCACAAACCATAAGCATTAGTGATAGTCATAGAATTGGGTTTGGCTAGCACTGCAATAACAAATCGTCTCCTCACGATGAATCTCTGAAACAAACAACCAAAATGTTGGCCTTCACACAAGTACTCACAAGATTATTCATTCAAATTACTATGACATGACTATATTTAATTACTTTTCTCCTACAAAATACTATTGTCCTTTAATACACTGAAATATTTGATTTTTCGCAAAGATTTATCCTTTTGTAATGGTTTGGAGGTACTATGATCTTGGTCATGTGTGTGAAATTCATGATTGTTGCTACTATAATATTAGCCAAGGGAGGGCAGGTCATGTGTACTGGATTTATCCTTTTTCATGATTGTTGCTACTATAATATTAGCCAAGGGAGGGCAGGGATGTGCATGGTTAATTCAAGCGTAAGCTTATTGATTTTTCCAGGACACTCAAGAATCAGTTTGAGTCTAAAATCATGAACACAAGCACACTCAAATGCGACAACACTTCTACTTTAGACAATGAAATAATATACATCAGTGAATCAACTAGTGCACATGACAATTTTTAACTTTTTAAACTCTCTACGTATTATATTACAACCTATAGTGCAACAATCTTAGGGCTTCTGTGCTAGGGATCATGGCCCTCACATACAACCCTGATATAAGGACACAACAACGGCTTGGTGTCAACTGCTATGACCACCATTCTACCTTCAACAATGTACACTTGACTTACTTGTTGACAACACACACTATACCCCTTTCAGTCCATGTACCTTGAACACATCTGGCGGGTCATCTTGCCTCCCAATCCGTTGATCTCTTCACCTGCATGTTCAACTGCTACTATCAATGATCACAACTCCTTTTGTGTCACTCAAATTTTGCTCACGAATCTGCCCACTAGCAGCCTTCTAGCTCCATTAAGAATTTTGTTCCTTGGGTATTTTGGATATGCCCTCTTGTCAACCATATGGCTCCTTTCATAAGCTGAACTAGGGGTCCATTACTCTGCCACATAATAACCCATTGATTCCTTTCATGAACACTATACTTGAGGTCTTCTACTCTACCCACTTGTCAATGTCCTGGATGCTCCAGATTGCTACTCCCAGGTCACATTAGATTTGGCCCTCTCGGCTTCCCTTTCATCCTTCAAAGCTCAACCCTTAGGCCTTCCAAAATTATACCTACAAAATCCACACCATGACTAATCTAGGACTTCCAAGACTGCCCTTTCTTCTGCAATTTTTTTCCTTAAATTGTCCATATCTAGGGCTATTACAAACAAACAACCAACTGTGATAAAATGTGTTCTATATCCTTGTTCTTACGGCTAATTAAAACTGTTGTTCAAACTTTGAACAAACCTTCTCTTTTCTTTTACTACATCTCCTTGGTAGCTATCCTTCCATCTCAAAACTCTGTCCACAACAAAGGGTCATCTGCCCCCATTTCTAGGGTCTCGAAGCTCTTCATTCATCTCATAGATCTAGGCTGTTCTTTCACTGTGATTTGGACAAACCATTGGATGGCTCTCTTCTTAGGAAGAAACCCTAACTAGGGCATGTCAAAATTGTTGTCCAAAACCTCATGGAAAACCCTCTAATCTTAGCAAATCTATCTCCTTGAGGGCACTGCCATTTAGCCTCCAACTGGTCATTTTCTTGACTGATATCCTAGGTCTTGCTACATATCTCTGCCGCCCCAAATCTAGGGTTACCTTAGACCCGCAGTACCCTTCTTCCAGCCCTATACTTGTTTCATTGGTCCTCTAAGGCATGCAATGTTACTCCTGCTTTCCTCCAATCCTCACAACATACCAAAACAACCTTATTCTAGGTGTTATGGCCCTTTAATATGTTACAAGAATCTGCGGCTAGATCACAAAAGTACCACTGCTATTAGCCCAGAACTTTATACATCATGCCTACCCTTATTTCCATTTGCAAGTCTATTCTCAACTAATTCCCCTATCGCAGGTCTAAATTGCATGGAGAAGGTTTGAAGAAGTGGAAGGACTAATTATTTGGCAAGGATACCTTTATTCATAGTGATCACCAGCCTATGCAATACTTGCTCTTCCGAGAGCAAGGTTTGAAGCCAAAATAAGAGGTCAAAAAAGCCTCATCTCCGCTAGGAGTAATAAACAAGGTCATAAACTATCTCAAACCCTCCTACGTATAGACTGATTCTCTCCACTACGTACCCTAGACACTTTATGACTTGCCCTTTTAGTCCATATTTCATCAAGGAACCCCCAATAACCCTGCCGACCTATAACCCTCTCGAGCGGCCCTTTTCCACAAGTCTCTTCCACTACTTGGATGCACATACTTGCCCACTGAAACCCTCACCAAACTCAGCTAGCATCCTCCTTGAACCTGAACCAGAGCATGAGACAAAAAAACAAACACGAAACCATTCTTCTTTCTCTTTATATAGCTTAACTTAGCTCAACTTCCTAAGGTATGCGGCCTCCTTGGATCAGTCCTCACTTGAGAAGAATTGCACCTATTGGATAATCAAATGATTTTCACAACTCCCCTTCTTATAGTTTTATCATGAGGGTAGACTTTGACCTCAAATGGTGTCTTTGCAAGCCTAGGCCGACTTGATGTTTGTAGACAAAACCCAACTAACTTAAGGAAAATTAATTTCTTCATTTGATCAAGACACATCATTGTAGCCTTAAGTTACCCTTGCTCCTCTAAGGGTTCTCCACTTGCAACAACGAATAAAAAATAATTCCTTTTCTTGATTTCACACCCATACCTTGGGCACAAAATCCTAATGCTTTTGTTCTTTCCCAACAAAAGAGAAAACCCTTTTGTGGTGCAAACTCACACAAACCCAAGCATAGGTGGTCTCACAGTGATGATTGCTCCATCAGTAGAGATCCAATCGATCTAAGATATGCAAAGAAGCTTCAATGATACTTTTCTCCCAAAAAGAACTCTTTGAGATAGTCTCTAATGTCTTCAATGAAATCATTTAAATCCAAAACATTTTTCTATATCACCACAACCCCTCTAATTTTGTGTTGTGTAGATGTAAACATGATGTTGTAGCCAAGCAATTGTGCGGCTTTATACATCGTTGGGTGTTTCAATTGCTTATGCCTCTTAGAAGAATGGAAGAGATTAGAGGGCTATGTAAGCTAACCCTTGTCACAAGTTCTTAGAGTAAGTCTGCTCGATTTCCTATTTCGAGAGCCCTCCCACCATGGGAATTCAATGTGTTATGGTCTAAATATTCATTGAAACAATTAAAGCGCATTTGTTGGTGTGTAGTAGATTATATTTACTATAATCGACAAAAATCATGGATACATGAAATACAAAACGGATTATTCCCCTTTATATAACAAAACTCAAAGACAAGTATGTTTCATATTATGATTAATTATTGCATTCAATTCTCCAATTTAAATTGTATATTGATTTTAATATCTTATTATGTATTTGTTGTAGATATCTTCGTTTTGGTGAGGTCGAGTAAGTGGAGTGTTTATCGTTATATAACAAACTCTAGAGGAGGTGTGTTTTCTATTATGAATAATCATTGGTTTTGAAATATGCTTACCATTACTATCTATTATTGGATTTTAATGTTATTCACCCCATGTTTTTTCCTTTCAGCTGAGGAGAGGACACTTCAGTAGAAATAATGTGCAAAGGGGAAGTTTGCAATTTTTTGTTTGTTATTATCTACATGTTTTGTTTTTGTTGAGTTTGAGCATAGTCATGCTTTTTGTTGCACTCTTTCAATTTTGATTTACATTTTTTTTCTCATTTCTTGTAGTTTGGTGACTGGTCTTGTTTTTGGTTATTGGGTGTGCAATAGGAAAGGAAGGCAGCAAGGAGAGAAAATCGAAGAGATAAGATGGAGCTTATCCTTCATAAATGAAGGTGAATCACCTTAACTATATGCAATGCATTTCACTCACAATTATCTTTTGCTCATTTGTGAATCCATTTGCTTGTTTTTCCATTTATTATATGTTTTATATGTGGTCTCGCCTCAACTATATCGATCTTCTTTGCGTACTGAAGGACCATAATTATACAGTCTATGAAGGTTAAGGTGAAGATGCCCTAGACATTCTACCAATGCAGCTTAGACGATTGGTGAGCCATATTTTTTTCCTACATAAGAATATTGTCCTTTAATCGACTAAAATATTTGTTTTTTGTGACTTGATTTATCCTTTTGTCATGGTTTCAGGGTAGTATGATCTTGTTACTGGGTATGAGGTTTGAGATTTTCCAAGAACATTGATACAAAATAAAGGGAAATGTTATATTGAGGTTCGCAATTTCAGGGCTTATTGTTCCGAGTAGGGGCTTATTGTTCTGGGTTTTTGCTACCATAACATTAGTCAAGGCAAAACAGGTATGTGTATGATTAAATTTCAAGGCTTATTGTGCATGGTTGTCGCTGCTATAAAATTAGCCAAAGCAAAACAGGTATGTGTATGATTAATTTGTCGCTCTGTATATTTGTGATTCATTTTCTGTTGTGGTTTATTTGTGATCTCATATATAATATTACTTTGTGCAGTGAGATACTATAGTTGGAGTGTCTAGAATGGTGCAGCGGATGTTTTCTTGCTACACATCACATGCACACTCCCACACAACGTGCCTTGTAGAGGAGATGGGTAAGTTTGAGCAGACAAGCATATTGACAGTTCAACCATTCAACCATCCTCCTAACATACAAGTGGACTCTGGGATTTTGGGTGTTCAATATGTTTATATATGTTTGGATTCCTTTTTCGAAAAATTTACATCTTATGAAAATATTGTTTTTATTACTCGTAGTAGAAGTACGTCTAGTTTATAATTTTTTCTTTTTCGAGATATAAAACAAAATGTAATTGGACTCAAACTAAGTTGCATGAAAATTTCATACCTTCACACTCTCTAGTTTAAATTCTATTAGAATTCTAATATTTTATTGTATATCTAGTGAAAATTGGTTGTCCCATTGAGCATGAATACATGAAATACAAAATGGACTCTCCCCTTTTATATAACAGCTTTAAAGAAAGTTGTATATATTATTACGATTAGTTATAGCATTTGACTCTTTATTTTAACTTATAAAGATTCTAATATCTTATTTTGTATCTGTTTTAGATGGCTTGTTTTGATGGGCACGAACAAGTGGAATTCAAAAGAGTGTCCATCATTATAAAACAAAATTAAGGAGAGGTGCGTTTTCTAGTATTAATAATTTCTGGTTTTGAGATATGCTTACCATTATTAAATGTATGTATATTTTAACCATATTCAACCCACTTTTTTCCTTTCAGCAGAGGAGAGCACATTGTAGGAGAGGTGATGTGGAAAGGGAATATTTGTAGTTTTTCTTTGTTCTTGTGTGCATGTTTTGTTTTCTGAGTTTGAGCATGGCCATGCTTTGTGTTGTACTTATTTTCCTTTTTTTTTGGCTCATTTTTTGTAGTTTGGTCTTGCTTTCATTTCTTGGGTGTGTTGTACTCGTTTTCCTTTGTTTTTTTTCATGTTTTTTGTAGTTTGTTCTTGGTTTCAATTGTTGGGTGTGCAAAAGGAAATGAAGGAAGCAGACAGAGAAAGTAATGAAGGAAGTTGAAAAAGAAAATGGGGGTTATTGTTCATAAATAAAGGTGAGTTAACATACCTATATGTAGTGCATTTCACTTAGAAGTATCTTTTGCTAATTTGTTGCTCCTCTTGTTTGTTATTCAATTTATTATGTGTTATCTATGCTCGCATAATCAACTATAATGATCTTCTTTATGTAGTGAAGGACTACAATCGTATAATCTAAAAAGGAAAAGTGGTGAAGATACACTAAAAATTCTACAAACTTGGCACAAAACGATGGGTGAGCCATACTTTTCTCCTACAAAACACTGCAATATTTGCTTTTTGCGCAACGATTTATCCTTTTGTAATGGTTTGGAGTTAGTATGATCTTGGTCATATGTGTGAAATTCAAGAATTCTTCCTAAACTTTGATATGATAGAAATATAAAAGTTATACTTAGGTTCACATCTTTAGTGCTTTTTTTCTTGATTGTTGCTACTATAATATTAGCCTAAGGGAGGGCAGGAATGTGTATGCTTAATTCAAGCGTAAGCTTGTTGATTTTTCAACGACACTCAAGAATCTTGTTTGAGTCTAAAATCATGAACACAAACACACTCAAATGCGACAACGCTTCTACTTTTCACAACGAAATAACATATATACGTGAATCAACTAGTGCACATGAACCTCATCAAACTAAGCCAACATCCTCCTTGAACTTGAACTAGAGCATGAGACGAAAAGACAAACATGAAACCCTTCTTCTTGCTTTTTATCTAGCTCAACTTCATGAGGTATGCGACCTCCTTGGATCAGTCCTCACTTGAGAAGAATTGCACATGTTGGATAATAAAATGCATTTCACAACTTCCCTTCTTATAGTTTTCTCATGAGGGTAGACTTTTCCCTCAAATGGTGTCTTTGCAAGCCTAGGCCGACTTGAAGTTTCTAGACAAACCCAAACTAACTTAAGGAAAATTAATTTCTTCATTTGATCAAGACCGATCATTGTAGCCTTAGGTCACCCTTCCTCCTCTAAGGGTTTTCCACTTGCAACAATGAATAAATAATAATTCCTTTTCTTGATTTCACACCCACACCTTGGGAAAAAAATCCCAATGCTTTTGTTCTTTCCTAACAAAAGGGAAGACCCTTTTGTGGTGCAAACTCACAGAAAGCCAAGCATAGGTGGTCTGACAATGATGACTGCTCCATCAATAGAGATGCAATCCTGTAGAAGCACATTTCACTTAAATTTGCACTTCCATAGGTGGAATCGATCTGAGATATGAAGAGAAGCTTCAATGATACTTTTCTCCCAAAGAACTCTTTGAGATCGTTTTATTATCTCGTAGTGAGCACTACGAAATCCATAAACATTTTTCATATCATTTCAAACCTCTTTAATTTTGTTGTGTAGACGTAAACATGATGTTGTGAAGCCAAACAAATTGTGGGCTAGTTTAGCACATCATGGTGTTTCAATCGCTTATGTTTAATAGAAGAACGAAGAGAATCGAGGGCGTGTTAGCTAACCCTTGTCACAAAGTTCTTAGAGTAAGTTCATTTGATTTTTTTCTATTTCGAAAGCCGTCCCACCATGGGAATTCAATGTGTTATGGTTTTAAATTTCACTAAAAATTATTAAAATGGCATTTTAATAAATCAAATGTTCTCCGTTCAAATACTGACTGAAACAATTAAAGCACATTTGTTGGTGTGTACATCAAAATCATGGATACATGAAATACAAAATGGATTATTCCCCTTTATATAACAAAACTCAAAGTCAAGTATGTTTCATATTATGATTAATTATTGCATTCAATTCTCCAATTTAAATTGTATATTGATTTTAATATCTTATTATGTATTTGTTGTAGATATCTTCGTTCTGGTGAGCTCGAGTAAGTGGAATACAAAATGAAGTGTTTATCGTTATATAAACAAACTCTAGAGGAGGTGTGTTTGCTATTATGAATAATTATTGGTTTTGAAATATGCTTACCATTACTATCTATGTTTGGATTTTAACGTTATTCACACCACTCTTTTTCCTTTCAGCTGAGGAGAAAACACTGCAGCAGAAATAATGTGCAAGTTTGCAATTTTTCCATTTATTATATGTTTTATATGTGGTCTAACCTCAACTATATCAATTTGCTTTGTGTACTGAGTGACCACAATAATATAGTCTATGAAGGTTAAGGTGAAGATGCCCTAGAAATTCTACCAATGCAGCTTGGACGATTGGTGAGGCATATTTTTTTCCTAAATAAGAATATTGTCCTTTAATCAACTGAAATATATGATTTTTATGAATTGATTCATCCTTTTGTCACGGCTTCAAGGTAGTATGATCTTGTTAATGGGTTTGAGGTTTAAGATTTTCCTAGAAATTTGATACAGAATAAAGGGAAATGTTATATTGAGGTTCACAATTTCAGGGCTTATTGTTCTTGGTTGTCACTACTATAACATTAGCCAAGGAAAAACATGTATGTATATGATTAAATTTCAGGGCTTCTTGTTCATGGTTGTCGCTACTATAACATTAGGCAAAGAAAAATAGGTATGTGTATGATTAATTTGTCGCTCTATATATTTGTTATTCATTTTCTCTTGTGGTTTATTTGTGATCTCATATATTATATTACTTTGTGTTGTGAGTTACTATAGTTGCAGTGTCTAGGATGGCACAACGGATGTTTTCTTGCTCCACGTCACATGCACACCTCCAGACAACGTGCCTTGGTTTTGAAATATCCTTACCATTGCTACCTATGTTTGGATTTTAATGTTATTCAACGCACTTTTTTTCTTTCAGCTGAGGAGAGGACACTGCAGAAATAATGGGCAAAGGGGATGTTTGCAATTTTTTGTTTGTTATTGTCTAACTGTTTTGTTTTTGTTGATTTTGAGCATAGTCATGCTTTTTGTTGAACTCTTTTAGCTTTGATTTACATTTTTTTCTCTTTCTTGTAGTTTGGTCTTGGTTTTGTTTATTAGGTGTGCAATAGGAAAGGAAGGCAGTGAGGAGAGGAAATCAAACAGACAAGATGGAGTGTCACAGTTGAGGAGAGGAAATCAAACAGACAAGATGGAGTTTATCCTTCATAAATGAAGGTGAATCAACTTAACTATATGCAATGCATTTCACTCACAATTATATTTCAATTATCTTTTGCTCATTTGTGAATCCATTTGCTTGTTTTTTCATTTATTATATGTTCTATATGTGATCTCACCTCAACTATATCGATTTTCTTTGTGTATTGAGCGACCATAATTATATAGTCTATGAAAGTTAAGGTAACGATGCCCTAGACATTCTACCAACGTAGCTTCGACGATTGGTAAGCCATATTTATTTCCTACATAGGTATATTGTTCTTTAATTGATTGAAATATTTGTTTTTTTTTAATTGAAATATCCTTTTGTCATGGCTTCAGGGTATTATGATCTTGTTAATGGGTTTGGGGTTTGAGATTTTCCAAGAAATTTGATACAAAATAAAGGGAAATTATATTGTAGTTCATAATTTCAGGGCTTATTGTTCATGGTTGTCGCTGCTATAACATTAGCCAAGGCAAAACAAGTATGTGCATGATTAAATTTCAGGGCTAATTATTCATGGTTGTCGCTGCTATAACATTAGTCGAAGCAAAGCAGGTATGTGTATGATTAATTTGTAGCTCTGTATATTTGTTATTCATTTTCTATCGTGGTTTATTTGTGATCTCATATATTATATTACTTTGTGCAGAGAGCTACTATAGTTGCAGTGTCTAAGATGGCGCAACGGATATTTTCTTGCTCCACATCAGATCCACACCCCCACACAACGAGCCATGTAGAGGAGGTGCGTAAGGTCGTGCAGACAAGCATACTGACCCTTCAACCAATCAACCATCGTGCTAACATACAACACTACTGCCTTGTGGACCCTCGGATTTTGGGTGTTCAATATGTTTATATATGCTTGGATTCCTTTTTCGAAAAATTTACATCTTATGAAAATATTGTTTGTATTTCTCACAGTAGAAGTATGTCTAGTTTATAAAATTTATATTTTTTTTGAGATTTACAACAACATTTAACTCGACTAGAACTATAAGTTGCATGACAAGTTCATACCTTCACACTTTCTATTTTAAATTTTATCAGAAATCTAATATTTTATTGTATATCTAGGGAAAATGGCTTGTTCCATTAAGCATGGATACATGAAATACAAAATGGACTCTCACATTTTATTTAACAGTCTTAAACGAAGGTGTGTTTTACGATTAATTATTGTGTTTAACTTTTTAGTTTAACTTATATAATGATTCTAATATTCTATTTTGTATTTGTTGTAGATGGCTTGTTTTGTTGAGCACGAACAAGTGGAATTCAAAAGAGAGTGTTCGTCGTTATAAAACGAACTCTAGGGGAGGTGTGTTTTCTATTATGAATAATTATTGGCTTTTAAATATGCTTACCATTACTAAAAGGCATATTTTTTAACCCTATTCAACCCACGTTTTTTCCTTTATTTCTTCTCAAGAGACATACATTGTAGGAGAGGTGAGGTAGTGTATGGATATTTGCAATTTTTCTTTGTTCTTGTGTCCATGTTTTGTTTTATGAGTTTGAGCATGGCCATGCTTTGTGTTGTAATTATTTTCCTTTTTTTTGTAGTTTGGTCTTGCTTTCATTTCTTGGGTGTGTTGTACTCGTTTTCCTTCGTTTTTTTTTCCACGTTTTTTGTAGTTTGGGCTTGGTTTCATTTGTTGGGTGTGCAAAAGGAAATGAAGGAAGCTGACAAAGAAAATGGGGGTTATGGTGCATAAATAAAGGTGAGTTAACATACTCATATCCAGTGCATTTCACTTAAAAGTATCTTCTTCTAATTTGTGGCTCCTCTTGTTTGTTATTCAATTTATTATGTGCTATCTATGCTCTCATAATCAACTATAATGATCTTCTTTATGTAGTGAACGACTACAATTCTATAATATACAAAGGTCAATTGGTGAAGATACACTAGAAATTCTATAAACTTGGCACAAAAGGATGGGTGAGCCATGCTTTTCTCCTACAAAATACTATTTACCTTTATATACTGAAATATTTTCCTTTTGCACAACGATTTATCCTTTTGTAATGGTTTGGAGGTAGTATGGTCTTGGTCATGTGTGTGAAATTCAAGGATTATTCCTAAAACTTTGATATGAAAGAAATAGAAAAGTTATACTTAGGTTCACATATTTAGTGCTTTTTTTCATGATTGTTGCTACTATGATATTAGCCAAGGGAGGGTTGGTATGTGTATGTTTAATTCAAGAGTAAGCTTGTTGATTCTTCCATGAAACTCAAGAATCTCGTTTGAGTGTAAAATCACGAACACAAACACACTCAAATCTGACAACACTTCTACTTTGCCAAACTAAATAACATGAAACTCAAGAATCTCGTTTGAGGGTAAAATCACGAACATAAACACATTCAAATCTGACAACACTTCTACTTTACGCAATGAAATCACATACACCAGTGAATCAAGTAATGCATGTGACGATTTTAACATTTTAAACCCTCTACGTATTATATAACAAACTATAATACAACAACCTTAGGGCTCCCGTATTAGGGATCATGGCCCTTACATTCAACCCTGATATAAGGACACAACAATGTCTTGGTGTCAACTGTTATGACCACCAATCTACCTTAAACAAAGTACACTTGACCTACTTGTTGACAACACACACTATAACCCTTTCAGTCCATGTACCTTGAACACATCTAGCGAGTCCTCTTATCTCCCAATCAGTGATCACTGCACTTGGATTTTCAACTACCACTATCAATGATCACAACTCCTTTTGTGTCACTAAAATTTGGCTCACAGATCTTCCCACTAGAAGCCTTCTAGCTACATTAAGAAGTTTGTTCCTTGGGTTTCCTGGATATGCCCTCTTGTCAACCATATGACTCCTTTCATAAGTTGAACTAGGGATCCATTACTCTGCCTCCTAACAGCCCATTGATTCCAATCATGAACAATGTACTTGAGGTCTCCTAGACTACATACTTGTCAACGTCCTGGATGCTCTAGAATGCTACTCCTAGGTCACACCAGATCTAGCCCTCGCTCCTTCCCTTTCATCCTTCAAAGCTCAGCACTTAGGGCTTCCAAAATTACACATACACAGTCAACACCATGACTAGTCTAGGACTTCCAAGACTTCCCTTTCTTCTGCAATTTGTCTCCTTAAATTGTCCATATCTAGGGCTATTCCAAACAACCCACCAACAATGATAAGATGCATTCTAAAGGGATTCCAAAATTAACCATACACAGTCAACACCATGACTATTCTAATGCTTCCAAGACTGCCCTTTTTTCTGCAACTTGTCTCCTTAAATTGTCCAGGTTTAGGGCTATGCCAAATAACCAACCATCAGTGATAAGATGTGTTCTATATCCTTGTTCTTAGACAAAATTACAACTGTTGTTCAAACCTCTGAACAAACCTTCTCTTTTCCTTTACCACATCACCCTGGTCGTTGTCCTTCTTCCATCCCTGTACTTGTTTCATGCGATCCAATCCTCATGACATAACAAAACAACCTTATTCTAGGTTTTATGGCCCTCTAATATGGTAAAGGAGTCTGCGGCTAGTTTATAGAAGTACCATTGCTATTAGCCCAAAACATTAGACACTTTTCTTGATTTCAACCCCACACCTTGGGCACCAAATCCCAACGCTTGTGTTCTTTCTCAACAAAAGGAAAAACCCTTTTGTGGTGCAAACTCACACAAACCCAAGCATAGTTGGTCTGACAGTGATGATTCCTCCATCTGTAGAGATCAAATCCTATAGAAGCACATTTCACTTAACCTTGCACTTCCATAGGTGGAATCGATCTGAGATATGCAAAGAAGCTTCAATGATACTTTTCTCCCAAAGAATTCTTTGAGATCGTCTCTGATGTCTGCAGTCACATTATTTAAATCCAAAACCTTTTTTTATATCACTGCAACCCTTTTAATTTTGTGTTGTGTTGACGTAAACATGATGTTATAGCCAAACAATTGCACGACTTTATACATCGTTGGGTGTTTCAATCGCTTATGCCTGCTAGAAGAATTGAAGGGATTGGAGGTCAATGTCTACATAGAAGTATAAAAAGGAATGATTTTTATAGTCGTAGAACGAACAAAGAAAGAATTCACGATAGGTATGAGAGGAACACCTTTGTATTGGATTTCTTTATGCTAAAAACAATCTCCAATGAAAAATAATCACCAACCCAGATTTTGTATAAGCTACAATAGCGGTAGGAAGAAATTGTGAAGAAGATAACAATTTTCTTGTATGACAACTCATTGACCAAAACTATACACCAAAGATCTATTATATGAGATTCATTTTGTCTGATTTGGTAACTAGCAAGGTTAGCAAGGTGTACGAGAGCTATATTTCCCATAAACATAAGGAAACCAATGTTTTCTGCATTGATTCTCCTCACATGCATGGGTGGCCTAATCTTGTTGTATGCTCCAAATATCGTTGAAATCACCACCTAGCATGTGATCTTCTCCGTGGCCTTTTTGTTTTCATCAGACACAACAAACTGTAAGCTACCATGATTGGAAAAGCTATTGTATCTACTTGTCATCCTTTTACTCCTATGTGACACTGCAAAAATATGCATTGAATTCCTAGACCGAAAAGTGTGAGGACTGATAGATTTCATACCCAACGAAATTTCTTTCTTAGCAGATAATTTCCATTTGCTCATATTAAATGTGAAGTTAAATATATGCCCATCCAATCCACATAGGATCATCACCAATGGGATTTATATCAAACTCAATGACCAGATGTTTCTCCAATTTCCAGATAGACAATATTACCCTTTCAATGGCCAAAAGAACCTGAAGAACATTGTGACTACAATTATAGAAAATCTAGTGGGTACTATCAAATATGACCAAATCTCCTTTTTTCCAAGTAGTTTTATTGATGCGTGCTCATGACTGCGGACTGTAAGAGAAAACCCTCTTTAAATGCTCCAACACAGGGAACAACTTGACCTTATGCTCGACTTTCATCTAAATTACAAAACTCATTATAAGATCGATATTTACATATCTTTCCAAAACTTCTACCCTTTCCCCTTTACATATGATAAGCAATTGAAAAATCCCTGATATCCCCTAGAAGTATCGAGCAATTTAAGAAGCTCTGAGATCACCTAGAAAGTATCAAGCACCATGCACAAACCATAAGCATTAGTGATAGTCATAGAATTGGGTTTGGCTAGCACTGCAATAACAAATCGTCTCCTCACGATGAATCTCTAAAACAAACAACCAAAATGTTGGCCTTCACACAAGTACGCACAAGATTATTCATTCAAATTACTATGACATGACTATATTTAATTACTTTTCTCCTACAAAATACTATTGTCCTTTAATACACTGAAATATTTGATTTTTCGCAAATATTTATCCTTTTGTAATGGTTTGGAGGTACTATGTTCTTGGTCATGTGTGTGAAATTCAAGAATTCTTCCTAAACTTTGATATGAAAGTAATAGAAAAGTTATACTTAGGTTCACATCTTTAGTGCTTTATTTTCATGATTGTTGCTACTATAATATTAGCCAAGGGAGGGCAGGAGTGTGTATGGTTAATTCAAGCGTAAGCTTATTGATTTTTCCAGGATACTCAAGAATCAGTTTGAGTCCAAAATCATGAACACAAGCACACTCAAATGTGACAACACTTCTACTTTGCACAACAAAATAATATACATCAGTGAATCAACTAGTGCACATGACAATTTTTTAATTTTCAAACTCTCTACGTATTATATTACAGCCTATAATACAACAATCTTAGGGCTCTCGTGCTAGGGATCATGGCCCTTACATACAACCCTGATATAAAGACACAACAACGGCTTGGTGTCAACTGCTATGACCACCAATCTACCTTCAACAATGTACACTTGACTTACTTGTTGACAACACGCACTATACCCCTTTCAGTCCATGTACCTTGAACACATCTGGCAGGTCATCTTGCCTCCCAATCTGTTGATCTCTTCACCTGCATGTTCAATTGCTACTATCAATGATCACAACTCCTTTTGTGTCATTGAACTTTTGCTCACGGATCTGCCCACTAGTAGCCTTCTAGCTCCATTAAGAATTTTGTTCCTTGGGTGTTTTGGATATGCCCTCTTGTCAACCATATGGCTCCTTTCATAAGCTAAACTAGGGGTCCATTACTCTGCCTTATAACAACCCATTGACTCCTTTCATGAACATTGTACTTGAGGTCTTCTACTCTACCCACTTGTCAACGTCCTGGATGCTCCAGAATGCTACTCCCAGGTCACATTAGATCTGGCCCTCTCGGCTTCCCTTTCATCCTTCAAAGCTCAACCCTTAGGCCTTCCAAAATTACAAACAAACAACCAACTGTGATAAGATGTGTTCTATATCCTTGTTCTTACGGCTAATTAAAACTGTTGTTCAAACTTTGAACAAACCTTCTCTTTTCCTTTACGACATCTCCTTGGTAGCTATCCTTCCATCTCAAAATTCTGTCCACAACAAAGTGTTATCTACCCCCATTTCTAGGATCTCGACGCTCTTCATTCATCATAGATCTAGGCTATTCTTTCATTGTGATTTGGACAAACCATTGGATGGCTCTCTTCTTACGAAGAAACCCTAACTAGGGCATGTCAAAATTGTTGTCCAAAACCTCATGGAAAACCCTCTAACCTTAGCAAATCTATCTCCTTGAGGGCACTGCCATTTAGCCTCCAAGCAACCATGGTTTTGTTCATTTTCTTGACTGATATCCTAGGTCTTGCTATAGATCTCTGCCGCCCCAAATCTAGGGTTACCTTAGACCCGCGGTACCCTTCTTCCACCCCTATACTTGTTTCATTGGTCCTCTAAGGCATGCAACATTACTCCTGCTTTCCTCCAATCCTCACAACATACCAAAACAACCTTATTCTATGTGTTATGGCCCTTTAATATGGCACAAGAATCTGCGGCTAGATCACAGAAGTACCACTGCTATTAGCCCAGAACTTTATACATCATGCGTACCCTTATTTCCATCTGCAAGTCTATTCTCAACCAATTCCCCTATCACAGGTCTAAATTGCATGGAGAAGGTTTGAAGAAGTGGAAGCACTAATTATTTGGGAAGGATACCTTTATTCATAGTGATCACCAGCCTATGCAATACTTGCTCTTCCGAGAGCAAGGTTTGAAGCCAAAATAAGAGGTCAAAAAAGCCTCATCTCCACTAGGGCTAATAAACAAGGTCATAAACTATCTCAAACCCTCCTACGTATAGACTGATTCTCTCCACTACGTACCCTAGACCCTTTATGACTTGCCCTTTTAGTCCATATTTCATCAAGGAACCCCCAAGAACCCTTCCGACCCAGAACACTCTCGAGCGACCCTTTTCCACAAGTCTCTTCCACTACTTGGATGCACATACTTGCCCACTGAAACCCTCACCAAACTTAGCTAGAATCCTCCTTGAACCTGAACCAGAGCATGAGACAAAAAAACAAACACGAAACCATTCTTCTTGCTCTTTATATAGCTCAACTTAGCTCAACTTCCCGAGGTATGCGACCTCCTTGGATCAGTCCTCACTTGAGAAGAATTGCACCTGTTGGATAATCAAATGAGTCTCACAACTCCCCTTCTTATAGTTTTATCATGAGGGTAGCATTTGCCCTCAAATGGTGTCTTTGCAAGCCTAGGCCGACTTGAAGTTTGTAGACAAAACCCAACTAACTTAAGGAAAATTAATTTCCTCATTTGATCAAGACACATCATTGTAGCCTTAGGTCACCCTTGCTCCTCTAAGGGTTCTCCACTTGCAAAAATGAATAAAAAATAATTCCTTTTCTTGATTTCACACCCATACCTTGGGCACAAAATCCGAATGCTTGTGTTCTTTCCCAACAAAAGGGAAAACCCTTTTGTGGTGCAAACTCCCACAAACCCAAGCATAGGTGGTCTCACAGTGATGATTCCTCCAGCAGTAGAGATCCAATCAATCTGAGATATGCAGAGAAACTTCAATGATACTTTTCTCCCAAAAAAAACACTTTGAGATAGTCTCTAATGTCTTCAGTGACATCATTTAAATCCAAAACATTTTTCTATATCACCACAACCCCTCTAATTTTGTGTTTTGTAGATGTAAACATGATGTTGTAGCCAAGCAATTGTGCAACTTTATACATCGTTGGGTGTTTCAATCACTTATGCCTTTTAGAAGAATGGAAGAGATTAGAGGGCTATGTAAGCTAACCCTTGTCACAAGTTCTTAGAGTAAGTCTGCTCGATTTTCTATTTCGAAAGCCCTCCCACCATGGGAATTCAATGTGTTATGGTCTAAATTCTGACTAACATAATTAAAGGCATTTTTTTAATTCAATGTGTTATGGTCTAAATATTCATTGAAACAATTAAAGCACATTTGTTGGTGTGTAGTAGATTATATTTACTACAATCGATCAAAATCATGGATACATGAAATACAAAACCGATTATTCCCCTTTATATAACAAAACTCAAAGACAACTATGTTTCAAATTATGATTAATTATTGCATTAAATTCTCCAATTTAAATTGTATATTGATTTTAATATCTTATTATGTATTTGTTGTAGATATCTTCCTTCTGGTGAGCTCGAGTAAGTGGAGTGTTTATTGTTATATAACAAACTCTAGAGGAGGTGTGTTTGTTATTATGAATAATCATTGGTTTTGAAATATGCTTACCATTTCTATCTATTATTGGATTTTAATGTTATTCACCCCACTTTTTTTCCTTTCAGCTGAGGAGAGGACACTTCAGTAGAAATAATGTGCAAAGGGGAAGTTTGCAATTTTTTGTTTGTCATTATCTACATGTTTTGTTTTTGTTGAGTTTGAGCATAGTCATGCTTTTTTTTGCACTCTTTCAGTTTTGATTTACATTTTTTTCTCATTTCTTGTAGTTTTGTGACTAGTCTTGTTTTTGGTTATTGGGTGTGCAATAGGAAAGGAAGGCAGCAAGGAGAGAAAATCAAAGAGATAAGATGGAGCATATCCTTCATAAATGAAGGTGAATCACCTTAACTATATGCAATGCATTTCACTCACAATTATCTTTCGCTCATTTGTGAATCCATTTGCTTGTTTTCCCATTTATTATATGTTTTATATGTGGTCTCGCCTCAACTATATCGATCTTCTTTGTGTCCTGAACGGCCATAATTATACAGTCTATGAAGGTTAAGGTGAAGATGCCCTAGACATTCTACCAATGCAGCTTGGACGATTGGTGAGCCATATTTTTTTCCTACATAAGAATATTGTCCTTTAATCGACTAAAATATTTGTTTTTTGTGACTTGATTTATCCTTTTGTCATGGTTTCAGGGTAGTATGATCTTGTTAATGGGTTTGAGGTTTGAGATTTTCCAAGAACATTGATACAAAATAAAGGGAAATGTTATATTGAGGTTCACAATTTCAAGGCTTATTGTTTCGGGTTAGGGCTTATTGTTCCGGGTTTTTGCTACTATAACATTAGTCAAGGCAAAACAGGTATTTGTATGATTAAATTTCAAGGCTTATTGTGCATGGTTGTCGCTGCTATAAACTTAGCCAAAGCAAAACAGGTATGTGTATGATTAATTTGTCGCTCTGTATATTTGTTATTCATTTTATGTCGTAGTTTATTTGTGATCTCATATATAATATTACTTTGTGCAGTGAGATACTATAGTTGGAGCGTCTATAATGGTGTCGCGGATGTTTTCTTGCTACACATCACATGCACACTCCCACACAACGTGCCTTGTAGAGGAGATGGGTAAGTTTGAGCAGACAAGCATATTGACACTTCAACCATTCAACCATCCTGCTAACATACAAGTGGACCCTGGGATTTTGGGTGTTCAATATGTTTATATATTCTTGGATTCCTTTTCCGAAAAATTTACATCTTATGAAAATATTGTTTTTATTGCTCGTAGTAGAAGTACGTCTAGTTTATAAAATTTATATTTTTTTGAGATATAAAACAAAATGTAATTGGACTTGAACTAAGTTGCATGAAAAGTTCATACCTTCACACTCTCTAGTTTAAATTCTAATATTTTATTGTATATCTAGTGAAAATGGCTTGTTCCATTGAGCATGAATACATGAAATACAAAATGGACTCTCCCCTTTTATATAACGGCCTTAAAGAAAGGTGTAATATATTAACTTATATAAAGATTCTAATATCTTATTTTGTATCTATTTTAGATGGCTTGTTTTGATGTGCACGAACAAGTGGAATTCAAAAGAGTGTCCATCGTTATAAAACAAAATCAAGGAGAGGTGCGTTTTCTATTATTAATAATTATTGGTTTTGAGATATGCTTACCTTTATTAAATGTGTGTATATTTTAACCTTATTCAACCCACTTCTTTTCCTTTCAGTAGAGGAGGAGAGCACATTGTAGGAGAGGTGATGTGGAAAGGGAATATTTGCAATTTTGCTTTGTTCTTGTGTGCATGTTTTGTTTTCTGAGTTTGAGCATGGCCATGCTTTGTGTTGTACTTATTTTTCATTTCTTGGGTGTGTTGTATTCGTTTTCCTTTGTTTTTTTTTCATGTTTTTTGTAGTTTGTTCTTGGTTTCATTTGTTGGGTGTGCAAAAGGAAATGAAGGAAGCAGACAGAGAAAGTAATGAAGGAAGTTGAAAAAAAAAATGGGGGTTATTGTTCATAAATAAAGGTGAGTTAACATAACTATATGTAGTGCATTTCACTTAGAAGTATCTTTTGTTCATTTGTTGCTCCTCTTGTTTGTTATTCAATTTATTATTTGTTATCTATGCTCTCATAATCAACTATAATGATCTTCTTTATGTAGTGAAGGACTACAATTGTATAATCTACAAAGGAAAAGTGGTGAAGATACACTAGAAATTCTACAAACATGGCACAAAACGATGGGTGAGCCATACTTTTCTCCAAAAAAACACTGCAATATTTGCTTGTTGTGCAACGATTTATCCTTTTGTAATGGTTTGGAATTAGTATGATCTTGTTCATGTGTGTGAAAGTCAAGAATTCTTCCTAAACTTTGATATGAAATAAATATAAAAGTTATACTTAGGTTCACATCTTTAGTGCTTTTTTTTCTTGATTGTTGCTACTATAATATTAGCCTAAGGGAGGGTTTTTCAACAACACTCAAGAATCTGGTTTGAGTCTAAAATCATGAACACAAACACACTCAAATGGAACAACACTTCTACTTTTCACAACGAAATAACATATATACGTGAATTAACTAGTGCACATGAACCTCACCAAACTAAGCCAACATCCTCCTTGAACTTGAACCAAAGCATGAGACGAAAAGACAAACATGAAACCCTTCTTCTTGCTTTTTATTTAGCTCAACTTCATGAGGTATGCGACCTCCTTGGATCAGTCCTCACTTGAGAAGAATTGCACCTGTTGGATAATAAAATGCATTTCACAGCTTCCCTTATTATACTTTTCTCATGAGGGTAGACTTTTCCCTCAAATGGTGTCTTTGCAAGCCTACGCCAACTTGAAGTTTCTAGACAAACCCAAACTAACTTAAGGAAATTAATTTCTTCATTTGATCAAAACCCATCATTGTAGCCTTAGGTCACCCTTCCTCCTCTAAGGGTTCTCCACTTGCAACAATGAATAAATAATAATTTATTTTCTTAATTTCACACCCACACCTTGGGAAAAAAATCCCAATGCTTTTGTTCTTTCCTAACAAAAGGGAAAACCCTTTTGTGGTGCAAACTCACAGAAAGCCAAGCATAGATGGTCTGACAATGATGACTCCTCCATCAATAGAGATGCAATCCTGTAGAAGCACGTTTCACTTAAATTTGCACTTCCATAGGTGGAATCGATCTGAGATATGCAGAGAAGCTTCAATGATGCTTTTATCCCAACAAAAGGGAAAACCCTTTTGTGGTGCAAACTCACACAAACCCAAGCATAGGTGGTCTCACAGTGATGATTCCTCCATCAGTAGAGATCCAATCGATCTGAGATATGCAGAGAAACTTCAATGATACTTTTCTCCCAAAAAAAATACTTTGAGATAGTCTCTAATGTCTTCAGTGACATCATTTAAATCCAAAACATTTTTCTATATCACCGAAACCCCTTTAATTTTGTGTTGTGTAGACGTAAACATGATGGTGTAGCCTAACAATTGTGGGGCTTTATACATCGTTGGGTGTTTCAATCACTTATGCTTGTTAGAAGAATGGAAGAGAATTGAGGGCTATGTTAGCTAACCCTTGTCACAGGTTCTTAGAGTAAGTCTAAAGCCCTCCCACCATGGGAATTCAATGTGTTATGGTCTAAATTCTCACTAGAATAATTAAAGGCATTTGTTGAATTCAATGTGTTCTGGTCTAAATACTGACTGAAACAACTAAAGCACATTTGTTGGTGTGTACATCAAAATCATGGATACATGAAATACAAAATGGATTATTCCCCTCAAAGAAAAGTATGTTTCATATTATGATTAATTACTGCATTCAATTCTTTGTATATTGATTTTAATATCTTATTATGTATTTGTTGTAGATGTCTTCGTTCTGGTGAGCTCGAGCAAGTGGAATAGAAAATGGAGTGTTTATCATCATATAAACAAACTCAAGAGGAGGTGTGTTTGCTATTATGAATAATTATTGGTTTTGAAATATGCTTACCATTACTATCTATGTTTGGATTTTAACGTTATTCACACCACTCTTTTTCCTTTCAGCTGAGGAGAGGACACTGCAGCAGAAATAATGTGCAAAGGGGAAGTTTGCAATTTTTCCATTTATTATATGTTTTATATGTGATCTAACCTCAACTATATCAATCTACTTTGTGTACTGAGCGACGAAAATAATATAGTCTATGAAGGTTAAGGTGAAGATGCCCTAGACATTCTACCAACGCAGCTTGGACGAATGGTGAGGCATATTTTTCTCCTAAATAAGAATATCGTCCTTTAATCGACTGAAATATATGATTTATATGAATTGATTCATCCTTTTGTCATGGCTTCAAGGTAGTATGATCTTGTTAATGGGTTTGAGGTTTAAGATTTTCCTAGAAATTTGATACAGAATAAAGGGAAATGTTATATTGCGGTTCACAATTTCAGGGCTTATTGTTCTTGGTTGTCACTGCTATAACATTAGCCAAGGAAAAACAGGTATGTATATGACTAAATTTCAGGGCTTCTTGTTCATGGTTGTCGCTACTATAACATTAGGCAAAGAAAAATAGGTATGTGTATGATTAATTTGTCGCTCTATATATTTGTTATTCATTTTCTCTCGTGGTTTATTTGTGATCTCATATATTATATTACTTTGTGTTGTGAGTTACTATAGTTGTAGTGTCTAGGATGGCGCAGCGTATGTTTTCTTGCTCCGCATCACATGCACATCTCCACACAACGTGCCTTGGTTTTGAAATATGCTTACCATTGCTACCTATGTTTGGATTTTAATGTCATTCAACGCACTTTTTTTCTTTCAGCTGAGGAGAGGACACTGCAGAAATAATGTGCAAAGGGGAAGTTTGCATTTTTTTGTTTGTTATTGTCTAAGTGTTATGTTTTTGTTGATTTTGAGCATAGTCATGCTTTTTGTTGAACTCTTTTAGCTTTGATTTACATTTTTTTCTCATTTCTTGCAGTTGGTTCTTGGTTTTGTTTATTAGGTGTGCAATAGGAAAGGAAGGCAGTGAGGAGAGGAAATCAAAGAGACAAGATGGAGTTTATCCTTCATAAATGAAGGTGAATCAACTTAACTATATGCAATGCATTTCACTCACAATTATATTTCGATTATCTTTTGCTCATTTGTGAATCCATTTGCTTGTTTTTTCATTTATTATATGTTTTATATGTGGTCTCACCTAACTATATTGATTTGCTTTGTGTACGGAGCGACCATAATTATATAGTCTATGAAGGTTAAGGTAAAGACGCCCTAGACATTCTACCAACGTAGCTTCAACGATTGGTGAGCCATATTTATTTCCTACATAAGTATATTGTCCTTTAATTGATTGAAATATTTGTTTTTTATGAATTGATTCATCCTTTTGTCATGGCTTCAGGGTAGTATGATCTTGTTAATGGGTTTGGGGTTTGAGATTTTCCAAGAAATTTGATACAAAATAAGAACTTTGATACAAAATAAAGGGAAATTATATTGTAGTTCATAATTTCAGGGCTTATTTTTCATGGTTGTCGTTGCTATAACATTAGCCAAGGAAAAACATGTATGTGAATGATTAAATTTCAGGGCTAATTATTCATAGTTGTCGCTGCAATAACATTAGACGAAGCAAAGCAGGTATGTGTATTATTAATTGGTCACTCTGTATATTTGTTATTCATTTTCTATCATGGTTTATTTGTGATCTCATATATTATATTACTTTGTGAAGAGAGCTACTATAGTTGCAGTGTCTAAGATGGCGCAGCGGATGTTTTCTTGCTCCACATCAGATCCACACCCCCACACAACGAGCCATGTAGAGGAGTTGGGTAAGGTCATGCAGACAAGCATACTGACCCTTTAACCAATCAACCATCGTGCTAACATATAACACTACTGCCTTGTGAACCCTCAGATTTTGGGTGTTCAATATGTTTATATATGCTTGGATTCCTTTTTCTAAAAATTTACATCTTATGAAAATATTGTTTGTATTACTCATAGTAGAAGTACGTCTAGTTTATAAAATTTATATATTTTTTTTGAGATTTACAACAAAATTTAACTCGAC
The DNA here is from genome assembly GCA_034641835.2 of Pinus albicaulis. Taxonomy (NCBI): domain Eukaryota; kingdom Viridiplantae; phylum Streptophyta; class Pinopsida; order Pinales; family Pinaceae; genus Pinus; species Pinus albicaulis. The sequence continues at coordinate 1,024,847,954 of CM076583.1, read as the reverse complement.
TCGAACTATAAGTTGCATGACAAGTTCATACCTTCACACTTTCTATTTTAAATTCTCTCATAAATCTAATATTTTATTGTATATCTACTGAAAATGGCTCGTTCCATTGAGCATGAATACATGAAATACAAAATGGACTCTCACATTTTATTTAACAATCTTAACTGAAGGTGTGTTTTACGATTAATTATTGTGTTTGACTCTTTAGTTTAACTTATAAAACAATTCTAATATTTTATTTTGTATCTGTTGTAGATGGCTTGTTTTGTTGAGCACAAACAAGTGGAACTCAAAAGAGATTGTTCTTCATTATAAAACGAACTCTAGGGGAGGTGCGTTTTCTATTATGAATAATTATTGGCTTTGAAATATGCTTACCATTACTAAATGTGTGTATATTTTAACCTTATTCAACCCACGTTTTTTCCTTTCTGCAGAGGAGAGCACATTGTAGGAGAGGTGATGTGGAAAGGGGATATTTGTAATTTTTCTTTGTTCTTGTGTCCATGTTTTGTTTTATGAGTTTGAGCATGGCCATGCTTTGTGTTGTAATTATTTTCCTTTTTTTTTTTTGGCTCTTTTTTTGTAGTTTGGTCTTGCTTTCATTTCTTGGGTGTGTTGTACTCGTTTTCCTTCGTTTTTTTTTCCATGTTTTTTGTAGTTTGGGCTTGGTTTCATTTGTTGGGTGTGCAAAAGGAAATGCAGGAAGCTGACAAAGAAAATGGGGGTTACCTTCATAAATAAAGGTGAGTTAAAATAGCCATATCTAGTGCATTTCACTTAAAAGTATCTTCTTCTAATTTGTTGCTCTTCACTTAAAAGTATCTTCTTCTAATTTGTGGCTGAAAAAGAAAATGGGGGTTACTTTCTTAAATAAAGGTGAGTTAACATACCCATATCCAGTGCATTTCACTTAAAAATATCTTCTTCTAATTTGTTTCTCCTCTTGTTTGTTATTCAATTTATTATGTGTTATCTATGCTCTCATAATCAACTATAATGATCTTCTTTTTGTAGTGAACGACTACAATTGTATAATATACAAAGGTCAACTGGTGAAGATACACTAGAAATTCTATAAACTTGCACAAAAGGATGGGTGAGCCATAATTTTCTCCTACAAAATACTATTGTCCTTTAATATACTGAAATATTTGCTTTTTGCGCAACAATTTATCGTTTTGAAATGCTTTGGAGGTAGTATGGTCTTGGTCATGTGTGTGAAATTGAAGAATTCTTCCTAAAACATTGATATGAAAGAAATAGAAAATTTATACTTAGGTTCACATCTTTAGTGCTTTTTTTTCTTGATTGTTGCTACTATAATATTAGCCAAAGGGAGGGCAGGTATGTGTATGGTTAATTCAAGTGTAAGCTTGTTGATTTTTCAATGACACTCAAGAATCTGGTTTGAATCTAAAATCATGAACACAAACACACTAAAATACGACAACATTTCTACTTTGCACAACGAAATAACATATATCAGTGAATCAACTAGTCTACGCATTATATTATAAAATATAATACAACAGTTTTAGGGCTCCCGTACTAGGGATCATGGGCCTTACATACAACCCTTGTATTAGGACATAACAACGACTTAGTGTCAATGACTTGACCTACTTGTTGACAAAACACACTATGGCCCTTTAAATCCACGTACCTTGAACACATCTGGCGGGACCTCTTGCCTCCCAATCTGTTGATCACTTCACTTGCATGTTCAACTGCCACTATCAATGATCACAACTCCTTTTGTCTCACCGAACTTTTGCTCACGGATCTGCCCACTAGCAACCTTCTAGCTCCATTAAGAAGTCTGCTCCTTGGGTCTTTTGGTTATGCCCTCTTGTCAACCATATGGCTCCTTTCATAAGATGAACTAGGGCTCCATTACTCTGCCTCCTAACAACCCATTGATTCCTTTCATGAACACTGTACTTGATGTCTTCTAGACTACCCACTTGTCAACGTTCTGGATGCTCTAGAATGCTACCCCTAGGTCACATTAGATCTAGCCATCTTGTCTTCCCTTTCATGCTTCAAAGCTCAACCCTTAGGGCTTCCAAAATTACACATACACAGTCAACACCATAACTAATCTAGGACTTCGAAGACTGCACTTTCTTCTGGAATTTGTTTCGTTAAATTGTCCTAATCTAGGGCTATTGCAAACAAACAACCAATTGTGATAATATGTGTTCTATATCCTTGTTCTTAGGGCTAATTTCAACTGTTGTTCAAACCTTCTCTTTTCCTTTACTACATCACCTTGGTTGCTATCCTTCCATCTTAAACTTCTACCCACAACAAAGAGTCATCTGCCCCCATTTCTAGGCTCTCTTGACCCTCTTCATTCAACATAGATCTAGGCTATTCTTTGACTGTGATTTGGAAAAACCATAGGATGGCTCTCTGCCTAGGAGGAAGCCCTAACTAGGGCATATCAAAGTTGTTGTCCAAAACCTCATGGACAACCCTCCAACCTTAGAAAATCTATCTCCTTGAGTGTGCTACCACTTATCCTCCAAGCAACCTCGGTTATTGTCATTTTCTTGACTGATATCCTAGGCCTTGCTACAAATCTCTACCGCCCAAAATGTAGGGTTACCTCAGACCTGTGGTTGCCTTATTGCAACCCTATACTTGTTTCATTGGTCCCCTGAGGCATGTATCGTTACTCCTGCTATCCTCCAATCCTCACAACATACCAAAACAACCTTATTCTAGGTGTTATGGCCCTTTAATATGATACAGGAGTCTGCGGCTAGATCACAAAAGTACCACTACTATTAGCCCAGAACTTTCGGCGCTTTTCCACAAGTCTCTTCCACTACTTGGATGCACATACTTTCCCATTGAAAGCCTCACCAAACTCAACCAGCATCCTCCTTGAACCTGAACCAGAGAATGAGACAAAAATACAAACATGAGTGACGAAACCCTTCTTATTTCTCTTTATCTAGCTCAACTTCCTGAGGTATGCGACCTCCTTGATCAGTCCTCACTTGAGAAGATTTACACCTGCTGGATAATGAAATGAGTTTCACAACTTCCCTTCTTATAGTTTTCTCATGAGGGTAGACTTTGCCCTCAAATGGTGTCTTTCCAAGCCTAGGGAGACTTGAAGTTTCTAGACAAACCCCAACTAACTTAAGGAAAATTAATTTCTTCATTTGATCAAGACCCATCATTGTAGCCTTAGGTCACCCTTGTTCCGCTAAGGATTCTCCACTTGCAACAATGAATAAATAATAATTCCTTTTCTTGATTTCAGACCCACACCTTGGGCACCAAACCCTTTTGTGGTGCAAACTCACACAGACCCAAGCGTAGTTGGTCTGACAGTGATGACTCCTCCATACTCCTCCATATGTAGAGATCCAATCCTGTAGAAGCACATTTCACTTAACTTTGCACTTCCATAGGTGGAATCAATCTGAGATAGGTAGAGAAGCTTCAATGATACTTTTATCCCAAAGAATTTTTTGAGATTGTCTCTAATATTTGCAGTCACATCATTTAAATCCAAAATATTTTTTTATATCACCGCAACCCCTTTATTTTTGTGTTGTATTGACGTAAACAAGATGTTGTAGCCAAATAATTGTGCGGATTTATACATCGTCACTTCCATAGGTGGAATTGACCTGAGATATGCAGAGAAGCTTGAATGATACTTTTCTGCCAAATAATTCTTTGAGATCTGTCTGTAGTCACATCATTTAAATCCAAAACCTTTTTTATATCACTGCAACCCCTTTAATTTTGTGTTCTGTTGACGTAAACATGACGTTGTAGCCAAACAATTGTGCGGATTTATACATCGTTGGGTGTTTCAATCGCTTCTTTCTGTTAGAATAACGGAAGAGATTAGAGGGCTATGTAAGCTAACCCTTGTCACAAGTTCTTAGAGTAAGTCTACTTAATTTTCAATTTCGAAAGCCCTCCCACCATGGGAATTCAATGTGTTATGGTCTAAATTCTGACTAAAATAATTAAGGGCATTTGTTGAATTCAATGTGTTTATTGACTGAAACAATTAAAACGCATTTGTTGTTGTGTAGTAGGTTATATTTACTACAATCAATTAAAATCATGGATACATGAAATACAAAATGGATTAGTGCCCTTTATATAACAAAACTCAAAGACAAGTATGTTTCATATTATGATTAATTATTGCATTCGATTCTCCAATTTAAATTGTATATTGATTTTAATATCTTATTATGTATTTGTTGTAGATGTCTTTGTTGTGGCGAGCTCGAGTAAGTGGAATACAAAATGGAGTGTTTATCGTTATATAAAAAACTCTAGAGGTGTGTTTACTATTATGAATAATTATTGTTTTTGAAATATGCTTACCATTACTATCTATGTTTGGATTTTAATGTTATTCAACCCAATTTTTTCCTTTCAGCTGAGGAGAGGACACTACAATCGAAATAATGTGCAAAGGGGTAGTTTGCAATTTTTTGTTTGTTATTGTCTACATGTTTTGTTTTTGTTGATTTTGAGCATAGTCGTGCTTTTTGTTGCACTCTTTTAGCTTTGATTTACATTTTTTTCTCGTTTCTTGTAGTTTGGTCTTGGTTTTGTTTATTAGGTGTGGAATAGGAAAGGAAGGCAGCAAGGAGAGGAAATCAAAGAGATAAGATGGAGGTTATCCTTCATAAATGAAGGTGAATCACCTTAACTATATGCAATTCAATTCACTCACAATTATCATTTCACTCACAATTATCATTTGATTATCCTTCGCTCATTTGTGAATCCATTTGCTTGTTTTTTCATTTATTATATGTTTTATATGTGGTCTCACCTCAGCTATATTGATCTGCTTTGTGTACTTAGGGACCACATTTATATAGTCTATGAAGGTTAAGGTGAAGATGCCCTAGACATTCTACCGACGCAGCTTAAGGTGAAGATGCCCTAGACATTCTACCAACGCAGCTTGGACGATTGGTGAGCCATATTTTTTTCCTACATAAGTATATTGTCCTTTAATCGACTAAAATATTTGTTTTTTATGAATTTTTTCATCCTTTTGTCATGGCTTCAGGGTACTATGATCTTGTTAATGGGTTTGAGGTTTGAAAGATTCCAAGAACTTTGATACAAAATAAAGGGAAATTATATTGAGGTTCACAATTTCAGGGCTTATTCTTCATGGTTGTCGCTACTATAACATTAGCCAAGGCAAAAAAGTATGTGCATGATTAAATTTCAGGGCTTATTATTCATACCTTCACACTCTCTAGTTTAAATTCTATTAGAAATCTAATATTTTATTGTATATCTAGTGAAAATGGCTTGTTCCATTGAGCATGAATACATGAAATACAAAATGGACTCTCCCATTTTATATAATAGTCTTAAACGAAGGTGTGTTTCTTATGACAATTAATTATTGCACTTGACTCTTTAGTTTAACTTATATAACGATTCTAATATTTTATTTTGTATTTGTTGTAGATGGCTTGTTTTGATGAGCATGAACAAGTGGAATTCAAAAGAGAGTGTTTGTTGTTATAAAACAAACTCTAGGGAAGGTGCGTTTTCTATTATGAATAATTACTGGCTTTGAAATATGCTTACCATTACTAAATGTGTGTATATTTTAACCTTATTCAACCCACTTTTTTTCCTTTCGGCAAAGGAGAGCACATTGTAGGAGAGGTGATGTCGAAAGGGGATATTTTCAATTTCTTTTATTGTTGTGTCCATGTTTTGTTTTCTGAGTTTGAGCATGGCCATGCTTCGTGTTGTACTTATTTTCCTTCTTCTTTTTTTGGCTCTTTTTTGTAGTTTGGTCTTGCTTTTATTTCTTGGGTGTGTTGTACTTGTTTTCCTTTTTTTTCCACGTTTTTTGTAGTTTGGTCTTGGTTTCATTTGTTGGGTGTACAAAAGTAAATGAAGGAAGCTGACAGAGAAAGAAATGAAGGAAGATGAAGGAAGCTGACAAAAAAAATGGGGGTTATTGTTCATAAATAAAGGTGAGTTAACATACCCATATGTAGTGCATTTCACTTAAAAGTATCTTCTGCTAATTTGTGGCTCCTCTTGTTTGTTATTGAATTTATTATGTGTTATCTATACTCTCATAATCAACTATAATGATCTTCTTTATGTATTGAACAACTATAGTATGCAAAGGTCAAGTGGTGAAGATACACTAGAAATTCTATAAACTTGGCACAAAAGGATGGGTGAGCCATAATTTTCTCCTGCAAGATACTATTGTCCTTTAATATACTGAAATATTTGCTTTTTTCGCAACGATTTATCCTTTTGTAATGGTTTGGAGGTAGTATGATCTTGGTCATGTGTGTGAAATTCAAGAATTCTTCCTAAAAGTTTGATATGAAAGAAATAGAAAAGTTATAAATAGGTTCACATCTTTAGTGCTTTTTTTTCTTGATTGTTGCTACTATAATATCGACCAAAGGGAGGGCTGGTATGTGTATGGTTAATTCAAGTGTAAGCTTGATGGTTTTTCAACGACATTCAAGAATCTGGTTTGAGTCTAAAATCATGAACAAAAACACACTCAAATGCGACAACACTTCTACTTTGCACAACGAAATAACATATATGAGTGAATCAACTAGTCTACGTATTATATTACAAACTATAATACAACAGCCTTTGGGCTCTCGTACTAGGGATCATGGGCCTTACATACAACCCTGATATAAGGACACAACAATGACTTGGTGTCAACTGCTATGACCACAAATCTACCTTAATCAAAGTACACTTGACCTACTTGTTGAGAACACGCACTATAGCCCTTTGAGTCCACGTACCTTGAACACATCTCGCGGGTCCTCTTGCCTCCCAATCTGTTGATCACTTTACTTGCATGTTCACCTGCCACTATCAATGATCACAACTCCTTTTGTGTCACTGAACTTTTTCTCACGGATCTGCCCACTGGCAGCCTTCTAAATCCATTTAGAATTATGCTCCTTGGGTCTTCTGGATATGCCCTCTTGTCAAGCATATGGCTCCTTTCATAAGCTGAACTAGGGCTCCATTACTCTGCCTCCTAACAACCCATTGATTCCTTTCATGAACCCTGTACTTGAGTTCTTCAAGACTACCCACTTGTCAATGTCCTGGATGCTCCAGAATGCTACTCCTAGATCACATTAGATCTAGCCCTTTCGGGTTCCCTTTCATCCTTCAAAGCTCAACCCTTAGGGCTTCCAAATATACAAATATAAAGTAAACACCATGACTAATCAAGGACTTCAAAGACTGCCCTTTCTTCTGGAATTTGTTTCCTTAAATTGTCATGATTTAGGGCTATTACAAACAAACAACCAACTATGATAAGATGTGTTATATATCCTTGTTCTTAGGGCTAATTACAATTGCTTTTCAAACCTTCTCTTTTCCTTTACTACATCACCTTGGTTGCTATCCTTCCATCTCAGACTTCTACCTACAACAAAGAGTCATCTACCCCAATTTCTAGCGTCTCGAACCTCTTCATTCATTATAGATCTAGGCTATTCTTTGACTATGATTTGGAAAAACCATAGGATGGCTCTCTGCCTAGGAAGAAGCCCTAACTAGGGCATATCAAAATTGTTGTTCATAACCTCATGGAAAACCCTCCAACCTTATCAAATCTATCTCCTCGAGTGCACTACCACTTAGCCTCCAATAAACCACGGTTCTTGTCATTTTCTTGAATGATATCCTAGGCCTTGCTACAGATCTCTGCCACCCCAAATGTAGGGTTACGTCAGACCTGCGGTACCCTTCTTCCAGCCCTATACTTGTTTCATTGGTCCTATGAGGCATTCAGCATTACTCCTGCTTTCCTCCAATCCTCACAACATACCAAAACAACCTTATTCTAGGTGTTATGGCCCTTTAATATGGTACAGGATTCTGCAGCTAGATCACAGAAGTACCACTGCTATTAGCCCAAAACTTTCGTCCCTTTTCCACAAGTCTCTTCCACTACTTAGATGCACATACTTGCCCACTGAAACCCTCATCGAACTCAGCTAGCATCCTCCTTGAACCTGAACCTGAGCACGAGACAAAAATACAAACACGAGTGACGAAACCCTTCTTCTTGTTCTTTATCTAGCTCAACTTCTTGAGGTATGCAGCCTCCTTGGATCAGTCCTCACTTGAGATGAATTGCACTTGTTGGATAATCAAATGAGTTTCACAACTTCCCTTCTTATAGTTTGCTCATGAGGGTAGACTTTGCCCTCAAATGGTATCTTTCCATGCCTAGGGCGACTTGAAGTTTCTAGACAAACCCAAAATAACTTAAGGAAAGAAAAATTAATTTCTTCATTTGATCAAGACCCATCATTGTAGCCTTTAGGTCACCCTTGCTCCGCTAAGGATTCTCCACTTGCAACAATGAATAAATAATAATTCCTTTTCTTAATTTCACACCCACAACTTGGGCACAAAATCCCAATGCTTGTGTTCTTTCCCAACAAAAGGGAAAACCCTTTTGTGGTGCAAACTCACACAAACCCAAGCATAGTTGGTCTGATAGTGATGACTCCATTTGTAGAGATCCAATCCTATAGAAGCACATTACACTTAATTTTTCAATTCCGTAGGTGGAATCAATTTGAGATATGCAGAGAAGCTTCAATTATACTTTTCTCCCAAAGAATTCTTTGAGATTGTCTCGGATGTCTACAATCACATCATTTAAATCCAAAATCTTTTTTTATATCACCGCAACCCCTTTAATTTTGTGTTGTATTGACGTAAACATGATGTTGTAGCCAAACAATTGTGTGACTTTATACGTCGTTGGGTGTTTCAATCTTGTTAGAAGAATGGAAGAGGGTTGAGGGCTATGTAAGCTAACCCTTGTCACAAGTTCTTAGAGTAAGTCAGCTTGATTTTCAATTTCAAAAGCCCTCCCACCATTGGAATTCAATGTGTTATGGTTTAAATTCTGATTAAAATAATTAAGGGCATTTGTTGAATTCAATTTGTTCTGGTCTAAATATTGACTAAAACAATTAAAACGCATTTGTTGGTGTGTAGTAGGTTATATTTACTACAATCAATCAAAATCATGGATACATGAAATACAAAATGGATTAGTCCCCTTTATATAAAAAAAACTCAAAGAAGTATGTTTCATATTATGATTAATTATTGCATTCAATTCTCCAATTTCAATTGTATATTGATTTTAATATATTATTATGTATTTGTAATTGTATATTGATTTTAATATATTATTATGTATTTTTTTGTAGATGTCTTCGTTTTGGTGAGCTCGAGTAAATGGAATACAAAATGGAGTGTTTATTGTTATATAAAAAACTCTAGAGGTGTGTTTGCTATTATGAATAATTATTGGTTTTGAAATATGCTTACCATTACTATCTATGTTTGGATTTTAATGTTATTCGTGTGTTTGCTATTATGAATAATTACTGGTTTTGAAATATGCTTACCATTACTATTTATGTTTGGATTTTAATGTTATTCAACCCACTTTTTTCCTTTCAGCTGAGGAGAGGACACTGCAGTAGAAATAATGTGCAAAGGGGAAGTTTGCAATTTTTTGTTTGTTATCGTTTACATGTTTTTTTTAGCATAGTCATGCTTTTTGTTGCACTCTTTTAGCTTTTATTTACATTTCTTTTCTCATTTCTTGTAGTTTGGTCTTGGTTTTGTTTATTAGGTGTGCAAGAGGAAAGGAAGGCAAGGAGAGGAAATCAAAGAGATAAGATGGAGGTTATCCTTCATAAATGAAGGTGAATCACCTTAACTATATGCAATGCATTTCACTCACAATTATCTTTCGATTATCTTTCGCTCGTTTGTGAATCCAATTTTCTTGTTTTTTCATTTATTATATGTTTTATTGTGGTCTCACCTCAATTATATTGATCTCCTTTGTGTACTAAGCGACCACAATTATATAGTCTATGAAGGTAAAGGTGAAGATGCACTAGACATTCTACCAACGCAGCTTGGATGATTCGTGAGCCATACTTTTTTCCTACATAAGTATATTGTCCTTTAATCAACTGAAATATTTGTTTCTTATGAATTGATTCATCCTTTTGTCATGGCTTCAGGGTAGTATGATCTTCTTAACGGGTTTGAGGTTTGCGATTTTCCAAGAACTTTGATACAAAATAAAGGAAATTATATTGAGGTTCACAATTTCAGGGCATATTGTTCATGGTTGTCGCTGCTATAACATTAGCCAAGGAAAAACATGTATGTGCATGATTAAATTTTAGGGCTTATTATTCATGTTTGTCCCTGCTATAACATTACCCAAAGCAAAGCAGGTATGTGTATGATTAATTTGTCACTCTGTATATTTTTTATTCATTTTCTCTCGTGGTTTACTTGTGATCTCATATATTATATTACTTTGTGCAGTGAGCTACTATATTTGCTTTGTCTAGGATGGCGCAACGAATGTTTTCTTGCTCCACATCACATGCACACCCCCACACAACGTGCCTTATAGAGGAGGTGGGTAAGGTCGTGCAGAAAAGCATACTAACCCTTCAACCAAACAATGATCATGCTAACATACAACACTATTTCCTTGTGGACCCTGGGATTTTGGGTGTTCAATATGTTTATATATGCTTGGATTCCCTTTTCGAAAAAATTACATCTTATGGAAATATTGTTTGTATTACTCGTAGTAGAAGTATGTCTAGTTTATAAAATTTATATTTTATTGAGATTTAGGACAAAATATAACAAGACTCGAACTCTGTTGCATGACAAGTTCATACCTTCACGCTCTCTAGTTTAAATTCTATTAGAAATCTCATATTTTATTGTATATCTAGTGAAAATGGCTTGTTCCATTAAGCATGAATACATGAAATACAAATGGACTCTCCCATTTTATATAACAGTTTTAGACGAAGGTGTGTTTCTTATTACGATTAATTATTGCGTTTGACTCTTTAGTTTAACTTATATAATGATTCTAATATTTTATTTTGTATCTGTTGTAGATGGTCTGTTTTGATGAGGACGAACAAGTGGAATTCAAAAGAGAGTGTTCGTTGTTATAAAACAAACTCTAGGGGAGGTTTGTTTTCTATTATGAATAATTATTGGCTTCGAAATATGCTTGCCATTACTAAATGTGTGTATATTTTAACCTTATTCAACCCACTTTTTTTCCTTTCAGCAGAGGAGAGCACATGAGGCGATGTGGAAAGGGGATATTTGCAATTTTTCTTTGTTCTTGTGTCCATGTTTCGTTTTCTGAGTTTGAGCATGGCCATGCTTTGTGTTGTACTTATTTTCCTTCTTTCTTTTTTTTGACTCTTTTTTGTAGTTTGGTCTTGCTTTCATTTCTTGGGTGTGTTGTACTCGTTTTCCTTTTTTTTTCCACGTTTTTTGTAGTTTGGTCTTGGTTTCATTTGTTGGGTGTGCAAAAGGAAATGAAGGAAGCTGGCAAAGAAAATGGGGGTTATTGTTCATAAATAAAGGTGAGTTAACATACCCATATGCAGTGCAATTCACTTAAAAGTATCTTCTGCTAAATTGTGGCTCTTGTTGTTTGTTATTCAATTTATTATGTGTTATCTATGCTCTCATAATCAACTATAATGATCTTCTTTATGTAGTGAACGACTACAATTTTATAATATACAAAGGTCAAGTGGTCAAGATACACTAGAAATTCTATAAAATTGGCACAAAAGGATGGGTGAGCCATAACTTTCTCCTACAAAATACTATTGTCCTTTAATATATTAAAATATTTTCTTTTTGCGCAATGATTTATCCTTTTGTAAACTTGGCACAAAAGGATGGGTGAGCCATAATTTTCTCCTACAAAATACTATTGTCCTTTAATATATTGAAATATTTGCTTTTTACGCAACAATTTATCCCTTTGTAATGGTTTGGAGGTAGTATGATCTTAGTCATGTGTGTGAAATTCAGGAATTCTTCATAAAACTTTGATATGAAATAAATAGAAAAGTTATATACTTAGGTTCATATCTTTAGTGCTTTTTTTCTTGATTGTTGCCACTATAATATTAGCCAAAGGGAGGGCAAGGTGTGTGTATGGTTAATTCAAGCGTAAGCTTGTTGATTTTTCAACGACACTCAAGAATTTGGTTTGATTCTAAAATAATGAACACAAACACACTCAAATACAACAACACTTCTACTTTGCACAACGAAATAACAGATATCAGTGAATCAACTAGTCTACGTATTATACTACAAACTATAATACAACAGTCTTAGGGCTCTCGTACTAGGGATCATGGGCCTTACATACAACCTTGATATAAGGACACAACGACTTGGTGTCAACTGCTATGACCACCAATCTACCTTAAACAAAGTACACTTGACCTACTTGTTGACTACACACACTATAGCCCTTTGAGTCCACGTACCTCGAACACATATGGTGGGTCCTCTTGCCTCCCAATCTGCTGATCACTTCACTTGCATGTTCAACTGCCACTATCAATGATCACAACTCCTTTTGTGTCACTGAAATTTTTCTCACGGATTTTCTCACTAGCAGCCTTCTAGCTCCATTAAAGAGTCTGCTCCTTAGGTATTCTGGATATGCCCTCTTTTCAACCATATGGCTCCTTTCATAAGCTAAACTAGGGCTCCATTACTCTGCCTCCTAACAACCCATTGATTCCTTTCATCAACACTGTACTTGAGGTCTTCTAGACTACCCACTTGTCAACATCCTGGATGCTCCATAATGCTACTCCTAGGTCACATTAGATCCAGTCCTCTCGGCTTCCCTTTCATCCTTCAAAGCTCAACCCTTAAGGCTTCCAAAATTACACATACACAGTCAACACCATGACTAATCTAGGACTTCGAAGACTGCCCTTTCTTCTGGAATTTGTTTCCTTAAATTGTCTTGATCTAGGGCTATTATCTAGGGCTATTACAAACCAACAACCAACTATGATAAGATGTGTTCTATATCCTTGTTCTTAGGGCTAATTACAACTGTTGTTCAAACCTTCTATTTTCCTTTACTACATCACCTTGGTTGCTATCCTTCCATCTCAAACTTCTACCCACAATAAAGAGTCATCTACCCCCATTTCTACGGTCTCGACCCTCTTCATTCATCATAGATCTAGGCTATTCTTTGACTGTGATTTGGAAAAACCATAGGATGGCTCTCTGCCTAGGAAGAAGCCCTAACTAGGTCATATCACAATTGTTGTCCAAAACCTCATGGACAACCCTCCAACCTTAGCAAATCTATCTCCTTAAGTGCGCTAGCACTTAGCCTCCAAGTAACCATGTTTCTTGTCATTTTCTTGACTGATATCCTACAACTTGCTACAGATCTCTGCCGCCCCAAATGTAGGGTTACCTCAAACCTGCGGTACCGTTCTTCCAGCCCTATACTTGTTTCATTGGTTCTTTGAGGCATGCAACATTACTCGTGCTTTCCTCCAATCCTCACAACATACCAAAACAACCTTATTCTAGGTGTTATGGCCCTTTAATATGGTACATGAGTCTGCAGCTAGATCACAGAAGTACCATTGCTTTTAGCCCGGAACTTTTGGCCCTTTTCCACAAGTCTCTTCCACTACTTGGATGCACATATTTTCCCACTGAAACCCTCACCAAACTCAACCAACATCATCCTTGAACCTGAACTAGAGCACGAGACAAAAAGACAAACACGAAACCTTTCTTCTTGCTCTTTATCTAGCTGAACTTCCTGAGGTATGCGGCCTCCTTGGATCAGTCCTCACTTGAGAATAATTGCACCTGTTGGATAAGAAAACGAGTTTCACAACTTCCCTTCTTGTAGTTTTCTCATGAGGGTAGACTTTTCCCTCAAATGGTGTCTTTCCAAGCCTAGGGCGACTTGAAGTTTCTAGACAAACCCCAACTAACTTAAGGAAAATTAATTTCTTCATTTGATCAAGACCCATCATTGTAGCCTTAGGTCACCCTTGCTTCGCTAAGGATTCTCCACTTGCAACAATGAATAAATAATAATTCCTTTTCTTGATTTCACACCCACACCTTGGGGCAGCAAATCCCAATGCTTGTGTTCTTTCCCAACAAAAGGGAAAACCCTTTTGTGGTGCAAACTCACACAAACCCAAGCATAGTTGGTCTGACAGTGATGACGACTCCATTTGTAGGGATCCAATCCTATAGAAGCACATTACACTTAACTTTGCACTTCCATAGGTGGAATCGATCTGAGATATGCAGAGCAGCTTCAATGATACTTTTCTCCCAAAGAATTCTTTGAGATCTGTCTGTAGTCACATCATTTAAATCCAAAACCTTTTTTTATATCACTACAACCCCTTTAATTTTGTGTTTTGTTGACGTAAACATGACGTTGTAGCCAAACAATTGTGCGGATTTATACATCGTTGGGTGTTCCAATCGCTTCTTTCTGTTAGAAGAATGGAAGAGATTAGAGGGCTATGTAAGCTAACCCTTGTCACAAGTTCTTAGAGTAAGTCTACTTAATTTTCAATTTCGAAAGCCCTCCCACCATGTGAATTCAATGTGTTCTAGTCTAAATATTGACGGAAACAATTAAAACGCATTTGTTGGTGTGTTGTAGGTTATATTTACTACAATTGATCAAAATCATGAATACATGAAATACAAAATGGATTAGTCCCCTTTATATAGCAAAACTCAAAGACAAGTATGTTTCATACTATGATTAATTATTGCATTCAATTCTCCAATTTAAATTTTATATTGATTTTAATATCTTATTATGTATTTGTTGTAGCTATCTTCTTTAAGACAAGTATGTTTCATACTATGATTAATTATTGCATTCAATTCTCCAATTTAAATTTTATATTGATTTTAATATCTTATTATGTATTTGTTGTAGCTATCTTCTTTCTGGTGAGCTTGAGTAAGTGGAATACAAAATGGAGTGTTTATAGTTATATAAAAAACTCTAGAGGTGTGTTTTCTATTATGAATAATTATTGGTTTTGAAATATGCTTACCATTACTATTTATATTTGGATCTTAATGTTATTCAACACACTTTTTTCCTTTCAGATGAGGAGAGGACATGTAGAGGACATGCAGTAGAAATAATGTGCAAAGGGGAAGTTTGCAATTTTTTGTTTGTTATTGTCTACATGTTTTGTTTTTGTTGATTTTGAGCATAGTCATGCTTTTTGTTGCACTCTTTTAGCTTTGATTTACATTTTCTTTTCACATTTCTTGTAGTTTGGTCTTGGTTTTGTTTATTAGGTGTGCAATAGGAAAGAAAGGCAGCTAGGAGAGGAAATCAAAGAAATAAGATGGAGGTTATCCTTCACAAATGAAGGTGAATCACCTTAACTATATGAGTGCATTTCACTCACAATCGATTAGCTTTCACTCATTTGTGAATCCATTTTCTTGTTTTTTCATTTATTATATGTTTTATATGTGGTCTCACCTCAACTCTATTGATCTCCTTTGTGTACTGAGCAACCACAGTTATATAGTCTATGAAGGTTAAGGTGAAGACGCTCTAGACATAGCTTGGATGATTGGTGGTGAAGACGCTCTAGACATAGCTTGGATGATTGGTGAGCCATACTTTTTTCCTACATAAGTATATTGTCCTTTAATCGACTGAAATATTTGTTTTTTTATGAATTGATTCATCCTTTTTCATGGCTTTAGGGTAGTATAATCTTGTTAATGGGTTTAAGGTTTGAGATTTTTCAAGAACTTTGATACAAAATAAAGGGAAATTATATTGAGGTTCACAATTTCAGGGCTTATTGTTCATGGTTGTTGTTATAACATTAGCTAAGGCAAAACAGGTATGTGCATGATTAAATTTTAGGGCTTATTATTGATGTTTGTCGTTGCTATAACATTAGCCAAAGCAAAGAAAGTATGTGTATGATTAATTTGTCGTTCTGTATATTTGTTATTCATTTTCTCTCGTGATTTATTTGTGATCTCATATATTATATTACTTTGTGCAGTGAGCTACTATAATTGTGGTGTCTAGGATGGCGCAGCAGATGTTTTCTTGCTCCACATCACATGCACACCCCCACACAATGTGCCTTGTAGAGGAGGTGGGTAAGGTCGTGTAGACAAGCACACTGACCCTTCAACTAATCGACCATCATGCTAACATACAACACTATGCCTTGATCCTGGGATTTTGGGTGTTTAATATGTTTATATACGCTTGGATTCCTTTTTTCGAAAAATTTACATCTTATGAAAATATTGTTTGCATTACTCGTAGTAGAAGTACGTCTAGTTTATAAAATTTATATTTTTTTGAGATTTAGAACAAAATATAACTTGACTCGAACTCAGTTGCATGACAAGTTCATACCTTCTGTTTAAATTCTTTTAGAAATCTAATATTTTATTGTATATCTAGTGAAAAAAATGGCTTGTTCCATTGAGCATGAATACATGAAATGCAAAATGGGCTCTCTCATTTTATATAACAATGTCTCATTTTATATAACAATGTTAAACGAAGGTGTGTTTCTTATTACGATTAATTATTGTGTTTGACTCTTTAGTTTAACTTATATAATGATTCTGGCTTGTTCCATTGAGCATGAATACATGAAATACAAAATGGGATCTCCCATTTTATATATCAATGTGAAACGAAGGTGTGTTTCTTATTACAATTAATTATTGCATTTGACTCTTTAGTTTAAATTATATAATGATTCTAATATTTTATTTTGTATTTGTTGTATATGGCTTGTTTTGATGAGCAAAAACAAGTGAAATTCAAAAGAGAGTGTCTGTCGTTATAAAACAAACTCACAAACTCACAAACTCTAGGGGAGGTGTGATTTCTATTATGAATAATTATATAATTACTGGCTTTGAAATATGCTTACCATTACTAAATGTGTGTATATTTTAACCTTATTCAATCCACTTTTTTTCCTTTCAGCAGAGGAGAGCACATTCTAGGAGAGGCGATGTGGAAAGGGGATATTTGCATTTTCTCTTTGTTCTTGTGTCCATGTTTTGTTTTCTGAGTTTGAGCATGGCCATGCTTTGTGTTGTACTTATTTTCCTTCTTCTTTTTTTGGCTCTTTTTTTGTTGTTGTTTGGTCTTGCTTTCATTTCTTAGGTGTGTTGTACTTGTTTTTCTTTTTTTTCCACATTTTTTATAGTTTGGTCTTGGTTTCATTTGTTGGGTGTGCAAAAGGAAATTAAGGAAGTTGAGGAAATGAAGGAAGATGACAGAGAAAGAAATGAAGGAAGTTGACAAAGAAAATGGGGGTTATTGTTCATAAATAAAGGTGAGTTAACATACCCATATGCAGTGCATTTCACTTAAAAGTATCTTCTGCCAATTTGTGGCTCCTCTTGTTGGTTATTCAATTTATTATTTGTTACCTATGCTCTCATAATGAACTATAATTATCTTCTTTATGTAGTGAACGACTACAATTGTATAATATACAAAGGTCAAGTGGTGAAGATACACTAGAAATTCTACAAACTTGGCACAAAAGGATGGGTGAGCCATGTATTTTGTCCTTTAATATACTAAAATATTTGTTTTTTTGCACAACAATTTATCCTTTTGTAATGGTTTGGAGGTAGTATGATCTTGGTCATTTGTGTGAAATTCAAGAATTCTTCCTAAAACTTTGACATGAAAGAAATAGTACTTAGGTTCACATCTTTAGTTATTTTTTTTCTTGATTGTTGCTACTATAATAATAGCCAAGGGAGGGCAAGTATGTGTATGCTTAATTCAAGCGTGAGCTTGTTGATTTTTCAACGACACTCAAAAATATGATTTGATTGAGTCTAAAATCATGAACACAAACACACTCAAATGCGACAACACTTCTACTTTGCACAACGAAATAACATATATCAGTGAATCAACTAGTCTACATATTATATTACAAACTACAATACAACAGTCTTAGGACTCCCGTACTAGGGATCATGGGCCTTACATATAACCCTGATATAAGGACACAACAACGACTTGGTGTCAATTGCTATGATCACCAATCTACCTTAAACAAAGTACACTTGAACAACTTGTTGACAACACACACTATAGCCCTTTCATTCCACGTACCTTTAACACATATGGTGGGTCCTCTTGCCTCCCAATCTGCTGATCACTTCACTCGCATGTTCAACTGCCACTATCAATGATCACAACTCCTTTTGTGTCACTGAAATTTTGCTCACGGATCTACCCACTGGCAGCCTTCTAGCTCCATTAAGAAGTCTACCCCTTCGGTCTTCTAGAATGCACTCTTGTCAACCATATGGCTCCTTTCATAAGTTGAACTAGGGCTCCATTACTCTGCCTCCTAGCAACCCATTGATTCCTTTCATGAACACTGTACTTGAGGTCTTCTAGACTACGCACTTGTCAATGTCCTAGATGTTCTAAAATGCTACTCCTAGGCAACATTAGGTCTAGCCCTCTCGGCTTCCCTTTCATCCTTCAAAGCTCAACCCTTAGGGCTTCAAAATTACACATACACAATCAACACCATGACTAATCTAGGACTTCGAAGACTGCCCGTTCTTCTGGAATTTGTTTCCTTAAATTGTCCTAATCTAGGGCTATTACAAATAAACAATCAACTGTGATAAGATGTGTTCTATATCCTTATTCTTAGGGATAATTACAACAGTTGTTCAAACCTTCTCTTTCCTTTACTACATCACCTTGGTTGCTATCCTTCCATCTCAAACTTCTACCCACAACAAAGAGTCATCTACCCCCATTCCTAGGGTCAAGACCCTCTACATTCATCATAGATCTAGGTTATTCTTTTATTGTGATTTGGAAAAACCATAGTATGGATGTCTGCCTAGGAAGAAACCATAAATACGGCATATCAAAATTGTTGTCCAAAACCTCATGGACAACCCTCCAACCTTAGCAAATCTCTCCTTGAGTTCACTACCACTTAGCCTCCAAGCAACCACGATTCTTGTCATTTTATTGACTGATATCCTAGGGTTACCTCAGACCTTCGGTACCCTTCTTCCAACCCTATACTTGTTTCATTGGTCCTCTGAGGCATGCAGTGTTACTCCTGCTTTCCTCCAATCCTCACAACATACCAAAAAAACCTTATTATAGGTGTTCTGGCCCTTTAATATGGTACAAGACTCTGCGGCTAGATCGCAGAAGTACCACTGCTATTAGCCCATAACTTTCGGCCCTTTTCCACAAGTCTCTTCCACTACTTGGATGCACATACTTGTTCACTGAAACCCTCACCAAACTCAGCTAGCATCCTCCTTGAACCTGAACCGGAGCATGAGACAAAAAGACAAACACAAAACCCTTCTTCTTGCTCTTTATCTAGCTCAACTTCCTAAGGTATGCGGCCTCCTTGGATCATTCCTCACTTGAGGAATTGCACCTGTTGGATAATCAAATGAGTTTCACAACTTCCCTCCTTATATTTTTCTCATGAGGGTAGACTTTACCCTCAAATGGTGTCTTTCCAAGCCTAAGACGACTTGAAGTTTCTAGACAAACCCCAACTAACTTGAGCAAAATTAATTTCTTCATTTGTTCAAGACCCATCATTGTAGCCTTAGGTCACCCTTGCTCCGCGTAGGATTCTCTAGTTGCGACAATGAATAAATAATAATTCATTTTCTTGATTTCACACCCACACCTTGGGCACCAAATCCCAATGCTTGTGTTCTTTCCCAACGAAAGGGAAAACCCTTTTGTGGTGCAAACTCACACAAACCCAAGCATAGTTGGTCTGACAATGATGACTCCTCCATCTGTTGAGATCCAATCCGAAGCACATTTCAAACTTTGCACTTCCATAAGTGGAATTGATCATATGCAGAGAAGCTTCAATGATACTTTAATTTCTTCATTTGATCAAGACCCATCATTGTAGCCTTAGGTCACCCTTGCTCTGCATAGGATTCTCTAGTTGCAACAATGAATAAATAATAATTCATTTTCTTGATTTCACACCCACACCTTGGGCACCAAATCCCAATGCTTGTGTTCTTTCCCAACAAAAGGGAAAACCCTTTTGTGGTGCAAACTCACATAAACCCAAGCATAGTTGGTATGACAGTGATGATTCCTCCATCTGTTGAGATCCAATCCAAAGCACATTTCAAACTTTGCACTTCCATAAGTGGAATCGATCATATGCAAAGAAGCTTCAGTGATACTTTTCTCCCAAACAATTCTTTGAAATCGTCTCTGATGTTTACGTAAACATGATGTTGTAGCCAAACAATTGTGCGGCTTTATACATCGTTGGCTGTTTCAATCGCTTATGCCTATTAGAAGAATGGAAGAGATTGGAGGGCTATGTAAGCTAACCCTTTTCACAAGTTCTTAGAGTAAGTCTGCTTGATTTTGAATTTCGAAGCCCTCCCACGATGGGAATTCAATGCGTTATGGTCTAAATTCTGACTAAAATAACTAAGGGCATTTGTTGAATTCAATGTATTATGGTCTAAATATTGACCGAAACAATTAAAACACATTTGTTGGTGTGTAGTAGGTTATATGTGAGCAAGGTATGCAATCGTCCTTCCATTATAAAAAAACATAAAAAAAATTAAACGCTGACGTTCCAATTTTATGTGCTACAAATTCTGTCGATATTGATCCAAACAAGTAATGTGCTATTTCTGATATACACCAATTCTGGTGTTGTTTTAGCTCTGACATCCAATGCTCTCCATAAGCTATGGAAGTGGCCGCGGAGTGACGAGAATCCATCAAGAAAGGTGGGGTTCTTTAGTAGTTTTTTATTTATTTAATATAATTCTGAATATATAATTTGCAGCTGTATTTTATGTAGTAATAATTGGCGAGTAACTAAGAGTCAGTATTTTGTTCCACCGCCTACTTCGAGTATTCCACAACAGGCAACCAGTTAGTGGGATTGTTATGAATAATGACATTGGCTATACTCTCCATAAGCTATGGAAATGGCCGCGGAGTGACGAGAATCCATCAAGAAAGGTGGGGTTATTTAGTAGTTTTTGGTTTCCTTTTTATTTGAGCTTGTTTTATTGATTTAATATAATTTTGAATATATAATTTGCAGCTTTATTTTATGTAGTAATGATTGGCGAGTAACTAAGAGTCAGTATTTTGTTCCACCGCCCACTGCGAGTATTCCACAACAGGCAACCAGTTAGTGGGATTGTTATGAATAATGACATTGGCTGTACTCTCCATAAGCTATGGAAATGGCCGCGGAGTGACGAGAATCCATCAAGAAAGGTGGGGTTATTTAGTAGTTTTTTGTTTCCTTTTTATTTTAGCTTGTTTTATTTATTTAATATAATTTTGAATATATAATTTGCAGCTGTATTTTATGTAGTATTGATTGGCAAGTAACTAAGAGTCGGTATTTTGTTCCACCGCCCACTGCGAGTATTCCACAACAGGCAACCAGTTAGTGGGATTGTTATGAATAATGACATTGGCTGTACTCTCCATAAGCTATGGAAATGGCCGCGGAGTGACGAGAATCCATCAAGAAAGGTGGGGTTATTTAGTAGTTTTTTGTTTCCTTTTTATTTTAGCTTGTTTTATTTATTTAATATAATTTTGAATATATAATTTGCAGCTGTATTTTATGTAGTATTGATTGGCAAGTAACTAAGAGTCGGTATTTTATTTTGTTCCACCGCCTACTACGAGTATTCCACCACAGGCAACCACCTATTGGGATTGTTATGAATAATGACATTGGCTATACAAATCCAGAAGAAGCCACTGCTTGTATAGCTTACTGAGTTCCTATGTGATGTCTACTTCTGGTGGCAAGGTCTCTTTATTCAATATGATGACATTTAGGGTAAGAGAGCCTTTTACCAATTTCATTTCAATGTTTACGATGATATATATAATTTCAGTTTTGATCGTAGGGTTTATTATCTAATGTCTCACCTTTAATTTTCAAATTATGAGCGTAACGGGGTTCACTCCAGGATCACTCTAGGTTCTTGTGTAACGTTCCTCACTATAGTCTAAGAATTCAAAGGCTCCCAATTTATCTAAATCACTGGTTTCATGAGATACTAATTAGTGATTCATTGCAGGTCATGACAACTTAGCCACATTTCTGCCTGTCCACACTCAGCACCTGCACAATAACATCAGTGCAATTGGCGTGGAGGATTCATCAATTCAAATATACGATGTTCGAGTTGATGAGGTTTGCGATTATATCTTTGACTTTAAAAATTTTCATTGTGTCTTTTTATCAAAAATTACCTAAGTGGCATGCTTGCTTTGAATGCAATTTTTATAGGTAAAAACAAAGCTCAAGTCCACTGAAAGAAAATCACAGGCTTGACTTTTTCACATGTTTTGAATGTGTTGGTGTCTTTTGGAGCTCATGCCCAGGTATTAGTTTCTCTTATTATTATAGTTTCTCTTATTATTATTATATGTAGTCTCACTCCGTGATGTTCACTTTAAAGTTCACATAAATTTACCGAATAGAAATGTTCATGTACTCACAACCATATCTTTTGGTAGTTATGTCTCTGGGGTCACTTTAAAGTTCACATAAATTTACCGAATAGAAATGTTCATGTACTCACAACCATATCTTTTGGTAGTTATGTCTCTGGGGCATAGATGGTGGGACAAGCGAAAGTCCCATTGTATTAGCACCTGTGATCCTTATAGGGTTATCAGTTATAGATGTAATTATTTTCTCCATATTTCCAGGATGCCTTTCATTCCCTGGGCGGGGATACTACCCCTAACTGAGTAAGCTTAAGAAAATAAGTATCAAATCCTAATTCTATTTCAATCGGAGTACAATTCACCTAACGTGCATTTGAATCGAAGTTCTTTCAATCGGTGTTTGGATTGCCTGGGGTTCGAATCAGTTTGCCCTTTCAATAATTATTGTATGTAAGCTAATAGTGGGTAATAGATTTCAGATTTTATATCTATGAACAACTTCTACCATTCTCCCCCTCAATATTTTAGCCGTTCTGTTGGTATTTCTGCCCTTCTGTTGGATGACCTTGTTACATGGTTGCATTGCAGTGGTCTCCTCATGATTCCCTACCTCCCTACCTGTTCCTATTTCAAAGTGCTATATCCTCATGTGACAGCGTCCTATTTTATGCGAGCTTCTGTGATGGTGCAGTTGGACTGTTTGATGCGGAAAGATTGAGGCTTCACTATCGCATTGCACCTTCTGCATATTATTCATTTACCATCGGGAATGAGCTTCTTCATTCTGTCATGGTTGATACTGTTTTTCAGATTTGCCTTTTGACAAAGCATATCATGATTTAATTTATTGTTTGGTTATTTATGATTTAATTTATTGTTTGGTTTTTTATGCAGTAGCAATACCTATCATCATAGTCGTTAGTCGTTGCGTTATTGCATCACATCCATCCGAGCCGAATCAATTTTCTCTTAGAATAAGAGATGGAGGAGTTCATGTTATTGAGCCAGAAGGAGGGAAATGGGGTGCTGGACCACCCCCAGATAATGGAACTGTCGGTGGATAGGTTGTAATATGTATAATATCACATTTTGGATATCGTAATAGGTTGTAATGTGTATAATATGGAGGAGTTCATGTTAGTTTAATAGGTTGTAATACGTATAATATCACATTTTGGATATCGTAATAGGTTGTAATGTGTATAATATGGAGGAGTTCATGTTAGTTTAATAGGTTGTAATATGTATAATATCACATTTTGGATATCGTAATAGGTTGTAATGTGTATAATATCTCACACTTTGGATATCGAGGCTTCATTTATGTCAATGGCATTGGTAGTTGCGAGAGGTTTTATTGCTTCACAAATATATGAATTTTGGAGTTTCATTTATCTAAATGCCATTGAGGTTTTATTGCTTCACAAATATATGAATTTTGGAGTTTCATTTATCTAAATGTCATTGGTAGGTGCGAGAGGTTTTATTGCTTCACAAATATATGAATTTTGAATTTTGGAGTCTTCATTTATCTCAATACCATTGATAGGTTGTAATGTGTATAATATCTCACACTTTGGATATCGAGGCTTCATTTATGTCAATGGCATTGGTAGTTGCGAGAGGTTTTATTGCTTATTGATTCACAAATATATGAATTTTGGAGTTTCATTTATCTAGATGCCATTGAGGTTTTATTGCTTCACAAATATATGAATTTTGGAGTTTCATTTATCTAAATGTCATTGGTAGGTGCGAGAGGTTTTATTGCTTCACAAATATATGAATTTTGAATTTTGGAGTCTTCATTTATCTCAATACCATTGGTAGCTGGTAGTTGCCAGAGGTTTTATTGGAGGCTTTCATTTATTTAAATGCCACTGGACTAGAGGTTTTATTGCTTCACAAATATATGAAGAATTTTGGAGGCTTCATTTCTGTCAATGCCATTGGTAGAGAGGTTATATTTGAATTTTGTTATAAATTTTGTTGCTTTTAAACGTAGAGAGGTTTTATTTGAATTTTGTTATAAATTTTGTTGCTTTTAAAATTTAAATGGCGCTGTATCGTCACTTTAACCCCCACAAAGGTGGCCTCTTTCCATCAATGTCCTCCTTCGTCGTTTTTTTCATAGTAACCTCGAAATTGACTCTAGAATAGGAGGAGGAAAGGTCTTATATCTAAAGGAGTTCTTCCAATCGCTCTAGAATGGGAAGGGTTGTTCCTTGCTTATATCTCTTGGTGATCCATACCAGCTTTTAACTCCATGATGTTATAATTGTAATGAAATGGAGCACTTTGCAAGAAATCGAAAAAGCCAAAATCATAAAGTAAGGGATGAGCTTTGGTTTCCTAGAAGGCCTTGCTTTCTGGCAAGTGATGGGTGGAAAGGTCTTCGTGATCTTCTTCTGGTCATTGAAATAGACAAGCTTCCCGTAGCATAGGCAATAGTACTTCATTCTTCTGGGCATACATTTCCCGTAGCCGATCGAGATGGGTCAGAGTACTTATTCCCCCACCACATATTCCCCCACCACACGGGAAATAATGAAGGTTAATAATTACATATATAAATATATATCTCCTCTTTATAGAATAAGATCGATTGCGTATCTGGCTTGGCTTGGATACTCGACTGTGGCTGCTCCTTCAAAGGAAGAGGAAGGGTTTGTATAGTGGAACCTCATCTATGATTTGTAAAGTAAGAATTTGAAGCCATTCAAGTTGTAATATGTCTTGTAATGTCTCACATTTTTGAATACCAGTTAGTTTTCAAGTTGTAAAATCTCATAATAAGAGATATACGCTTTATTTACGCCATAGTTAATAAGAGATATACATATACGCTTTATTTACGCCAAATTTAATAAGAGGCTTCGCATTGGTAGTTGCAAGAGGTTTTATGTTTAGCATATAGCATATAATGAATCATAATGTTTTAGAATACTATAAATATTCAATTCCAATGTTTTAATTTGTTAGCATATAATGAATTATAATGTTTTGGAATGTTATAATGGAATATTTTAATTTGTCATAATGTTTTGGAATGTTTTAATTTGTTTTAGCCTATAATGGAATGATGTTTTAATTTATGTTTTAATTTATGTTGTTTTAATTTAGGTTTTAATTTATGTTTTAATTTGTTTTAGCCTATAATGGAATGATGTTTTAATTTGTTTTAGCTAATGGAATGATGTTTTAATTTATGTTTTAATTTGTTTTAGCCTATAATGGAATGATGTTTTAATTTGTTTTAGCCTATAATGGAATATTTTAATTTGTCATAATGTTTTGGAATGTTTTAATTTGTTTTAGCCTATAATGAATTATTTTCATTATAATGTTTTGGAATGTTTTAATTTGTTTTAGAATATTTTAATTTGTCATAATGTTTTGAAATATTTTAATTTGTCATAATGTTTTGGAATGTTTTAATTTGTCTTTTCCAAATCTTTTATGTGAATTAAAATATGATCTAAGGTTTTGGAATGTTTTAATTTGTATAATATTTGGCATATAATGAAGAACGTTTTGGAATGTTTTAATTTGTATAATATTTGGCATATAATGAAGAACGTTTTGGAATGTTTTAATTTGCCTTTTCATTGGAATGTTTTAATTTGCCTTTTGCCTATAATGAAAAGTCTTTTATGTGAATTAAAATATGATTTAAAATGAATAATCAAGTAAATCTTAGCTTTTTTTTATGTGAATTAAAATATGATTTAAGATGAATAAATCTTAGTCCCTTTTTATGTGAATTAAAATATGAAGTGAACTTAAGACTAAATTGCAGCAATTTTATATTAGATTTTTACAATTGGTTTCGGTTGCATAGTTCATAACAATGTTTGGCATATGATGAAAAACCTCTTGTGTGAATTAAAATATGATTTAAGAAAAATGATCAAGTGAACCTTAGCCCCTAAATTGTGAATTAAAATATGATTTACCTTTTATGTGAATTAAAATATGATTTAAGATGAATAAATCTTAGCTCTTTTTATGTGAATTAAAATATGATTTAAGATGAATAGTCAAGTGAACCTTAGCTCCTAAATTGCAGCAATTTTATATTAGATTTTTACAATTGGTTTGCAACCAAATATATTTTAATTTGTCATAATGTTTTGGAATGTTTTAATTTGTCATAATATTTAGCATATAACTTTTTGGATTGTTTTAATGGATTGTTTTAATTTGCCTTTTGCCTATAATGAAAAGTTTTTTTTAATGTGAATTAATATGAGTTAAGGTTTTGGAATGTTTTAATTTGTCATAATATTTAGCATATGCCTTTTTGCCTATAATGAAAAGTTTTTTTAGGTTTTGGAATGTTTTAATTTGTCATAATATTTAGCATATGCCTTTTTGCCTATAATGAAAAGTCTTTTATGTGAATTAAAATATGATTTAAGATGAATAAAAATGAATCTTAGCCCTTTTTTATGTGAATTAAAATATGATTTAAGATGAATAAATTTTAGTCTTTTTTATATGAATTAAAATATGATTTAGGATGAATAATCAAGTGAACCTTAGCTCCTAAATTGCAGCAATTTTATATTAGATTTTTACAATTGGTTTGGGTTGCCTAGTTCATAACAATGTTTGGCATATAATGAAAAACCTCTTATGTGAATTAAAATATGATTTAAGAAGAATGATCAAGTGGACTTTAGCCCTTAAATTGTGAATTAAAATATGATTTATTAAAATATGATTTAAGAGAGCCTTGGTCCCTAAAGCAATTTTGTTGTATTAGAATTTTACAATTGGTTTGTATTAAAATATGATTTAAGAAGAATGATCACATGAACCTTAGCCCCCTAAATTGCAGTAATTTTATATTAGATTTTTACAATTGGTTTGAATTAAAATATGATGTAAGAAGAATGATCAAGTGAACCTTAGCCCCTAAATTGCAGTAATATTATATTAAATTGCAGCTAAGAAGAATGATCAAATGAACCTTAGCCCCCTAAATTGCAGTAATTTTATATTAGATTTTTACAATTGGTTTGAATTAAAATATGATTTAAGAAGAACGATCAAGTGAACCTTAGCCCCTAAATTGCAGTAATATTATATTAAATTGCAGCTAAGAAGAATGATCACATGAACCTTAGCCCCCTAAATTGCAGTAATTTTATAATAGATTTTTACAATTGGTTTGAATTAAAATATGATTTAAGAAGAATGATCAAGTGAACCTTAGCCCCTAAATTGCAGTAATATTATATTAAATTGCAGCAATTTTCTAATAGATTTTTACAATTGGTTTGAATTAAAATATGATTTAAGAAGAATGATCAAGTGAACCTTGCATATTTCATAATAATATTGTACCTTGCAATGGATTAGAATGTTATTTGATTGAGCTATCAAGTCAACACTATGAGTTATTATAATATTGTACCTTGAAATGGATTAGAATGTTATTTGAATTGAGCTATCAAGTCAACACTATGAGTTATAAGTAGAATTATAAAAATGGACATTTCATTTTAGGTATATCTTTTAGTTAATATTATAAGAGTATTTTTTTTTGGAAATAAAAATGGACATTTCATTTCTTTAAAGGAAAATTAAAATTAGGTATATCTTTTAGTTAATATTATAAGAGTATTTTTTTTTGGAAATAAAAATGGACATTTCATTTCTTTAAAGGAAAATTAAAATTAGGTTTATCTTTTAGTTAATATTATAAGAGTATTTTTTTTTGGAAAAATGAAAAATGGACATTTCATTTCTTTAAAGGAAAAATAAAATTAGGTATATTTTTTCCTTAATAATTTTCATGTTAATAATTTCTTAATAATTTTCATGTTAATAATTTTCATTGAGGTGAAAAATACATTTTTACATTAAATCGAAGTAGAATTATAAAAATGGACATTTCATTTCTTTAAAGGAAAATTAAAATTAGGTATATTTTTTAGTTAATATTATAAGAGTAAATTTTTTTTGGAAAAATAATAATTTTCATTGATATATTTTTACATTAAATGGAAGTAGAATTATAAAAATGGGCATTTCATTTCTTCAAAGGAAAATTAAAGTTAAAGTTGGTAACCACAAAACTAATAATATCAAGAAGTTTGATAAGCCATTTGTGTGCCTCCTATGGAAGTATTTTGTGTTATTTTGTGTATGTGTCTAAAAGGAAAATTAATATTATGTATCTTTTTTTTGGAAAAATAAAAAATGGACATTTCATTTCTTTAAAGGAAAATTAAAATTAGGTATATTTTTTCATTAATAATTTTCATTGAGGTGAAAATACATTTTTACATTAAATCGAAGTAGAATTATAAAAAATATAGAAAGAATCTTAGGGGGAATTTCTAAAATTATTTCTTCATTCACCATGTTTGGTCACATTATTGCATTGTATACTATTTTCAAAATGTAGAATTAAATGCCCTAATCCATTGCCATTTTTTATTCTATAAGTTTAGTCTTTAATACCATTACCACAATGCCCCTTTACGGGGGAATTTTTAAAATTATTGCTCCATTCACTATGTTTGGTCATATTATTGTATTGTATACTATTTTCAAAATGTAGATTAAAGGATGATAGTGAAAAAGTATTGAACAAGTTAATGCTTTATATGGTTTGATGGTGGATCCATAATGCACAAATAATTTCCTGTATGGTTGGATGGTGGATCCGTAACACACAATTCATTTCCTTTATTGCAAGATCGCCATTCAAAATTGTGACCATATGATGTGATCATCTATTATGGTTAGATGGTGGATCCATAATGCACAAATCATTTCCTTTATGGTTGCACACAATTCATTTCCTTTATTGCAAGATCGCCATTCAAAATTGTGACCATATGATGTGATCATCTATATGATCCACGAGAATAGCATGTCCATGAAAACTAAAACCCATACATTATAAATTCATTATGAGTAATCTCATTGCTTCTCTAAGCTTTATCTTAATTATAATAATAAAAACAAAGAGCATAAAATGAATATTATTTCTAATACGACCTTAAAATTGTAATTTTTTTACTTCATTTCATTTTTATATTTATTATTGACTCAACAAATTGCAAATTTGTCATAAAATGAAAACCAAGAACTATGGTTTATAACTTCAGTATGAATAATTAATGAGTACTTATGATTGTTTCTCTAAACTAATTATGAATAATAATAAGTAATTATGATTGTCAATCAAGAACTATGCTGTATAACTTCACTATGAGTAATTAATAAGTAATTATGATTGTTTCTCTGAACTAATTAATGAGTAATTATGATTGTTTCTCTAAACTGTGAATTGTTGAAATCTTTGTACTATAAAACTCATTTAAATCTGTAGTTTCAAACCTCTAATTGAAACATAATAATATTTCAAACCTCTAATTGAAACATAATAATAATCCAAACATCTGTAGTTTCAAACCTCTAATTGAAACATAATAATAATCCAAACTCATTTAAATATGTAGTTTCAAATCTAAACTCATTTAAATATGTAGTTTCAAATGTGAATTGCTGAAATCTTTGTACTATAAAACTCATTTAAATCTGTAGTTTCAAACCTCTAATTGAAACATAATAATAATCCAAACATCTGTAGTTTCAAACCTCTAATTGAAACATAATAATAATCCAAACTCATTTAAATATGTAGTTTCAAATCCAAACTCATTTAAATATGTAGTTTCAAATGTGAATTGTTGAAATCTTTGCACTATAAAACTCATTTAAATCTGTAGTTTCAAACCTCTAATTGAAACATACTAATAATCCAAACTCATTTAAATAATAATCCAAACTCATTTAAATATTTAGTTTCAAATGTGAATTGTTGAAATCTTTGTACTATAAAACTCATTTAAATCTGTAGTTTCAAACCTCTAATTGAAACATACTAATAATCCAAACTCATTTAAATGTGTTTCAAACCTCTAATTGAAACATACTAATAATTCAAACTCATTTAAATCTGTAATTTCAAACCTCTAATTGAAACATACTAACAATCCAAACTCATTTAAATCTGTAATTTCAAACCTCAACATACTAATAATCCAAACTCATTTAAATCTGTAATTTCAAACCTCAACATACTAATAATCCAAACTCATTTAGATCTGTAATTTCAAACCTCTAATCGAAACATAATAATAATCCATGACTTTTGACATTAGAAACATGAAAATATGATGATATATAATTCTATATTTCCAAGATATTCTTTAGACCTTGGAAGGTTATTGTATTATTTTCATAAATCATCTTTTTATTAAATATTTATTTCACCTACGTGGGTTTTTAGCTTGCTGTTACAGAGTATAATCCGAGCACAAAAAGCTCAGCAGTGCATTCAATTATTGATTCACTAAGACTCTGGTTTAATCAATTTATTCTCGGGGGAACGGTGCTTTGTTCTATTACGGATACACTATCATTGATCAGCAGGTTTTATTCTCCATGGACGATTTATAGACTACATACGATGCATTTATAAATCTATTGGAAACCTGCTACTAGCATAGAACAAGTGGGAAGAACCTATATATCTGACCTGGCATGAGATCACTACGGCCTGTCAAAGCGAATTCCTGAATTGCTTTGATGTTACAGAGTATTATCATGTATTGTTTTTATGCTCTGTCAATTTTCAGCCCCGAAAATATAAGGTATCTGGGCTAAGGCAAAAGCTTGTGCCGAAGCTCTTTCAGGTACCTGTAGAAATGTTGAATCTCAGAGGAAAAAGATCAATAACGCATTTGGTTGGGCTGACCAGCACCCACCGGAATCTAACTCAAATGCGGTGACGAGCCGGAACGGATTTGAGATGCACCACGCTGCAGTCCCAAATTTTCACCTCTTCCACCAATGTCGCGCCTTCACCTGGATCCTCCTTAAACCAGGATCTGACAGTCTACATTTAGCAAAAGCCGACGGTGAAGATTTGGAGAGATCAGCGGCCCAGATCTGCCAAATCCGACGGACCAGATCTGGCTATATCTGACGGCTCATATTTCCTTAAATGAGACGGTCCAGATCTGTTATATCTAACGGTCGAGATTGGACAACATCCACGGCTAAGATTGAGCAATATCCAACGGCCCAGATCGATCAAGATCTGACGGCCCATATTTCCTTAAATCCGACGGTCCAGATCTTCCGTATCTAACGGTCGAGATTGGACAACATCCAACGGCTCAGATTGAGCGAGATCTGACGGCCCAGATTTACCGAGATCTGACGGCCGATATTTACCGAGATTCAACGGCTCAGATCTTCCAGATCTAGCGGCCTAGATTTGCCAAAAGCTGGAGAGATCAGCGGCCCAGATCTGCCAAATCCGACGGTCCAGATCTGGCTATATCTGACGGCTAATATTTCCTTAAATCAAACGGTCCAGATCTGGCTATATCTGACGGCTAATATTTCCTTAAATCAAACGGTCCAGATCTGTTATATCTAACGGTCGAGATTAGACAACATCCAACGGTTAAGATTGAGCAATATCCAACGGCCCAGATCGATCAAGATCTGACGTCCCATATTTTCTTAGATCCGACGGTCCAGAGCGGGCTAGATCTGACGGCCCATATTTCCTTGTATCCGACGGTCCAGATCTTCCGTATCTAACGGTCCAGATTGGACAGCATCCAACGGCTCAGATTGAGCGAGATCTGACGGCCCAGATTTATAATATCCAACGGCCAAGATCTTCCAGATCTAATGGCCTAGATTTTCCGATATCCAACGGCCTATATCTGGAGTGATTCAACGGCTCAGATCTTCCAGATCTAACGGTTTAGATTTTATGAAATCTGACGGCCCAGATTTATCCAACGGCCAGGATCTTCCAGATCTAACGGCCTAGATTTGTTGGATCTCTTCTGATGATAAGTTATCAAATGATAATGTATCGACTGATAAGACATCATTGATAAGTAATTGGCTGATAAGTTATCGGCTCATAAGTTATCAGTTGATAACTTATTAGATGATAACTTATCAGCTGATAAATCATTAAACGATAAATCATCTATTGATAAGCTATATTCCGATAGGTTATTACCCGATAGCTTATCTACAATAACTTATTGTCTGATAAGTCACAGTTGATAAGTTTTCAATTGATAACTTCTCTTCTGATAGGTTGTTATCTTATCTTCCAAGGACTTATCTCATTTATCCGCCAAATGACTTGGGCCAGATAAGTGGGTCGAAGAAAATAACGACCTGCGCAATGGCGGAGGCCCGCCAAATGGCTCACCAGGAGGCCGAGAAGGAACGCTTCGCCGCTCGTTCACAGGTGGTGCAGCTCGCTTCGGAAGGACATGGCGGAAATTGCTATGCGCAGCCGCCTACGGAAGTCCATCAAATCTCCTCTGGTCCATGGTTGGGCAACTCTTCAAATTCGCATTACCATTACCTCTTCCTCCACAGTCCTGCGGCGGCCCAGATCTGCAGCTCGCTTCCGAAGGACATGGCGGAAATTGCTATGCGCAGCCGCCAACGGAACTCTATCAAATCTCCTCTGGTCCATGCGGGAGGGTTGGGCAACTCTTCAAATTACCATTACCATTACCTCTTCCTCCACAGTCCTGCGGCGGCCCAGATTGCCAAATCTGACGGTCCAGATCTGGGTATATCAGACGGCTCATATTTCCTTAAATTTGACGGTCCAGATCTGGATAGATCCGGTCCAGATTTGTTATATCTAACGGTCGAGATTGGACAACATGCAACAGCTAAGATTGAGCGATATCCAACGGCCCAGATCTGTCGACATCTGACGGCCCATATTTCCTTAAATCCAACGGTCCAGCGTTGGCTAGATCTGACGGCTCATATTTCCTTAAATCTGACGGTCCAGATTTTCCATATCTAACGGTCCAGATTTGACATATCCAACGGTCCAGATCTGTCAGATCCAACAGCGGAGATATTCCAGATCTAACGGCCTAGATTTCCCGATATCCAGAGGGCCTAGATCTGACGTGATTCAACGGCTCAGATCTTCCAGATCTAATGACCTAGATTTGTTGAAATTTGACGGCCCAGATCTATCGAGATCCAAAATCTTCTAGATCTAACGACCTAGATTCCTTGAGATCTGACGGCCTAAATCTGGCGTGATTCAACGGCTCAGATCTTTCAGATTTAACGGCGTACATTTGCTTAAATCCGACGGCCCAAATTTGTCGAGTCTGATGGCCCAGAACTGTTAGATCCAACAGCCTAGATTTCTCGAGATCTCACGGCCCAGAGCTGTCAAGTCTGATGGCCCAGATCTGTCAGATCCAACGGTTGAGATATTCCAGATCTAACGACATAGATTTCCTGAGATTCGACGGCCTAGATCTGTCAAGATCTGACGGCCCAGATCTGTCGAGATCTGACATTCCTGATTTCTCAGATCCAACGCCCTAGATTTACCGAGATCTGACGACCAGAGTGATTCAACGGCTCACATCTTGCCGATGGAACGACCTAGATTTGCCGAAATTCGGCGACCCAGATCTGTCTAGATTCAACGACTCAGATCTTCCATATCTAACGAGCTAGATTTGTCAAAATCCGACGGCTCAGATCTATCAAGATCCAACGACTTAGATATGTCAGATCTGATGGCCTAGATATCCCAGATCTGATGGGCCAGATTGGCCGAAATTAGATGGCCCAGATTGGCGAGATCCTACGGCTCAGATTTGGATAAATTGACCGCTGAGATATGTCAAATCTGACGGGCCAGATCCGGAAAAATCCGACAGGGGAAATCTGCCAGATGTAACGGCTTATATGGGCCGAGATCCAATGGTCCAGATTCGCTAGATCTAATGGCTAAGATATGTCAAATCCCACGACCCAGAGGTTCTAGATGTAACTGCCTAGATTCACTAAGATTTGACAGCTTAGATCTGGTGTGATTCAACGGCTCAGATCTAATAGCCTATATTTGCTCAAATCTGACAACCCAGATTTATCAAATCCAACGGCCAAGATCTTCCAGATCTAACGACCTAGATTCGTTGAAATCCGACGATATAGATTTGTCGAGTCTAACGGCCCATATTTATCAAATCCAACGGCCTAGATTTCCCGAGATCTGACGGCCTAGATTTATAAGATTCAACGGACGAGATATTCCAAATCTAACAGCGTACATTTCCCGTGATCCGATGGCCTAGATCTGAAATGAATCAACGTCTCAGATCTTCCAGATCTAATGGCCCAGAGATCTACCAAAATCTAACAGCGCAGATCTATCAGATCTGACGGCCTATATTTCTCGAGATCTAATAGCCTATACTTCCCAAGATCCGACGGCCCAGAGTTATCAGATCCAACAACGAAGATCTTCCATATCTAACGGCCTATATTTCTCGAGATTCGACAGCCCAGATCTTCTAGATCTATCGGCCTAGATTTACCGAGATCTGACAGCGTAGATCTGGCAATGATTCAACAGCGCAAATATCCCTGATCTAACAGCCTATATTTTCTCAAATCTAACGGCCCAGATTTGTGAATATCTGACGGCCCAGATTTGTGAATATCTGACGGCCAAGATCTTCCAAATCTAACAACCTAGATCTGGCGTGATTCAACAGCTCAGATCTTCCAAATCTAATGAAATAGATTTGTTAAAATCTGACGACACGGATCTGTCGAGTCTGACAGCGCAGATTTATCAGATCCACCTAGATTTCTCGAGATCTGACGGCCTAGATTTATAAGATTCAACGAGATCTGACGGCCCAGATTTATAAGATTCAACGAGATCTTC
This sequence comes from Pinus albicaulis, assembly GCA_034641835.2. Taxonomy (NCBI): domain Eukaryota; kingdom Viridiplantae; phylum Streptophyta; class Pinopsida; order Pinales; family Pinaceae; genus Pinus; species Pinus albicaulis. The sequence goes on along the minus strand of CM076583.1, from coordinate 1,024,812,699 downwards.
CAGATCTAACGGCTTAGATTTCCCAAGATTCGCTAGCCTAGATTTCCCGAAATCTGATGGCCTAGATCTAAAGTGAATCAACGTCTCAGATTTTCCAGATCTAACGCCCTAGATTTGCCAAAATTCGACGGACCAGATCTGTCAATATCCGACAGCGCAGATATGCTAGATCTGACGCTTTGATTCAACGGCTCACATCTTGCAGATCTAATTACCTAGTTTTTTCGAAATCCGACGACCCAGGTCTATCAAGATTCAATGGCTCTGATCTTCCATATCTAACGGCCTAGATTTGCCGAAATCCAACGGCCCAGATCTGTCCAGATCCAACAGCGCAAATATGCCAGATCTGACGGCCAAGATTGGCCGAAATTAGATGGCCCAGATTGGCGAGATCCTACAACTCAGATTTGGATAGATCTAAGGATGAGATATGTCAACGCTGATGGCCCAGATCCGGCAAAATCTAATGGTTCAAATCCTGCCAGATCTAACGGCCTATATGGGTCGAAAGAGATCCAATGGCCCAGATTCACTAGATCTAACGACTAAGATATGTCAAATCCGACGGCCCATATCTTCTAGACCTATCGAGCTAGATTAATCGAGATCTGATGACCCAAATCTTCTAGATCTAACGGCCTAGATCTGACGTGATTCAATGGCTCATATCTTCCAGATCTAATGGCCTAGATTTGCTGAAATGTTACGACCCATATCTGTCGAGATCTGACAACCTAGATTTATCAAATCCAACAGCGAAGATCTTCTAGATCTAACGGCCTAGATTTCCTGAGATCAGAGGACCTAGATCTGGCGTAATTCAATAGCGAAGATCTTCCAGATCTAACGGCGTAGATCTGCTAAAATCTGACAGCATATATTTCACAAGATCTGATGGCCCAGATTTATTAGATCCAACAGCCAAATCTTCCAGATCTAACGGCCTATATTTCTCGAGATCTAACAGCCCAGATCTTCTAGATCTAACGACCTAGATTTACCAAGATCTGATGGCCTAGATCTAGCGTGATTCAATAACTCAGATCTCCCAGATCTAACGGCCCAGATCTGTCGATATCTGATGGCCCAGATCTTCCAGATCTAACAGCGTAGATCTGGCGTGATTCAATGGCTCAGATCTTCCAAATCTAACGGCCTAGATTTGTTGAAATCCGACGGCACAGATCTGTCGAATCTGACGACACAGATCTATCAAATCCAACGGCCTAGATTTCCTAAGATCTGACGGCACAGATCTATCAGATCCAACGACCTAGATTTCCCGAGCTCTGACAACCCAGATTTATAAGATTCAACGGACGAGATATTCCAGATCTAACGGCTTAGATTTCCCGAGATCCGACGGCCTAGATTTCCCGAGATCCGACGGCCTAGATCTGAAGTGAATCAACATCTCAAATCTTCCAGATCTAACGGCCTAGATTTGCTAAAATCCGACAGCCAAGACCTCTCAAGATCCGATAGCCCAGATATGCCAGATCTGACAGCGTGATTCAACGGCTCACATCTTGCAGATCAAATGGCCTAGATTTTCTGAAATCCAACGGCGCAGATCTGTCGAAATTCAACGGCTCTGATCTTCCATATCTAAAGGCCTAGATTTGCCGAAATTCGACGGCCCAGATCTATCAAGATCCGACGGCCCATATATGCCAAATCTGACGACCCAGATTGGCCAAAATTAGACAGCCCAGAAATGCCAGATCTGATGGCCCAGATTGGCGAGATCCTATAGCGCAGATTTGGATAGATCGACCGCTGAGATGTGTCAGATCCGACGACCCAGATCTGGCAAAATCTGACAGTTTAGATCTACCATATCTAACGACCTATATGGGCCGAGAGAGATCCAATGGTCCAGATTCGCAAGATCTAACGGCTAAGATATGTCAAATACAACGGCTCGCATCTTCTAGATCTAACAACCGAGATTTACCGAGATCTAACGAGCCTAGATCTTCTAGATCTGACGGCCTAGATTTACCGAGATCTAACGTGATTCAACGGCTCAGATCTTCCAGATCTAATGGCCTAGATTTGCTGAAATCTGACGACCCATATCTGTCGAGATATCACAACCTAGATTTATTAGAAACAACCCAAATCTTCCAGATCTAATGGCCTAGATTTCCTGAGATCTGATGGCCTAGATCTAGCGTGATTCAACAACTCGGATCTTCCAGATCTAACGACATAGATTTGCTAAAAGATCTGACGGCCTATATTTCCCGAGATCTGACGGCCCAGATTTATCAGATCCAATAGCCAATATCTTCTGGATCTAACGGCTTATATTTCCCGAGATCTGACAGCCCAAAACTTCTAGATCTAACGACCTAGATTTACCAAGATCTGACGGCCTAGATCTGGCGTGATTCAACAGCGCTTGCTCAAATCTGATGGCCCAAATCTGTGGATATCTGACAGCCCAGATTTATCAGATCCAACGGCCAAGATCTTCTAGATCTAACAACCTAGATCTGGCGTGATCCAACGGCTCAAAACTTCCAGACCTAACGGCCTAGATCTGCTGAAATCTGATGACACAGATTTGTCGAGTCTGACGACTCAGATTTATCAGATGCGGCGGCCTAGATTTCCCGAGATCTGACAACCCACATTTATAAGATTCAACGGACGAGATATTCCAGATCTAACGGCTTTGATTTCCCGAGATTCGACGGCCTAGATTTGAAGTGAATCAACGTCTTAGATCTTCCAGATCTAACGGCCTAAATTTTTCCGAAATCTGACGGCCGAGATCTATCAAGATCCGACAGCGCTGATATGCCAGATGTGACGGCCTGATTCAATAGCTCACATCTTGCAAATCAAACAACCTAGATTTTCTGAAATCCAACGGCCCAGATCTGTCAAGATTCAACGGCTCTGATCTTCCATATGTAATGGCCTAGATTTTCCGAAATCCGACGACCCAAATCTATCAAGCTCCGACGGCCCAGATATGCCAAATCTAACGGCCTAGATTGGCCGAAATTAGACGACCCAGATATGCCATATCTGACAGCCCAAATTGGCCAAAATTAGACGGCCCAGATTGGCGAGATCCTACGACTCATATTTGGATAGATCGACGATTGATATATGTCAGATCCGACGGCCCAGATCTAGCGAAATCTGAGGGTTCAGATCTGCCATATCTAACGGCCTACATGGGCCGAGAGAGATCCAATGGTCCAGATTCGCTAGATCTAACGACTAATATGTGTCAGATCCGACGACCCATATCTTCTAGATCTAACGGCCTAGATTTACCAAGATTTGACGGCCCAGATCTTATCGATCTAACGGCCTAGATTTGACATGATTCAACGAATCAGATCTTCTAGATCTAATGGCCTAGATTTGCTAAAATTTGACGGCCCAGATCTGTCGAGATCTGACAACCCAGATTTATCATATCCAACAGCCAAGATCTTCCAAATCTAACGGCCTAGATTTCCCGAGATCCGACAGCCTAGATCTGGCGTGATTCAACAACTTGGATCTTCCAGATCTAACAGCCTAGATTTGCCGAAATCTAACGGCCCAGATTTATCAAATCCAACGACCAAGATCTTCCAAATCTAACGGCCTAGATTTCCCGAGATTCGACGGCGTAGATCTGGCGTGATTCAACGGCTCAAATCTTCAAGATCTAACGGCATAGATTTGCTGAAATCCGAAGGCCCAGATCTGTCAAGTCTGATGGCCCAGATCTATCAGATCAAACGGCCTAGATTTCCCGAGATCTGATGGCCCAGATTTATAAGATCCAAGGGCAGAGATATTCCAAATCTAACGGCCTAGATTTTCCGAGATCCGACGGCCTAGATCTGAAGTGAATCAACGGCTCATATCTTCCAGATCTAACAGCCTAGATCTGGCGTGATTCAACGGCTCACATCTTACAAATCTAACGGCCTAGATTTTCCAAAATCCAACAACCCAGATTTGCCGAAATCCAACGGCCCAGATCTGTCAAGATCTGACGGTCCAGATATGCCAGATCTGACGGCCCAGATTGGCCTAAATTAGGCAGCCCAGATTGGCCTAAATTAGACGGCCCAGATTGGCGAGCTCCTACGACTCAGATTTGGATAGATCGACGGCTGAGATATGTCAAATCAGACGGCCCAGATCTAGCGAAATATGATGGTTCAGATCTGCCATATCTAACGATCTAAAGGTCCAGATTCACTAGATCTAACGACTAAGATATGTCAGATTTGACGACCCAAATCTTCTAGATATAAAAGATTAGATTAGCCAAGATCCGACGGCTAATATTTTCCAAATCTAACAGATACATATAACTTATCTGCGAATAAATTATCATCCAATAAGTTATCAGCGTATGGGTTATTATCTCATAAGTTATCGGTTGATAGATTATCTACCAATAAGTTATCAGGTGATGACTTATCGGATGATAATTTATCTACAAATATTTATACGTTGATTATCGGTCAATAAGTTATTACAAATAAGTTGTCTGATATAAGTTATCCACGATATTTATCAGCTGATCAGTGATAATTCAATAAGTTAGCAGAGGATAAATTATTTTTTTAGATAAGTTAGTTGCTGATAACTTATTGAATTATAATCGATCGGCTGATAATTTATCGTTGATAACTTCTATCAGAAAACTTATCTGCTAATAATTTATCAACCGATAAGTCGTATGCTTATAATTATTTGTAGATAAGTTATCATCTAATAATTTATTGCTATATAATATATCAGCCGAGAAGTTATGAGCTAATAATTTATAGTATGATAACATATATGGATATAAGCTATGAAAAGATAATTTATCCATTTATAACTTATATGGAGATAAGTTGTGCGTTGGACACAACGTCAGTGCCATTTAGAGGGGATATAGGCAGGGCACTTGTCATCCAACGAGCACACAGAGGAAAGGGACATGGGCAAGCCACTTGTCATCCATCAAGTGCCAAAATCAAAGGCACCTTGTCAGGTCACTTGTCATTTATCAAGCACCAATATCATAGGGCGTTAGGCAGGCCACTTGACACACATCCAATGGCATGGCTACATAGACCCTGCCACTTGTCCTCGATGAGAGCCATATCAGAGGGCCCTCGATGTGCCAATTGTCATCCATCTAGAGCCCAAATCCAAGCGCCTTGAGCTCGCCACTTGTCATCCATCAAGCACCAAATTCAAGGGCCTTGGACAAACCACTTGTCACACATCCAATAACGTGATCGAAGGGAGCATCACCCCACCACTTGTCACACATCGAAGGGGTTGCCCATGTTCATAGATTAGAGGGGCCTAAGCTTGACATTTGTCACCCATACAACGAATGGATCTAAGAGGCCTGAGCCCTCCACATGTCGCCTGTTAAGAGCCCAAATCCAAGGGCCTTGAGCCCTCCACTTGCTAGTGATTGAGGGCCAAAATCAGATGGGCCTAGGCAAGCCACTCATCGCCCATTCAACATCCAAATCCAAGGGCCCTAAACCAACTACTTGTCGCCCATTCATCACATAAGTCTTAGGGACCTAACCAAGCCACTTGTTCACCATTGAGCACCAAGATCTTGGGGCCCTACACAAGGCACTTGTCCACCATCAAGCCCCCAAATACAAGGGTGTCAAACATGCCACAAGCACCAAATTCAAGGGCCTCAGACAAACCACTCGTCACACATCCAACAACGTGATCGAAGGGGGCATCACCCCACCACTTGTCACAAATCCAACAATGTGATCGAAGGGGGCATCACCCCACCACTTGTCACACATCGAAGGGGTTGCCCATGTTCATAGATTAGAGGGGCCTAAGCTTGCCACTTGTCACTGATACAGCGAGTGGATCTGAGGGGCCTGAGCCCTCCACATGTCGCTCGTCAAGAGCCCAAATCCAAGGGCCTTGAGCCCTCCACTTGTTAGTGATTGAGGGCCAAAATCAGATGGGACTAGGCAAGCCACTTGTCGCCCATTCAAGATCCAAATCCAAGGGCCCTAAACCAACTACTTGTCGCCCATTCATCACGTAAGTCTTAGGGACCTAGCCAAGCCACTTGTTCACCATCGAGCACCAAGGTCTTGGGGCCCTACACAGGGCACTTGTCCACCATCAAGCATCCAAATACACGGGTTTCGAACATTCCACTTGTTTCCCATCGAACACGCAAATTTGAAGGCGTTAAGCAAGCCACTTGTCAACGATCTAACTGACAAATTTAAGGGCCCTAAGCCTACCACTTGCAATCCATCGAGCGCCTATATCCAAGGCCCTAAGCCCACCACTTGTCATCCATCAAGCACTCAAATCCAAAGGATGTGAACTGGCCACTTGTCATCTATCAAGCACCCAAATCCAATAGACCTAGGAAAAGCCACTTGTCATTCATCGAGCACCCAGATCCAACAGACATGGAAAAGCCACTTCTCATCCATCGAGCATCCATATGCAACAATCTTAGGAAAACCACTTCTCATCCATCGAGCACCAAAATTGGAGGGACCTGGGCAAGCCACTTGTCATCCATCGAGCGCCCAAATCAGAGGGACCTAGGCAAGCCACTTGTCATCCACCAAGTGCACAAATCAAAGGGCCCCGAGCAGGGAAGTTGTCATCCATGGAGTACATAGATCGAAGGGCTTGAGCAGGCCACTTGTCATCCATCGAGCGCTTAGATCAATGAGACTCGAACAAGCCATTTTTCATTCATCGAGCACCAAGATTAGAGGGCTCTAGTAGGCCACTTATCACTCATCCAATTGCCTAATCAGAGGGACTTGACCTTGCCACATGTCCTCTATTAAGAGCCCAAATTGAAGGGACATGAGCATGTCACTTGCCATCCATCTAGAGCCTCTTAAGACCCTCGGCCCGCCATTTTTCATCCATCTAGAGCACAGATCTAAGGGCCCTCAACTCACCACTTCTCATCCAAGAGGGCTCATATCCAAGGGCCCATAGCACGCCACTTTTCATCTAAGAGAGCCCAGATCTGAGGTCCCTGAACCCACCACTTGTCATCCATCAAGCACCTAGATCCAAGGTCCCTCAGCGTACCAATTTTCACACATTCAACGACCTAATCAAAGGGGCATGACCCTACCACTTGCCACACATACAACAGCGCGATCAAAGGGGCATGACCCCATCACTTGTCACCCATCCAACACACAAATCCACCTAGCGTCCATATCCAAGGACCTAGGCAAGCCACTTGTCGCCCATTCAACGTCCAGATCCAAGGGCCTTGAACCAACCACGTATTGCCCACCAAATGTCCAGATCTGAGGACCTAGGCAGACCACGTCTAGTGAGGTGTAGCTATTTGAAATACCCATTTATCATAAAGTCAATTCCAATTTGTATTCTAATAAAACTTTCAAAAACAATGTAGTGAAGGGGTATTTCAATTTAGAAAGTGGTTTTGAGAATTTGAAAGATTGTAGGTTAATACAAATTCTCTTCTTGATAATTACTTGTGAGCTTACTTATGTCTTCTCTTCTTTAGCTTAGTTTATGTTTCATCAAGTCAAAATTCAAAGTACACGAGACACAAATTAGGCTCCTAGAGCCAAGGCAAAACCTCTCCCTCTTGGAGAGAAAAACCCGCAAGGAACTCTTCTTATAGATCTTCAAAAGACAAGTACCATGACACACACTTAGACCCTAGACCTAGATATGCTTAGAGGACCTTGAACTTCTCCTTGTATATGCTTTGTAGATGAATTGCTTGCACTGTGAGAAGGTAAATCAAGGATTTACCTTCCTCCCTATTACTCCTGCTTCTTCTTATGATCACTATCTCTTATCTGCACTTCTATTCTTCTTTTATCTGTTTTCTGCACTTTTGTTCTTCTTTTATATGTTCACACTGAATACTATCTTTATGTATATATAAGTATGATGCCTCTGCTGTAATATCTGCAGTCTCTGCTATTCGCAATTCCCTATTTACCTTCCTCACTATTACTCCTGCTTCTTCTTATGATCACTGTCTCTTATCTGCACTCCTATTCTTCTTTTATCTATTTTCTGCACTGATTCAAAATTTTTATGTATTTCTGTGAATACTATCTTTATGTATATATAAGTATGATGCCTCTGCTGTAATATCTGCAGTCTCTGCTATTCGCAATTCCCTTATTATCTCTGCGGTGGTTTAGGCTCAAACTTATCCGCAATTTCAGAGTCATACGCATTTAATTGTGTTGTCCACATTCACTTCAGAGATATCTGCATCTGCTCTTGAGTTGTCCACATTTACCTCAGACCTATCTGCTATTATGTTTCTATGTACACCGAAAACTTGCTTCCAAATGATCCGCAACTTTAGGTATATATACATGACTATGCCTGCTGTTAGGCCAACCATCCAGCTGAGTAATAGGCTGACTTGTCCATTGTGAATAGGCCGACATGAATTGAGATTTCTTCATTATTTAATGTGGCAACCTCCACTGTAACTATAGCTTGTCGTTCATCATTGATTGAGGGTAGTTATGAGCTAGACTTCCAGCAAGGTCTAGGAGCATATATGACACTCAATTACATTTTATATATAGAGGACACAAAACCTAATGGACATCAAGAAGAAGTCCATCTACATAACAAATCTTGTTCATGAAACCCATGAAGAAAATACATTTTATTATTTTGACGACTTCTTTTCATAATTACATAGTCAACATGAAGACCGACCTAGTTACACTTTTCAACACTCCCTCTTAACTAGGGAGGTATTCATACAGGTACATGGTTACTTTCAAACTGAAGAATCTCATAAGAAGAATCGGATTGGTAATCGCATTTGTATAGCATCATATCAACCAACATTGTCCTAGTGCAAGGCCTTGACTAACAACCCCATCTCTTCAACGAGACAATGGGCTACAATGCTGGCAAGACACATGACTTATAGACACCTTCGTCATTGTCTCTCCAAGGTACATACTCCACCCGGGTGTTCCTAAAGTATGACTTTCTTGGACTATTCTTCTCTTGGGTAGCTAGCCCTAAAAGAATATCGGTACCCGACTACTCTTATCTTGAATGCCCTAACACATTCTCAAAGAGTATCGAATGCCAGATGATTACCCAATCCTCCATTTTGTCTTCCCAAGTGAAGACCAGAATGATGTGTCTATCTCTCCCTCTCAACTAGGGAGGACCTATTCCACAAGGGAATGTACTCATTCCTATACAAGGAATGTACCTAAGCTCATTCTTAGGAATTACCAAGTTTCTTCCAAGTAAGAAACTTATCACTAGGCTACCTTTTAACCAGGGACCTCCAGCAGCAATGGTGAGATACCCAATTGCTCATGAAGAATTCATGTCCTCGATGTCATGGATTTCGATATTGAGGAATCTTCAATTTTTAGCTTCATAGGGCACAAATCATCCATCACTTCCAACATGAGTCATGTCAGCTATCAGAGAGTGATTCATCAGACTTCCTTATCTGGTCCACTGTTATACCATGCTACTTTCCTTCAAATCATCTCCAAGGATCATACATCCTTTCTTATGATTGGCAATCAGACTTCCTTATTTGGTCCACTATTATGCCATGCTGCTTTCCTTCAAATCATCTCCAAGGATCATACATCCTTTCTTATGATTGGCAGCCCTGCACAAATTTATCCATAAAAACATATTCATATGAACCTTTTAGAACAAAAGTTACCTTAGTGATGATCTTTCACCATGACATCTTCATGTAGGCATCCACATCCTTCATACAGATTGACATGTCTCCTAATGATATGTTTTTGCCAAGGGTCTTCTTCTTTACCAGCCTTTCGTCAGAGTCTACATATATTCCCAAGAGATCTCCTAGTCACATTTTCTTGGCCTTCAGATCATAACTGCCTATTGTCGTGGTTGTACTTCATGATCTCTTCCTCTCTGCACATTCTTCATTCCCAAGATATTAAAAATTTTCCAGTTTCTTGTTTATGTACAACCACCTCATATTCTAATTTCCTTGAGTCATCCTGTAGCGATTTCTCTTGAATGAATAGATTCATTCCTTTGACCTGCTTCAACAATATGTCATCACATCCAAAATTTTGTTTCCATGATGACCCTTGATCTGATGACTGCTTTTCTTTTAGTATAGAGGTTTTCCAGAGGCTGTTTCACCGAGAGCTCCTCCCATGCTTCTATCGAGATGCTTCTTAATGTACATTGCTATCATACAATTTTGCAACTAATCATAGATCACTTACAGAGGAAGATGATCTCAATCATAATAGAGATCTCTTGCTTCCTCCTTATATCTTTTAGCATCAGGTTCTTCTCTTTCATAAGTGACATGGGCTTCTTCCTTTTTCCTCTTGTCCTTTCCAAATTTGGGACAATCTCTTTTGTAATGCCCAAGCTCATCACATCCAAAGCATCGCACGTTGTCCATATTTCTTCTTTTATTTTGAGGGCCAAACTTTCTGAATCTTCCTTTGTTCCTGTATGAGGCTACAAAGGCATGATTCTCTTCACTTGGTCCTGTATCAGCTTTGGCCTTTAGTCTTGTTTCCTCTATTTTACATAGAGACCAAAAATCATGGAATGGAGTGGCTTCTTTCTTCCCATATAGACTAGAATTGAAGCTTCCTCATTCCTCTGGTAGAGCATTCAACACCATTGTTGTCATCTCAGTGTTAGACATCAATTCTCCTAGTTCCTGTAGTTGATCTCTTATTTCAGAAATCCTCATAAAGTATGGGACGGTTCTTGCTTCCCTTGATAATTTCATTTTGTATAGTTCTTGTCTCAGAGAGATTGCTTCTCCAGCAGTACTCACAGAGAATAGCTCCACCAATTTTTCATATATTTGTTTTGCAGTCTTTAGTTTGATACATAGGGAATGAGAGAATCTTTGATGGATTCTATGAGAATCCTTTGGGCTCTAATTTCTCCCTTCATGTTCTCAATCACCATAAAGGAAGCTGCAAGCAAATCCACTCAAGTAAGTATTCATGACCCTATCTATCAAGATGTCGTTTTGTAAAGAAAGCAACAAGCTGGTTGGATCATCAAATTTCAATGCATGTAAGAAAAGAACATACTTAAATTTAATTGAAGACGAAGTAATGGACTATATCGAAGGATCTATTGTTCAACCTCCAAAAGTCAAGGGTTTCCTTTCTTCAATGTTGTTGTACTTGGACCCTTGATTATAATGACTATCTTCAGAAGTTGAGATTTCCTTCAAACAATGTTGAGTGCAAATCTTTTGATACCAAAGATTAATGAGTTGATCTTTTCACATGAAATAGTTTGATAGTCTTCCTTGAAAACTGGTTTGTCTTTCCAATCCAAACTTTGGTCTTTGCTTCTTTAAGTGTTTTTGTTGACAAGCAGCCCTTATGTTCAGCACCTTTGCTCTGAAACCATGTTGAGAATTTGAAAGGCTGTAGGTTAATACAAATTCTCTTCTTGATAATTACTTGTGAGCTTACTTGTGTCTTCTCTTCTTTAGCTTAGTTGATGTTTCATCAAGTCAATTATCAAAGTACACGAGACACAAATTAGGCTCCTAGAGCCAGGGCAAAACCTCTCCCTCTTGGAGAGGAAAACCCGCAAGGAATTCTTCTTATAGATCTTCAAAAGACAAGTACCATGACACGCACTTAGACCCTAGACCTAGATATGCTTCTAGGACCTTGAACTTCTCCTTGTATATGCTTTGTAGATGAATTGCTTGGACTGTGAGAAGGTAAATCAAGGATTTACCTTCCTCACTATTACTCCTGCTTCTTATGATCACTGTCTCTTATTCGCACTTCTATTCTTCTTTTATCCGTTTTCTCACAGAAATGTCAAGTTCATCGAGATCAAACTTACTATTTAGTGTCAAACCACTTGTTCATCTCCATTGCAAGGACCATGGCATTTCCTCAAGCCATGAAAAAGTAAATTCCAAAGCCAATATCCCCACCAGCAAATCCATACCTGGGAGGAACAACTCCAAGCATGGCAGTGGTGTCCAGAACCGGATCCTAATACAAGAAGACATTGTTGGGAATCAATTTCACTATAGTAGCTACCATCCGCTTCCACCGAAAAGCCTTCAATACCTTCGCCATGGCCTCGAGATCAGCGGTAGAGCTCTTGCCATCCCAGAGGAATTTAAGAGTTAACTTCATCTCTCTCTTAGGGCCCATGTGAGGGTTTTTAACAATGTGGAAAGCCATTGCTTTTGAGGTTGAAAAGTCCAATTTTCCTGCAAGTGAGATCAAACCCTCAATTAAATCATGATGAATTTGAATTTTGATTGGATTATAATATTAGAGGTCCCATGCAACACTACAGTATGCAAATATGCCATAAATAAAGATCCAATGCAACATGCAACAGTATATAGGAAACAATAAACACATTTCCTTCGCCCTTTCCTTGATCGATCGAAGGGTGACAAGTGGTGGGACCATGGCCCTTGCATCTGGGTGTTGGATGGGTGTTAAGTGATGGCTCAGGGCCCTCAAATCTGGCCATTGGATGGGTGACAAGTGGCAGAGGCCCAACACCCTCCAATTTGGCCACTTCATGAGTGACAAATGGTGGCATTAGAGGAAATTTTAGCCTAAAATTGCCCGTGAAATTTTCACGTAATTTCCATGTCATAATATGCAAACCAATGAAAATCCTTAAAATTTAAAAATAGGTACATGTATATATTTTGGAAGGAAAAGAAGGAAAATTACTTTTTTTAATTGTATTTTTGGCTTATCTCCTTATATGTTTACTCAAATTTCAAGTGTAACTCAAAGATACTTATCTGTTAAGATCAAGACAACTCCCTCTTGGTCTTCAGTTCTTTTGGAATCCAACCTACAAATCAGGCTCAACATCAAGATGTTAGATCTTCCTAGGGTTCTTTTATTTAATCAATCCACATGCACATGGCATTCATTTCTAACCCTTATTGACTTGCACTTGTTCCAAACCCAATGAACTTATTTCGATTTTGATATCAACATCCTTGCATCCTGGGGATTCAAAAAAACCTAGGGATTTTCATGATCAAACCCTTACTAGGGTTTTTCATATCAAAGTTATTCCAAGAAATTAATCATTAGATATCACAATATCATCTTTTATGTATACAACATTTCGACAGAACATTCACACCAATATGCATTTTATTAAGGTCTAGGGAACTTTGTACAACTAGATCTATACATGTCTCCTTTCATATCGTAGATCAATCATTATATGTAACAATATTTTCACATGATTAATGTAGTAGTCAATTCTATCAGGCAAGAGGTAGAGCTTCATTTCTCCATTTAGAATTTGGGCCTATAATCCAATATTCATATCTTTCCATGACTTCTCTTTCAAGAGCTTCTTTTACAATTGCAACATTTATGGCAAGAGATCATTCCATTCAATCAATAATGGTGGAAGATCTGCAAACAACACCTTTGATTAGGATTACAGTGATGAGCCACAACTATAAGGGGCGTTCCTCATTATCCTAGATAGAGCTAGGAACACAATTCAGATAATCATCATAAGCATATTGTCGACTTCCTTTTGTCTTGCATACTTATATATAAGGCAAAACTTCTCAAAATTACAAAGAGAGTTCATCTCTTTTGTCATGTCTTATGAACAAAGATCTTTATCGGGCCAATAGATTAAAATCCAGGAGTGTTAACGACTTGTTTATTGTCGCGATTCTAGGCTTATACATCACACAATACCTTTTCAAACGTAGCATCTGTAAGAGGTGTACTAGATCACAACACAATCAAAAGAGAAATATCACTAGCATTGCTATCATGGTTACTGTCATATAGAGGTATCTGCCAATTCATTGTCTTATCCAAAGGTTACAGTTACTTGAGGTCACATGCAAAGCACAATATAATACCATAGGTGAGTTACACAAGCCACAAAGAAATCACAAAATGAGAGCTATACCAAAGAGTCTATAGGGCATGAGACCGAGCCATAAATCACAAGTATAGTCCACAGATATATAATGCTCACTACAGAGACGAACCACACAACTGGATAGAGTATGAGCCACTATGAACCATAGAGATAGAACTATGAAGCCACATAAACAATGTAAAACAATGCCACTATGTAAGTAAGGTGAGCCACACAAGTTAGTACGAGTCACATTGTAGGAGATTCGAGCCTGTGTAATGTATGTATGTTATAGAACGCGAACCATATTGTGAGCCACATTGTAGTGAAAAACCAACGAACCACAAATACGTCTGAACTACAGAGGCACAAAGACAACCGAATTTGTTGAGCCAGACATCCTCAAACATAAATGCGAGCCTCAAAAAAGCAAGTCATTGAGTCAAGTGCAAGCTATCACTGATGCAAGCTAACTCGGGTATGAATGTGAGCCTCAGAAAAGCAAGTCATTGAGTCAAGTGCAAGCTATCACAGATGCAAGCTAACTCCGGTATGAATGTGAGCCACTAAAGGCCACAAAGATTGAACCACAACAAGAAAAGTGAGTCATTGTTTGTGCGCCATCACATAGAAATTTGAACCACTCTAATAACTAGCATCATACCTCATAAATCATCATAGAAGATTATTGAATTCTCTTCACTGCTCAACGAACCTGCGCTCTTAAACCGTGTTTTTTTTTTCTAGTACACAACTAGAACCATGTTTTCTTCAACAGGTAACTAATTCTAATGATTAATTTTCACAATATTTATCCATTATTCATAGCATCATCAAGTAGTTAGACAAAAGAAAATTAAAACTATCAAACGTGAAATGAGCAGTAAAATCCACAGTGAGACAATAAACAAGAGACACAAAAATTAGACCTAAGGCCAGGGCAAAACCCACAAAGGGGAAAACCCAAAAAAGCTTTCCTTATGAGAGAGAATCCAATGTCCATCAAAATATCCACAAACAAAATGATAATCAAGAAACAAGCCTCCACATTTTCCACAAATTTCATCCTCTTTTTTTCTCTTTTAGCTTGCATAAAACAAATATATTGAACCAAAAACGAATTTTTCCAAATGAGGAGCAATTCTCACACACACAGTCATCACAGGGGCTCAAATGGGTGCCTCTAAAGGGCCCAACTGCCCTGACTTTTAGTGGAGACGACTTCATCTTTTAGGAGGCATAAAAATCATTTTAAATTTCTGATTTCGTCATAATGAAAATACCAACCATGGCTAACATATTTTTCAACACTTACTATGTACACTAACATGATTTGAAGAAATTATGTTGCTTGAGGATGCTGCTAGAAAACATATATCAAATAAGTATATTACAAGGAAAGATGATCTGACTTGTAAAAACAGGAAATTGGATAATTTATTTATGGAAGTGAAGTGAATCGACAAATGAGATTTGAAAGGTGGACAAGAGGAAGGGTGTTGTTTTCTTTTAAAGCGAATGCAAACCTCAAATCATAATTGAGGTCAAACTAACCGAGCTCTAGGCATCTAAATTTTATGAAATAGATCTTATAGTACTAGAATAGTTGGATCTTAGGGACATTTTGGCTATTCTGATTTGTTCTTCTGGGGCATATTCCCTTAAAATCTAGGTCTTGTGAGATGCCTCATAAGGCAAAATTAGGGTGAACGCAAACGAGGTGGATGCCATTGTCACCTTAGCACTCCACCACCTGCTCTTTAGTGAAATTTCACCACATGAGAGGCTTCCCGGTATAGGTCACCTAAATTGTATTCTAGGTCAAGGATCTAAAGTGACATTTTTGTTGGAAATAGTGAGAGGCAGGTGAATCAATATTTCTCTTCAACTAGTTAATTTGAACAACTATAAGAGAATTAATTGTTATTAGTATCAAATAAACATAAATCAATCACCAACACCATTCAACAATGCACAACAATAAAAAATTGTACATCAAATATTTTTTGGTGGAAACCCTTTTGGGAGAAAAACTAGCGAACGCTTCTTAATATTTGTCTTCAATATTTAACATCAATTAAGAAGCTCCAAATTTCAAGATTTTAAGTGCCAACTGAAGGAGGCTCCAACCCCCTTGGTTTATAGGCTCTAACACCCTATGTAGGCTCCAACTTGCCCTAACACCACCCTGCTGCCCTAAAGTGTTCTCAAACTCTAACCTAAAAGGGACTCCACTATGTTTCCTTGCACCAACTTGCTGCCCTATTCAACACGTTGTCACTTCCCCTGAAGGCTCCAACCTTCAACTCACCATGGTGGACCATGTTTCACAGTTTCACACTGGATCCACATGTCTGCAATACAAGATCATCAACAACAATGCCAATTCTTCTTTTCCCAAAGGATCAAACCCTAGCTCAACATATGCATGCTTCTGTAACAATTTTTATGCTCAAGTATGTACATTAAATCCACGCTTACTTGTAATCAATCATTTAACCATACTATAAACCCTAGCTTATCAATTCAACATCATACTGGCCAAAACAATGTGAAAATAAAAAGGCAACAATACCACCATATTCCAACATTCTGTCAATCAACACACATGAAACCTCAACAATGTCATTATAGCAGACCAGCATATATCTAATATTCATACACCTTTATTACACTTATCAATGAAAGCTCTCTTAAGTTCATAATATTAACAACTTAGTATCTCAATAGTCGACGACACAAGCTAGCAATATCAATTATGTTCTCTGCAACTTGAACAATACAACATTAAACCTTTATCAACATCAATACAAGACACTCTTGCTCATGTCATCAAGGCCTTAATGGCAACAATAGCTGTGTTCAGTTTTATGCCAAACTGCTATCATTATTGGTAACTTTTCCCATCAATATCGCAATATCAATTACAAGGATATACAAAACAACAATGATATGTTATGCTCATGTGAATTTTGTTGTCAATTGAATCCTTGTTATGTATGGACAGTGAGGTTGATCAGTGACTATTGCACAAACCCTTGTAAGCATGTTCCTCATGTCTTTAGAAAATGGTGTAACAAGATGTTGATGTATATTGTGGATACACAATCCTTTCCCTGAATAGTCTTGAAGATGTCTGATGTCGTCTTTAAATGATGAAGATCTTGAAGATGTGTGATGTTGTCTTTAAATGATGAAGACACTAATGCATCAGAGAATACTTTTGAAACACATATTGTTGCCTTCAAAGTTTTCCTTTATGACACCCAAGGATTGAATACAATATAACAATTTAGATTAGGTATGTAACCCTTAGCCATGATTTGTCTCCCATGAACAATCTTTGCTCAAGTGTCAATTAAGATATATTCAAGGTAGGACGAATACAAGAATACTTCAAATATGAGTAGACTTATTTAATGCAAAAGTAATCACACATCTTGGCTTGAAGTATGCTTCAAGGAGCACTTACACTTGTTTACACAATTGGAGTATGCTCGAAATTTTGGATCTAGCTTTAATGAAACTAATAGGGGCTACTAGGAGGCTAGGTGATTTAGCTACAAAAGTGTTTGTTGCAACTCAAACATTCTCCACGGACCAACTTTGATCAAATAGGATCTTTGATGCAGGCTTGATTTCCAATAGTTAGGGCACAATGAGTTTCACAACACTTCAAATGCAAATTGAATATAATCTTTCCACAATAGATAATGGTACTAAAAGAGACTTTCCAGGGGTTTCCGAGTTGATTTTCACAACTACTTTAGATCTTAGACTTCATCTTCTCAAACGAACAACCAAAGAGTATTTGTCATGCGAGTGCACCGACATTTAGTCTCGAAGAAGCCAAAAAGGTACAATGATGCACAAATTAGAACCACCTTCAAAACATATTAAATAGCCCCAACGAAAACCTTAGATAAGATAATCCCACTGCTTCAAACGAAGTGATTGTAGAAGGATCAAAAAGTTTAGGGTTCGCAACAATGAATTCAATCTGATTATGTAGCACATATTTGTGCCCTTAGGCCGCTGAAATTTTAGAATCCTTCCATAAAGGGTTTTGCCATAATAATATATGGTTTTAATTCTAAATAAAATCATTTTTGATACTCATGAATAATGTTCTAGCTAATGCTTAAGTTGCCACCTCATCTCTTTTTGGGGATTTTGATCACAAATTCGATTTTAACGTTGATGAGGCATATCTCTCAAACCGTGAGGAATCTCATGACGATCCATATATATATAGATACATCAGGACAAGGAATATCCAATGATAAAGGTATCTAGAGTAAATCCAATGATCTCCATCCTCAAAAACTTCAACAAGTGCAAGGATTTTAGGGATTCCTTTAGGGCTTCTTGTATATTGGAGTTTCCAACTGACGTGATCCATGATATATATTAAGAGCGTTCAAGAACTGACGTTGGCATCGATGAAAACACCATTCAACATATTCAATAGGCTTGATCAAGGTACTCAGGCTAGGAACAAGGCTCAATTATTTGTCAGGGAATAACGTACCTATGAAGACACCTATAAGGAGAATCTTGTAGCCTAGGGTTAACAATGACATAATTAGGCATACAAGAAGGACATGGTTTGCCTAAAAGGTATGATCAACAATAAGAGTGACAAACCTTCAAATGACCCAAAGTAGAAGTAATTCAAAATTAGGGTTTTGTAAGCTTAGGGTTGATGAATTCAACCTTAGGGATGTTGATTTTTTAGTAGCTTGGGAGGTACTCCAAACCCTAGGTTTCGAGGTTTGGAGGGAAAAGCGCCACAAGAGTCACTTGTGGGTTTGGAACCCAAGGTAGGGGTTTTGTACCCATCGTGATTTGGTCCAAAACCATGAGCACATTTCGAAATGTGATGGATGAGGATGATAACTCTCATCGAGACGAATCTGATGCAATGAGAATCATCCGATTCCGAGTTGTAGAAATGGAGATATGATTTTTTGAAGTATATGAGTGGGTTTGCACAAGATGAGTTAAGGTCGACTTGATGTTAATAAGCCTCTTGACAGCATTACAAGCCCTAGTTGGATGTTTTGAGGAGCCCTTGTATGTGTATAAATACAAGGTGAATTTGAAGGTCTTTTGAACATCCAAACGTGTAACACAAGAGCTTGTTGGAGGAGAAAAGGACCTCAGATTTACTACCTCAAATTGGGTCGCAGGTAGAGGACATTTCAGCAAAGGAGAGGGGACATTAAGGTCTCCCTTGTGACTGTTTGGAGCGCGAGTTACCTTGTTGTGGAGGCCGCAAAGGAAAGGAGCTCGGTTAAGCTCCTTGGTGACTTTTTTAAGGGGCAGTAAGGTCTGTTGGACGACCGAGTATAAGGAGGAAGGGACACAAGTTTGTTGTGACGAGCCAAGGCAAGGTACAACTCTATTTTGGGTAGCAGATTGCAGGAGGTCGAGCCATAAATAGTGGGTTGTTGGGTGTGTATAGGGGCTGGTTTTAGCCTTATACTCCTGCGTAAGACAACAACAAAGAAGAGGGATGCATAGGACAACAACAAAGAAGAGGGACCTTGCCGCATTAATTAGGAGGTTGTTTGGGTGTATGTTTTAGGGCTAGTGCAGCATGCCATGATGCCCTAACCAGGACATAGTTATAACAACAGTAGTACAACGGACTTGGAGCGACATTGTCTTGTGTTGCATCATAGTTTTGACTAGTTCTGGATTGGTTTTTGTAGCATCCTATAAGTGCCATGTGTTGGAGTCAACTTGGGGAGTTGGAGACCTCAACAAGGAGCAAAACTTATAGTGAAGTGTCGGGGGTCATTGGTCTGGTGGAGGGTAGTGTGTTGGCTACCCAAAGTAGCCCTAGAAAAGCAATCTTGAAGTGACGAAGATTGTTGAAGGTTGGGTGAAGTTTGGTGCCTAATGTGCAACACTTTGATGGACAAAAGTGACTGTTAGATTGGCAGATTGGAGCTCAGGGATTGGCCAACCTAGAAGAGCATATTAGATTAGCATGTGTACATGCAAAAAAAGTAACTTGCGGCAGTGTTAGGTGATAGCCCTCCTAGACTCTCTATGTGTTGTCCTTTGAAGGACAGGGCAATTAGAGAGAAATACGGAAGCGAAGGACCGACATAACAAGATACGACATAGAAGTTGCAACGAAGATTGTCATTGTATCTTATATTCCATAGATAGTTGTATTATTCAGATTGAATTAATATAACGAAGATTGGGTTGTATATTGTTGTACAATATTTGTTAGAAATTGTGTATACTTGTGCATATGTAATTTACTGCTTTTTATTTTCCGTTGTGCAAAGTAGTTCTTGTTGAGTTTCTTGGTTTGGTAGCATAAGAGATTTTAAGATTCTAACCTAGACCCAATATTGTGGAAATTCAACAAGGAAAGCACTTTCAACCATGCAAATTGCTAGATTCTGATGTTTTAAGTCTCAACAAGGTGAAACGACTTTAAATTAGTTGAATGCCCAAGCCTCAGTTGACTTTGGCCTGAAACCCTAACCCTAGTTGCTTGCCTTGAATGGTTGAAATTCTAGGAGAGAGAAAAAGAAAATTTTATGAAATTTGATCACCATGATGGATGTCGATGCCTTTTATCTACTTGGATGAAGGAGTCCTAGGGATTTTGACCATGGAAATATCAAACCCTTGAAGGGAGTAACAGGGAAAACCCTAGGTTTTCACTTGCTAACCCTAACTATCACTTTATAAGGGGATAATTTTTACTAAACAAAAGATCTTGAGGAGGTTCTCTAAGGAAGTTCAAGGATACAAAATTAAAGCATGCAAAATTTACCAAACATCTCATATAAATATGAACATTTAGACATGGAACACATAAACCCTAACAATATTCATTACATTTAATAATCATAGGTGATATTTCACAAAAAATACTCACAATATATCCAAGAATAGGCCTTCTTTATCCCAAAATGATGTCTCCACAGCAAGCACTAGTTTCCAATCGCCTAAAATCCACAAAAGATCACATCTATGCAAAGTAGCGAGGTACAAATAACTAGGCCAAGTTCTTTGATGAAGGTCGAATTTTCCAAATCCTAATGAACCAATAGCATTTGAACTTACTAATGAACTTAGTAAGGTGGATAAGCGAGTACGAAATCCTAATGAACCAGTAACATTTGAACTTAAAGAATGGAAAGGATATCAAGGCCTAATAATGTGACTTGGAAAGTGTAAAAGGGATAATGAACACACTATTTCAATCAAAGTATTCCACATAGTGCCCTCTTATAACCCTAAGGCCCTATGGGAGGTCCCACTGGACCTAAGGCTAAAGATTAACTCCTCAAATAAGGCGAGAGAAGAAACTTACACTCAATATCAATCAATCCTCTAGTTTACCCTTTTATCCATACTAAATTCCCGAAGCATTAAGTAAATGCACTCAATTGCACAATGATCAAAGTACTTGTTGAGTGGTAGTCTATCTTTAACACCTCTGGTAAGGTGAGAGAATAATCTTACAATCAAGATCAATCAATCATCCAGATTATGATTTTATCTATACTAAATGCCCAAAACATTAAGTAAATGCACATGATTGCACAATAATCAAAGTATCTCTTGAGTGGTAGCTCACCTTCATTCAATAGAAACATCATATGGTGAGAGGTTTTATGATTTGGGGTAGATGGTGGAGTTATCATATAATCATCATCAAGCAATGTGTAGGGTCGTTAGCTAGATGTTTGTCCAAAATAGGGGAAACAATTTTCTCCTTTGAGGTTCCCCATTTTGGTGGGTAACATGGCCTCGAATACTTTATTACTTGATTATGGCAAAGTTGTGAAGTGGCTTTTCTTGGAAAAAAAATTGTGAAGTGCCTTTTGCATAACATCAATTTATTGATTTGGTATGGCACAACAACTCTTAAAGCCAAAAAAAGTTCTTAAAAGATTGAACGTTGGTAAAAGTGTCAGTGAAGTGCACATTAACAAGTCCTTTTTGCTTCAAAATCAAAGCTTTAAGTGAATAGAATAAACCCCAGGAACAACAATCCATCTAAGGAAGAACTCAACTATTAGGGTATTTCTACTTGAACACATCCTCTTTGTTTGAAAATGTATGAAATTTGAGAATGATCTCCAATTTAAATGAAGTCTATTCGAACAATTGCATTGAAGTTTTCAGAAAATTATGTTTTACCCAATGATTGTGTTATAAAATGTTACTAGGCTCGATATCGATTTGACCGAGTATCCACCTATTCATTTGAATCTTTGTACAAAGGGGAAAAAAAAAATTTGTTGTTTCTCTACAAATGGGGCAACAATCTCAACTCTGCTTTATAACTTCAAATGTAAATTGCATATGCGACATGCAAATTGTATTTTTTTTTCTTAGTTATCTAATAATATTAGTTAATATATGAATTTGTTGAATGATTTTTGGATAAAAACATTTCATTATTAATAACTAAATTATTTTTGAACACAGTTATACATAATATTAAAACATAAATTAACTATTTTATAATTATTACTCACGCACACATTAAATAAATAATTTGTTGTAAGTTAGAAAAAAATCATTATACTATCTTTGGTATATCAAGTGTATGTTAAGATGGTCAGTTTCCTCAGGTTGTGATGCTTCAAATTTTGGACCTCGTTTTGGTATATGATCAATGCGAGGATTTTTGACATATTTGATTTGTTTGTAAGTAGATGGGGCAAAGTAAATGAAAGAAATGAGGAGGATAAAAAATGCCTTGCATGCTATAGAACAATCAAAAACTTTAATCCATCATTGTGCTTAGTGATTCCCATTTTAAATAACGAGGATGGATTTTATAAAGCTATATTTTCCTCTCGCTGTAGCGATACATTCTGGCACGGTATTGGCTACATTGTCCTCTAGTTGTAGCGATACATTCTGGCACGATATTGGCTACTATATGTCGTTGTAGAACACAAATTGAGGATTCTCTTCTTGATGATATGGATTGTTCCCCTGATGATTGGCCTCTATGGTCTTGCTAATGTGGACAAGGTTGATTGGTTGCAAGAAGGTTAAGATTAAGGAGTTGACGCCACACTTTCAAGAGATAATTCTTTTATTATTGTTTCATTACGAGTCTCTTTCCTTTGTATAACTCGTTTGGTCATATTTGTTCTTCCCTATTCTCCTAGTGATGATTGTAGGTACATATTGAAGATTTCCAAGGTGTGGCAACCATTGGAAATGGATGGATGAACAAAGTGACAAGATGACTCGTGATTGCATGAGCTCTGGATTTAGAGGGAGTAGACAAGATCTGCCTAATTGCAACATGTTTTGACCCGTGAAGTTCAATATGAAGATGGCTTGAAGTGTTAAAGGAAGATTTTGACCTATTAAAGATGTGTTCATGATCTCCTCTACCATGTGCTCATGATATGTTTCTGGAAAACGCTGAGAACCTCTTCAATGTAACAGGGATTTGATCGAAAGTATTGCATGAGCCTGATAAAATACTTGCTGAAAATGTGGGATGATGAACCATGAGTTCATGGATACTTGTTTAAGAAGTTGCAAGACTTTGTTGCTAATGTGTTGATTTGGCATGTTAAGCTAAGAAAGGGCACTATTAGGTTGTTGATGTTTGCTTCTATACAAAGCTCTGGTTAAAGTTGGATGAAGAGTTGGGTGTTATTACTGAAACAAGTGCTAAAATCCACCATGACTACTTTTCTGCTTTTGAGCAAGTTGATGATTATGTAAGAAGCGAGGAATAGCTAAGGATCCTTTGAGAGGGAGCATTGGTTTGATAGCATCATTGGGTTACTATAAAACCTATGTGGTCGGTAAATTTGGTTATGAGGCTTGCAATCATGAGGTACAAATTTCATCTCTCCCTAAGAGGAGATTGAAGGTGTAATATTTTCGCCTCTCCTAAGAGGAGATTGATGGTATATTATATTCATCTCTCCTAAGAGGATATTTTTGGTGTACTGTCTTCATCTACTATTTTCATCTCTCATGAGAGGAGATTGATGGTATATTGTTTTCATCTATCCCTAAAAGGAAATTCATGGTGTATTACTTTCATCTCTCCTACGAGGAGATTGATGGTGTATTATTTTCATCTCTCCCTTTGTGAGGAGATTGAGGGTATTTTCATCTCTCTCGTTGTGAGACCTGTGATATGGTCAGGGGGATTGATGGTGTTATCCCTTCCTTAGATGTTCCGTGAGATATATGATTTGGTCAGGAAGGATGAGTCATCTCTGTGAGAGATTGGACTGTGTTATGGCCTCATGAACAATGTTGTTTGGTTTGAAGCTATCAGCTTTCCTTATGTTCACGTTAATGATCTCTCCCTTTGGTTGTGGGCTTAGAGACCTATGGATTGGTCGGAGAGATTGATCTTGAGAGAGAGAATGAAAAGTACCGCCCTGACTAAGAGGGATTGTTGAAAAATATGGTAGCCATGGTCGGTATTTTCGTTATGACAAAATTTGAAATTTAAAATTATATTTATCCCTCCTAAAAGATGACAAGTCGGCTCCACTAAAATTCAAGTTAGTTAGGCCTCTTGGGGGCACCCATTCGACCCGCTATGATGACTATATATATATATATATATATATATATATATATATATATATATATATATTGCTCCTCATTTGTGCAATTCGTTTCTGGATCAATATATAGGTTTTGCAAGCTAGAAGAGAAAAGAGGACAAAATCTATGGAAAATGTCAAGGCTTATTTCTTGATATTGTTAGGTCAGTTATCAGGACTATCATTTTGTTTCTGGATAGTTTGATGGACATTGGATTCTAATAAGGAAAGTAGTTTTGGGTTTTCACCTTTTTGGGTTTTGCTCTAGCCTCATGCCTAATTTTTGTGTCTCTTGTTTATTGTCTCGCGGTGGATTTTAATACTCATTTCATGTTTGATAGTTGTAATTTTCTTTTGTGTAATTGCTTGATGATGCTATAAATAATGGATAAATATTGTCAAAACTAATCATTAGTAGTAGTTACCCATTGAAAAAAAAATTGTTCTAGTTGTGCCCTAAAAAAACAATAGCAAGACTATGCTCAAACACACATATATAGTCATACAAACCCATGGAAAATAATTTCCATAATATTTTGCTTAATTTATATCTTGAGAATGGTGTAAGCTTCATTTTCAGCCATCATGGTGTAAGGAGACATCATTTTGTAATCATTATTGCCTGTGTTTCTAGGATTGGTTAAGAACGACATAGTCAACATTCATTTATCGCATTTCTAGGTTTGGTTAATGCTGACATAGTAAATGTCGACCCATAACCCTTATTGGGAAAAATGCCCTACTTTTGAGTTGTAATTTAATGTATCTTGTTATCATTCATTCATTATTTGTGAAATTGATTTGGCTTATAGTTACTATAAAGTGGTGTGCTCGTGTGATTGGATTATTTCTCTCTCTAGTGCACTGCACTTTGATTGATTTTTCTCTCTAGGTTTGTGCCTCTCTTAGTGGCCTAATGTTGTTTATCATTCTCTTTATTGAACTAGGTTTATGTGAACCTCCCTTAATTCTACAATTGATCTGAGGTTATTTGTCTAATGGCATCATTGATTTTGTCACTGTGGAACCAAGGTTTCAAAGCATATTTTTACAACAGAATTTCAGTAGCTCTATTTCACTAGTGGCATCATTGATTTTGTGACTATGGAATCAAGGTTTCAAATCACCTTTTACTGCAGATTTGCAACAGTTGATCAAACAGTATTTTGGCTAATGGCATCACTAATTTTTTTGTGACCGTAGAATCATGGTTTCATATTACCTCATTTACTCAACTCAGTACGTGGTTCAAATAATTTTAGCTAAAATCATTGCCTAGGGGTTGAAATACTAGGGCTTTGGAATAATCCCTTTTAATGACTTCCTAGGGTTTTAATCCCCTATTTCAAGGGCTCACTTCAACAACTGATAAGGGTATTTTTCTCCAATGGCATCATTTAACTATGAATATGAAACTAGTTTTTTGGATCATCTCTTTTTCAAAGGTTTCCTAGAGCTGAAACCAATCTTCGATTGATTTTCTATAAGAGAAATTGATCTTCTAATCTCATAATTATTTCCTAATGATTGTTTGATCAGGTTAGCTTAAATCACATGTATCATTAAGAAATTATACATAGACAATCTCAACAATAATGCAATGATAACAATAGGATCATGTTGGCATAATGACAAGTTGGCATTGATGTCAACTCTTGATGATGACGCCAACTCTTGATGATGATGATTGTTGCGTGTGGCCAAGGACGCATTGTTGTTGTGGCAAGGTTGCAGGGTTGTCT
This sequence comes from Pinus albicaulis, assembly GCA_034641835.2. Lineage (NCBI taxonomy): Eukaryota > Viridiplantae > Streptophyta > Pinopsida > Pinales > Pinaceae > Pinus > Pinus albicaulis. The sequence goes on along the minus strand of CM076583.1, from coordinate 1,024,786,466 downwards.
CATGTAATGATGTGGCTGGAAAAATATTGTTGATTTGGTCATTTTAAATCGTTGTATGGAATAAGTTTAATATTTGTTAGCGCACGGTTAACCTCTCCATTGCTCGATGGCTTGACTCAATCCTTCATGGTATAAACACAATTACTATTAAAGCCATGGTTTGTTGCTGAAAAAGTAAACATAATTATTACTTAAACAGGTCCAAGAAAGTACAAATACATTGATAATAAATGGAAATGGTCCAAGAGATTGCACATTGCGCAATGATAATATATGAAAATGGTCCAAGAAGTTGCACATTGCTTTGGTCCATTTATTAAAGTATGGGCCACAATGGCTAGCTACTTTCTATGAAACAATTTGGTCTGAGTTTGGTCAATGCATTCTGAGGTCAACTTGAAATACCATCAAATATTACCATTGGCTCTTTCCCATGATAACCATGAACCAACGTGATCTAATCGATCCTCCAAAGACTATAAGTATAGTGTGTGATCGAGTAGTAAGGGTGTGCATTTTTGGAGGTTGAACGTTGACTACGCTGCACCAACACTCATTTTCTTCATGTTTCTTTGAATTGTTCCGGCACAAGTACTTTGAAAATTGGTGGCACTCTGATTCTATAACAAGTTTGTCTCATCTAGTGTGCATTATCTTGTAGGTGTGATTGGGTCAATCATTGCAGTGTCGAGCACCACAGTTGAAAACGCCTACGTGTTAATCTGGTATCGCGCCGAGTGTATTTCATTTTACTTGTGCAAATGACAGAGGAACAAAAAAGCTTATATCTTCTGCATATGGAGTAAATTTTTTTGAGTCGACATTCCAAATGCCAAGTTTGGTTTGATCAATGTGTAGTTTATCAATGTGTATAGAGAAATGTCTTGTAGTTGGGGAATATGGTAGAGATCGATTTCCATACATGATGATACAATGTTGATGTGTGTGCATTGTGGGATACAATGCGATGATGAGTTGAGTAATTGTTGATGCGCATAGCCTGAGAGACGAAAAAAACGAGATCAAAGTATGCTGTTGGCAATGAGTTAAAAAATAAAGCTTACATACTGTGCCATAGAAACAGAAATCGATGGATAGCTCGAGAGAAGTGCGATGGATTTGAGCTAGAACAAAGGGTACCTTCCTATAGTATGTTTTGAAGATCGAATGACAAAAAGGTACAGTGATTGGAATCAAAAGTATATTACACCAGTTGATGACAAAGAGGAAGAGTTTATTTTAGTTGATTTTGTGTACCAACCTGAGTTTGATGCGGAGTTCAGTGTGAGAGGCAAAGATGTTGTTGGCCTCGAATTCTTGAGAGCTTGATCTTGTGTTTTGTATTGATTCATATCTCTGTAAACAAGTCTTTTAAAGTGTCATGGCTAAGTGAGAGGTTTTATATGCATGTTATCGTTCTAGTTTATTTGGTGGTGTTGTAAAGAGGGTTGTTGATATGTTGTTGCAGAGTTATGTTGCGTAATGTTTGTTGTTGAGAGGGTTTGGTTTTGTGTTGTGATTGAGCTTGTGTTTGTGTGAAACAGGGAGAGAGAGAGAGAGATTGTTGTGTATATTATTGGTTGAATTTGTGACAGAGATGTATTGCAAATGTATTGATGCATTGAGCGAGAATGTTTATGTGGGTCTAGCCTAAAAATTGGATGAAACGTGGCGTAGAATATTTGAGTTTGTTGCAAGTGGACCCAGTGTGAAATATTCTGAAATGAGATTCACAAAAGTCGAGGGTTGGAGCCTTCAGTGACAGGGAGTGTTAGTGTCCTTTCGATGGTGGCCAAAGTATTTGATTAGGGAGTGGTGGCTTCCTTCCAATGGTAGCTATAGAAACAATTGGAGGTGGCAGCCTCTAGTGGGCAGGGGCTTGCACATTGAATGTGGCCAGCGTAAGATGTAAAAGAATATTTTCTAAATATTAATAAGAAGACAAAGACAACAATAATGGTAGGTTTTCTCAGTTGGGTTTTTCCACATAATATTCGATGTCACTAAGTGATGATGTGGATTACGACTTGTCGATTTGTTGTCCTATTATGATTCACATGCATTTATGATTATATACTACTCATGGTTTACATGTGTTATCCTCTTATGATTAGATCTATGGTCATAATGTGTTGCTAGTTAAACAATACTTCAATTAACATTGTAAAGAAAAAGTGAAAATTGGGTAAAATTTGATTCATCACGAAATATTAAATCCCCCCCCCCCTCCGCTTCTCAGTGTTTCTAACAGAACATAAAAAGACACCCAAGCAATAAAGAGACAACAAATTTACCTTAGGAAAACCCAACCTTTGGAAAAACCCAACAAAATTGTCTTCTAAGGAGAAATTTATTCTTCGCCACTATTTACAACTCAAAATATTCTACGAATCTCTACCAAAATCCAAGTAAAAGATACCAATCAAACTTGGTCAAATACCAGCTAGTCCAAGTTGGTCAGACCTCCAAAATTACCAAGGGTCAATGCTAGTCAACAATCTGAAATTCAGCTTGAGGTCAAGCTCGAACCTACGATCAAAGGGTTTGTGATCAACTGCAATCAAAGTATGAATTTCCTATGGTCAAAGTCTAAATTTCTTGCAGTCAAAACAGTCTCCTTTCAACGATCAATCTTAGTCAAAATCTTGGTCAAACAATAGCCTAATTCTCAATCAAAGTGAAGCAGATCATATTCGATCAAACTGAGATCAAAAAACAGCTTCTATAATTGATCAAAAAATCCAATTCATCCTCCTTGACTTCGCACATGTGAGCGGAAGAATAGAAGAAATGTTGTGTCTGAATTGGTCAAAGTGGAGGAGGTCATGTTGTATTTATATTAGTTAGATGGGGTGAATTTTGACCAAAGGTCACACCCCTTCACTTGTGAGGCCGACTTGACTTTTAGGGCCTACATGAAACCCAAAATAATCATTTTCATTTTCATTTAGTACATTTTTCTTTAGCTGACTTGGGAGGCCTTTTGGCATACGGGAATACCTTTTAACACTACAAAAAATCAACACTCCCTCTTAGCAAGGGAGGTATTCTCTACAACAAATTTCCCTTGCTAGAATTTATCCTTAAGAAAAGTTCATGAGCTTGTCATGTTGATGTGTGTCTATAAAATAACTCCATCTGGGAGTGGGATCCAAGGTTGGTCGAAATCCTGTATGGCTCCTTAGGTAATGTGTCAATCTCTTTTGGTCATGGCCTGACCTAGGCATCCAAATTTTTCTAGCTTCTTGGGACAAAATTTTCCTTCGAAGCATTCACTTTTCTAGTCAATATCCTTATGACATATCCAAGTCCTTCTAGCTCTAAAGGTGAATTACATCTATCTCCTTTGGTCAACATAGCCAAGTCCTTCTGGCTTCTAAGGAGAAGATATGCCCAATTTATAACTCCCCTAGCACATTCACCTCTGATCGACCTAGTCAAGTGCTCCTTGCATCAGAGGTGAATGTTTCTATAAATGCCCCTGCCATTATCTTGGACCATTCATATTTATGGTCAAAGTCCTTTATGACCTAGCCAAAATCCTTCATTTCAATCTCTGCCCCTGCCATTATCATGTGCTATTCATCTTTCTAATCAAATTCCTTTATGACCTAGCTAGAATCCTTCATTTCAATCTCTGAAGCCAAACTCCCTCTGTCATGGAAGCAAATCCCCTTGCCACTGTTGCTCCATCTATTGCTCCCTCTTACTGGGAGAACGCTCTTGTTACAAACTTTGCTTTGTTCTTCCAGATGTTGCTAGAATTATTTCCATGGAAGCCTTCATGATGTACCTTTTGATTATACTCCCTCTTGATCCTTGCTTCCTTGTAGAAATCAACAAATTCCATCTGCAATCTCATCAAACTTGGATTCTTTCATCTTCACCTAAGGTGGATGGTCATCCTCATACTCAACATCAGCTGCTAATGGACGATTTGTAAGGGCTAGGGCTTCCTCATTAAGCCATGCATGACACAAACCCTAGTATATTCTTATTCAAGACTTCAATACAAGATACAGTCTCCAAGCCTTCTTGTGGATGTGCCTTTATCTTGTTAACTCCTCTAGAACCTAGCCTTTGATTGACCTAAGATATCCTTAGCCTCCAGCAACAGCCTATCCTCTTCAAAGTTGAACCCAAAATTGTCATAAAAATACTCTTGTCAATATCTCTTCGATGATATTTGTGACTTTGTACATATCAGTAAAGGTTCATCTCCCTTTGGATCAGTGAATGATTCTAACATTTAATTATGTTTACAGTCTATCATATCACCAAAGTGGATTGATATAACATTAGGAGTGTTTCCAAACCTATTAAATGTTTGAAGTAGAACTAGAATTTGAACCTGCAATATCATCCTCTTGATGCCAGAATTATTTGCTACATTCACTTGAACAGGCTGAGTGAGGCTGCTAGTAGTGCACAAACCTTTCATGTTGTCCTTTTAAGGCTCATACAAATTGTTGGGGCAATGTTTCAGTGTAGGTCATAATTTTCCTATTCAAGTTATTAGTTATTCGTTGTCATTGTTGTAACATTTTATTGGCAAAAAAAATTCAAAATATTGTAAAATATTTAAATTTTTGCACCTATGTAAAGTTCAAGCACTACTATAAATAATTTTAAAATATAGCGATATCATAAGTTTGTTGAATAAAGCACCATGACAAAGTGCTTTGCTATTATCAAGGGTGTTGATGTTGTTTCAAGAATGGATGATCACAATCAAATAGCAAAACCCCCTTATCGTTGGGAGTTTAATGCACAAGGGGTGAGGTCTGTGATTCATGGTTTTTATGAAACAAATCTCGAGGTATGTGGCGTCCACTTGTAAATAGTGGACCCCCAACTCGTCCCCCAAGCTATTCTAGCCAAAGATGGGAGGCAGTTGTTTCAAATTACTCTTTAGTCCATTTCCAAAATGCTCAACGTTGTTATGCCTAGTCAAACTCAACCTCTAGCCACCCAAGTTCCACAAAGATCTCTTTTTACAATTAACTCCTGAACAAAGAAACTCTCTGCTAGAGTCATTTTTACCTAGCAAAGCTGATATTCCTCAAAATAATCCACCCTACTCCTCCGATATATTCCCTGAAATCTTAAGGCAAATCATTTCCCCATTAAAGAAATCCTCTTATCATTTTCAATTACTACCAATATTTGTTTGATGTCATCAATGATCAATTATAAAAATTTAACCTTCATAATTCATTTAGGTATCACCTTCATAAATCATTTAGGTATCAATCGATATTCATATACTTCTTTTTGTATTTTCATCTAGAAGGATTTCCTCATCTTTTTCCCTACGAAAGCAAGATTCATAGGGACATGAATTGACATTTATTTATTGGACCTCTATAGTGAGAAGACATTCTGAAGATTTGCCTTTTCAAAATTTGTTAATCAATTTTTGTCAGTAGTTTTCACCCTTCTAAATGGTACAACACCTCCAAGAGTTTTCCCAGAGATTAAAACATTCTTGCAACTCAACAAAGATGTTAAAGTGGGAGATTAGTATTTATATCAAAATTTTACAACGAGCAAGTTACATGGGTGTGAATTGTCTCCATATAGATTGCAATTTTTTCTTCCTATAATGATTTTTGCATTAGAGTTCATTAGGCTAAGTATGAACGTTGATTAGATACATTTTTTTCCTAGAAAATGCCCTACATTGTTCAAATTGAAAGTTGAAGTTGGGCCTTTTGTGGTGAACTCTAGAACAACAAGTGTTGATGTTGAACTTAAGCTACAAGAAATGAAATTGCTCAAAGGAGAAAAAAGGCATCATAACCCTCTAGGCAAGATTTCATTTTTAAGAGTGGAACAAGGGTCATCAACTTATATTCATTTCCCAAAGCCTTTAGTAGAAAATTATGAAAATCAAATAATTTTAAAATATGGCGTTATTATAAAGTTTGTTGATTAAAGCTTGAATAAAGTGCTTTGATAAAGCGCTTCTTATTATAAGGGTACGTAATTACTACATAGTTACGAGCCTAGGAAATGCCAAAGTTGGCAAGCTTACTGACAGCAAGCAAAAGCAATGAATAAAGACTCGACTAAATTTCTATTTTCCAAGTAATTATTTCTCTTCTCAACGTTTTAATTGGTAAAATGTATTGAAGGAAAGCAAAGGTGGTTAAAGCTCAAACTAAGCCAAGACGCTTGCTTGAAGCCTCTGTGAATTTAGACAAATTACCATTAATTGATAAAGATGCAGACGTAATTGATATCAAATGTGAGTTTGACTTATTTGAAATAAAAAATTGGGTGTTTCACATCAAGATCAAAGAGATGAATTCACAATATGGAAGTGTTTATGAGCTCAATTCGTCGTCCTACAAACTTATCACATTAGAGATCCTAAGAAAAATGTACAACCAAAATAAACTTTATAAGAACCAATAGGATTCAAGATGATGATGCCAAAGATGGGAGATGATGGGTAAAAAAATAAAATAATAAAACTACATTTTCAACCTGTATTTTCAACTTATCTCCCAAAGTTTTTACTCAAATTCCGAGCGGTGATCCCTCATCCAAGGAGTACCCATGTTGCATACTTTCGATGAACCTTGCTAAATCAAAAATGAAAAATACATGAAAAATGTTATTGCAATCACATTTTTTATGTATTTCTCATTTTTCATGTAGCAAGGTTCATCGAAAGTATACAACATGGGTACTTCTTGGATGAGGAATCAAATTTTGCATCCAATGAGTGTTCCCGCTCGAAATTTGAGTAAACCCATAAGGAGATAGGTTGAAAATCCGAGTTGAAAAAATAGTTTTTTTCATTTTCCCCTCTAAAATTTGATGATATAATGTAATATTATTTTATTATTTCCATTATTATTTTATAATTTCCTTAGGAGGCCCATTTTAGACCTCAAAATTCCCCTAATGTTTTCCCAAACTAGTTGGTGCTTTGAATGTTATTTGCATAGTCAACAAGCTATTATAGCCAAAGATGGGAGCCAGTTGTTTCAAATTACTCTTAAGTCCACTTCCAAAATGCTTAATGTTGTTATGCCCCGTGCTTTTCAAAATTGACACTGTAATATTCCAAAATTTTCCTACAATAAATTGGAATATTATTTTTTGTTGATTTCACCTAGGAGGAGAATAAATGGGGAAGGAGGCCCATGCATAAAGAAAATCTCAATAAAATCCCTCATAGTATGAAAGGGGATCATCATTGGAGTTGGTTTTCACACCCTCATGTGTGAACAGGGTCATTTGCAAGTGGACAAGGTCAAGTTTGACCAAGTCAACAGCGCTAGGATAAGAGGTGGAGAACACTTAGAGAAACAGTGCAGTATGAATGGGAAGAGGGTTATTTGGTGGAGGAAACACTAAAAGGAGTGGGACCCATGGAGAGGGGGCCTTCACTTGTTTAAAAGGAGGGCAAGGCAGCCATTGTTTCTCATGCTATGGATTATTGATTTCATTGTCTATGCAGACATTGTGCATTCTCTTGCTGTTTAGCAGAGTTGCCGAGGGAATTCCTGTTTAGGATTCCTTCTCCTTCTTGAGAGGCCTCTTGAAGGATTGCACTGATTTTCCTCACATCCAGGCTTGTGGCCAAGCATCCTCCTCCAAGACAGCGTTATTTCTACAAGATAATAATGTTGTGTTGTAGGGTGTTGCAGTGAGGGTTCACTACACCACTTCCATCAGTTATTTTTCAGAGGAGGAGTCTATATTTCCTTTGAGAGATCAGTTTGGAGGCATTTGGAGCTTATTGCAAATCTTGGTAGTGGGCCAACCCATTCTCTTGCCCCTACAGCGCAGTTTGCTTCAGTGACTGCGTTATTTCTAGTGAGCAAATGTTGTGGGGCTTTGCGGATATGTTTGGAGGGTGAGATCTTAGGTGAGAGGATCAGCCTTTCACTCTAGAGATCCATTGGAGGAGGTCTTTTCATTGGATGCAGCATCTTCAACCTTCTCCACTTATTTCCAGTTCTTGAGTTGCAGCTGCTACCCAGCAACTCCAGCATTTTGCAGATTTTGTATATTATAGCCAATCCTTCCAGGATTGACTTGAGGTAGCCTTTGGGAGCTTAGATCTTCACTCCCAATGTTGTATGGGCCATATATTTGTATATCCATGTATTTGACATATGTAGCATGCAGTTGCTCTTATAAAACTGCGCAGTCATAGCTTGGGCACACATGTGTAGCAGTGTTTTATCATGATTTATGTACTTGTTTCTTGAGGCTGAGCATTGCCTATCTTGAGTAACCTTTCTTTTCAAGATCTTGTATTCATTTGTTGCTGCTATTAGTTAATAAGATGGCTATGGATCTTTCTCACATTTTTATGAGTTGAGTGTCACTGCTACTCCATTATTGTGTTTGCATATTGCTGGGTCTCCAACTATAGAATATCTTGAAATATTTTCATTGTTGTAGAATTTCCCTAATTTGGTATTTTACAGTGGTATCATAGCATAATCTTGGCTCAGCCTGTGGATCTCAGCCATTATGCTATCAAGGAGAGAGAAGATGAAGACTCCATATTGTGGAGAGAAAAAGGAAGATAAGCTCACAAAGCTTCTTCCAAGATCTGTATAGAGCATTCATGAAGATTTCAAGAAGATAAGGAGTGAGATATGTACAGGATCTCTAAGAGTTTGAAACAAAGTCAAACTCTAGATTTTCTTATAGGGAGTGTGAGCATGCAGCCACACCCTGTGATATACAGCACAGTCACATGGCCAGTTTTGCCATGAGAGAAGGAGAAGAGGAAGGGATGCCGAAGAGGAGAACTCTTAGTGGTTTCTTGCATGAGTATGAATCTCATACTCAGAAGTTTAGAGATCATATCACTTTTCCGGAGTTTTGCAAGATCGGGGTGAGAAGGAGCAAGCAGCATAATATGGATAGATTTCTTCTATCTGTCTTTGATGGTTCCCCTACATGTTCAGCCAGGGCTCAGGTGAAAGAGCTAAACACCTTTCTGCAGCAGCATCAGATCTCCGAAGATGAAGCCATCAGAGTAGCAGCGCTGCACTTTGGAGGTAAGGTCTATGCATGGTGGTTATTTGAGTCCTTTACTTTAAAGAATGCAAATACTTCTTCCTATGCAAGGTTCATTAAAACTTTGATGGAAAGATTTGGTAGGAAGAATTTTGAAACACATGTGGAGGACACAAACACATCCAAACAAACAAAACCCTTGCATGTGATGGAGGAAGCCATAGATTCAGAATCACTTCAAAGAACCATAAAGGAGGCTCATATCTTGCATTGTACTTTGTTGAAGGCAAGAACTTCATCTTGTATTTTGGCACAAGGAGGCAAAGAGATCCCTATTCCAAAAGTGGATCCAATCATTGGAGGGTTGCCCACTCATGTTGAGGAGGCTAAGGGCAACAGCGCTGTCATTTCTAGAGTTGATCTAGCACCTCATGCAGAGGAAGGAGGAGCTCTTGCTCCAACTAGATGGGTTCTTGCATCTTTGCAAGGAAGTCCCCAGGATCTCATACATGGAGGTCCGAGCACAATCAGTGAGCAGCATGATTGTGCAGCATTGCAGCCGGAAGGAGGAGGTAGGGAGGAAGAGCAGCATCATGTGATGAGAGGCATACACCCTTCTCTATTCCAGAGAGCTAGTGCAAAGAGGAGGCAGACTGTATTGCACTGTGAAAGCAAGGGCAAGGTTGCCCAACCATATGTACAGTCCACTCTTAACATTGATGTCTCCCTACATGGAGGCATTCCACCAGGGAGGCCACCAGATCTATCATTGATGAAAGACATCTTGTCTTTGGATTCACCGCTCTTGGATTTTGGAGAGGTGAAGAGTTTGGAGGAGAACTTTGGCATGGGGGATGTCAAAGTAGCAAACAGCAGCAGGAGGAGAGCTTCACATGCCAGATCACCAGCGTTGTCTCTGAGGAGGATTGATCCTTACTGGAGATCTCAGCTCTTAGTAGAGTACTCCAAGGATCTTGGTGCATGTGTGATTCTTGATGACCCGGATGGAGATGACAGATACATGGTGGATGATGTGGTCATCTATTCCTACGACAGGATCTTCTTGACTAGATCTTCTAGTCTCAGGGAGAAGCTGCTGCATGCAGCACATGAGGACTTCTTTTCCATGCATTTTGATGCATACCTTGCCTTGGCAGAGGAGTTCGTTTGGGAGGGCATTCAGCAAGACATATTTCAGCATATGGAGATATGCATAGCCCGGATGATGATAGTGAGGATGTCACAGCCACCTTCCTACTCATTGGGAGTAAGGGAGCATTTTCAGTTGAGCCATTTCAACTCAAGGTCTCAAGTACATGACGGAGGAGGTATCATTTCACATTATGTTTTGTGCTTCTTTCCTTTATATGAGCAGCATGTTGTACCAAGAAGGATCATCCCTTCTTGCATTTTGTATGATGTACTTGTAGCTACTTGTAGCATTGATTTTGGCTACCTTAATGGTGGTTTGTAGGGGAGGCCACATGATTTTTGGTGTGCACCTTTGACACCTCATTGTACCTTCATGTTTCTATCTTATGAAATGATTGTGGCAGAAAAAAAGTGGTTGGGAGAGCACTTGTTATCATTCTTTTTTATGTAGGCAAAGTATGCACTGCACTAGTTCCATGTGTGGAACTATGATTCACTCTCCGGTTGTCATTTGACAGCTTGTTTTCATTGTATTTTGCTTCCATATATTGTTGTTTATATCCATGGGAATCTTTGTTTGGAGAGTGGGCTATAAGATGAAGATGCCCATTGGGAGTATGATTCTCCCTATTTTACATGTTGTATGTTTCAGGAGAAACAATGGGCAAACCATGATTGCCACATTACATTTATTTTCTTCTTGTGGGAGGAACCACTTGAAGAACTTGAGGAGGCACTCCATGGATCATGAGAAGATGGAGTTAGCACAGTCAACTCTTTTCCCTTTGAGGATGAGGGGAGACTCATCTATGAGCCACTCCATTTATATGAGCAAAACATATGGTAAGAGTATTGTTGACTTGCATAGTGATTTGTCTATATGTATGCATCTCTTAACCATATATGTGTAGCGATTTGCTCAAAGGAGGGATATTCTTCCTTCTAAATTTGTTGGTCTACATAAGGCCATTGTGGATTATCACTCCCTGAGTGGATATGGGGAGGGGATTTCTCATGGAGAACATACTCACATTGCACATTACATCATCCACTTTCTCCAGACTTGTGAAGAGATTGGGGCAGCAAACAAATGGTGGGGAGGCCACCCATCATTTTATTTTCTATGGCAGTGGAGAGTCAAACTGCGTTGGCTACATTTGAGGGACCATTGTCCTTCTCCTTTACTTCACATGGCAGCTAGCATGATTCTCCTTATGGTTCCCTTGGTTGATATTGCTAAAGCTTTTCTTGGGAGCGTGATTGGAGAAGAGGCACATTGGGTGAATGTGTCCTTGGAGGGAGAGAACTCCCACACTCTTTGCACTACATGTTCTAGAGGGAGCATGGGAGATGGTATGGCCACTACAGCAGCACATTTGTTTCCTTATGAGGTGAGCCATATGAGGAATGTGATGCCATATGATGATGACTTCCAACTCATCACATATGAGATGATTTGGGCCAACATGCTTCATAACGTTGGAGGAGAGATCCTTAGAGATCTAATCCCCATCTTGCCATTTGAGGGCAATATCATTGCAGCCCAGGATCAGCATACACTCTACACTTAACTTAAGTGGAGAGGAGGACAGCGTGGGGTAGGCTATTTTGTCTACCAAGATCAGGTTTTCAGCCCACCTACATTGCCGGAGCTAGAGGTGGAAGATGACTTTTAGGAGTTGCCATGTTGGGAGGTAACTCATTTTACATGAATGATTGCTTGGGGGATGGAGGATCCACATGAGGAAGATGTTCCTCAACACATCATAGACTCCATGCCTTGGGAGGAGGCTTTCCAGTTCTATCCTTGCAGTTGCTTGAGGACAAGCAACATTTGGGAGGGGAGGACTGTAATATTCCACAATTTTCCTACAATAAATTGGAATATTATTTTTTGTTGATTTCACCTAGGAGGAGAATAAATGGGTAAGGAGGCCCAGGCATAAAGAAAATCTCAATAAAATCCCTCATAGTATGAAAGGGGATCATCATTGGAGCTGGTTTTCACACCTTCATGTGTGAACAGGGTCATTTGCAAGTGGACAAGGTCAAGTTTGACCAAGTCAACAACGTTGGGATAAGTGGTGGAGAACACTTTGAGAAACAGCACAGTATGAATGGGAAGAGGGTTATTTGGTGGAGGAAACCCTAAAAGGAGTGGGACCCATGGAGAGGGGGCATTCACTTGTTTAAAATGAGGGCAAGGCAGAGATTGTTTCTCATGCTATGGATTATTGATTTCATTGTCTATGCAGACATTGTGCATTCTCCTATTGTTTAGCAGATTTGTCGAGGGGATTCATGTTTAGGATTCCTTCTCCTTCTTGAGAGGCCTCTTGAGGGATTGCACTGATTTTCCTCACATCCAGGCTTGTGGCCAAGCATCCTCCTCCAAGACAACGTTATTTCTGCAGCAGGATAATGTTGTGTTGCAGGGTGTTGCAGTGAGGATTCACTACACCACTTCCATCAGCTATTTTTCAGAGGAGTCGTCTATCTTTCCTTTGAGAGATCAGTTTGGAGGCATTTGGAGCTAATTGCAGATCTTGGCAGTGGGCCAACCCATTCTCTTTCCCCTACAGCGCAGTTTGCTTTAGTGACTGCATTATTTCTAGTGAGAAAATGTTGTGGGGCTTTGCAGATATGTTTGGAGGGTGAGATCTTAAGTGAGAGGATAAGCTTTTCACTCTAGAGATCCATTGGAGGAGGTCTTTTCATTGGATGCAGCATCTTCAGCCTTCTCCGCTTATTTCCAGTTCTTGAGTTGCAGCTACGACCCAACAACTCCAGCATTTTGTAGATTTTGTATATTATAGCCAATCCTTCTAGGATTGACTTGAGGTAGCCTTTGGGAGCTGAGATCTTCACTCCCAATGTTGTATGGGCCATATATTTGTATATCCATGTATTTGACATATGTAGCATGCAGTTACTCTTATAAAACTATGCAGTCATAGCTTGGGCACACGTATAGCAGTGTTTTATCATGATTTATGTACTTGTTTCTTGAGGCTGAGCATTGCCTATCTTGAGTAACCTTTCTTCTCAAGATCTTGTGTTCATTTGTTGCTGCTATTATTTAATAAGATGGCTATGGATCTTTCTCACATTTTTATGAGTTGAGTGTCACTGCTACTCCATTATTGTGTTTTCATATTGTTGGGTCTCCAACTATAGAATATCTTGAGATATTCTCATTGTTGTAGCATTTCCCTAATTTGGGATATTACAGTGGTATCATAGCATAATCTTGGCTCAGCTTGTGGATCGCAGTCATTATGCTATCAAGGAGAGAGAAAATGAAGACTCCATTATGTGGAGAGAAAAAGGAAGATAAGCTCACAAAGCTTCTTCCAAGATCTGTACAGAGCATTCATGAAGATTTCAAGAAGATAAGGAGGGAGATGTGTACAGGATCTCCAAGAGGGTTTGAAACAGAGTCAAACTCTAGATTTTCTTATAGGGAGTGTGAGCATGCAGCCACACCCTGTGATATACAGCGCAGTCACATGGCCAGTTTTGCCATGAGAGAAGGAGAAGAGGAAGGGATGCCTAAGAGGAGAACTCTTAGTGGTTTCTTGCATGAGTATGAATCTCAAACTCAGAAGTTTAGAGATCAGATCACTTTTCCGAAGTTTTGCAAGATCGAGGTGAGAAGGAGCAAGCAGCATAATATGGATACATTTCTTCTATCTGTCTTTGATGGTTCCCCTACATGTTCAGCCAGGGCTTGGGTGGAAGAGCTAAACACCTTTCTGCAGCAGCATCAGATCTTCGAAGATGAAGCCATCAAAGTAGCAGCGCTGCACTTTGGAGGTAAGGTCTATGCATGGGGGTTATTTGAGTCCTTCACTTTAAAGAATGCAAATGGTGGTTATTTGAGTCCTTCACTTTAAAGAATGCAAATACTTCTTCCTATGCAAGGTTCATTAAAACTTTGATGGAGAAATTTGGTAGGAAGAATTCTGAAACACGTGTGGAGGAAACAAACACATCCAAACAAACAAAACCCTTGCATGTGATGGAGGAAACCATAGATTCAGAATCACTTCAAAGAACCATAAAGGAGGCTCATATCTTGCATTGTACTTTGTTGAAGGAAAGACCTTCATCTTGTATTTTGGCACAAGGAGGCAAAGAGATCCCTTTTCCAAAAGTGGATCCAATCATTGGAGGGTTGCCCACTCATGATGAGTAGGCTAAGGGCAACAGCACTGTCATTTCTAGAGTTGATCTAGCACCTCATGCAAAGGAAGGAGGAGCTCTTGCTCCAACTAGATGGGTTCTTGCATCTTTGCAAGGAAGTCCCTAGGATCTCATACATGGAGGTCTGAGCACAATCAATGCGCAGCATGATTGTGCAGCGTTGCAACTGGAAGGAGGAGGTAGGGAGAAAGAGTAGCATCATGTGATGAGAGGCATGCACCCTTCTCTATTCCAGAGAGCTAGTGCAAAGAGGAGGTAGATTGTATTGTGTTGTGAAAGCAAGGGAAAGGTTGCCCAACCATATGTACAATCCACTCTTGACATTGATGTCTCCCTACATGGAGGCATTCCACCAGGGAGGCCACCAGATCTATCATTAATGAAAGACATCTTGTCTTTGGATTCACCGCTCTTGGATTTTGGAGAGATGAAGAGTTTGGAAGAGAACTTTGGCATGGGGGATCTCAAAGTAGCAGACAGCAGCAGCAGGAGGGCTTCACATGCCAGATCACCAGCGTTGTCTCTAAGGAGGATTGATCCTTACTAGAGATCTTAGCTCTTAGTAGAGTACTCCAAGGATCTTGGTGAATGCATGATTCTTGATGACCCGGATGGAGATGACAGATACATGGTGGATGATGTGGTCATCTAATCCTATGGCGGGATCTTCTTGACTAGATCTTCTAGTCTCAGGGAGAAGCTGTTGCATGCAGCACATGAGGACTTCTTTTCAATGCATTTTGATGCATACCTTGCCTTGGCAGAAGAGTTCATTTGGGAGGGCATTCAGCGAGACATATTTCAGCATATGGAGAGATGCATAGCCTGGATGATGATAGTGAGGATGTCACAGCCACCTTCCTACTCATAGGGAGTAAGGGAGCATTTTCAGTTGAGCCATTTTAGCTCAAGGTCTCAAGTACATGACGAAGGAGGTATCATTTCACATTATGTTTTGTACTTCTTTCCTTTATATGAGCAGCATGTTGTACCAAGAAGGATCATCCCTTCTTGCATTTTGTATGATGTACTTGTAGCTACTTGTAGCATTGATTTTGGCTACCTTAATGGTGGTTTGTGGGCGAGGCCACATGATTTTTGGTGTGCACCTTTGACACCCCATTGTACCTTCATGTTTCTATCTTATGAAATGATTGTGGCAGCAAACAAGTGGCTAAGAGAACACTAGTTATCATTCTTTTTTATGCAGGCAAAGTATGCACTGCGTTGGTTCCATGTGTGGAACTATGATTCACTCTCTGGTTGTCATTTGACAACTTGTTTATATTGTATTTTGCTTCCATATATTGCTAATATGTTTATATCAATGGGAAGCTTTGTTTGGAGAGTGGGCTATAAGATGAAGATGCCCATTGGGAGTATGATTCTCCCTATTTTACATGTTGTATGTTTCAGGAGAAACAATGGGCAAACCATGATTGCCAAATTACATTTATTTTCTTCTTGTGGGAGGAACCACTTGAAGAACTTGAGGAGGCACTCCATGGATCATGAGAAGATGGAGGAGTTAGCACAGTCAACTCTTTTCCCTTTGGGGATGAGGGGAGACTCATCTATGAGCCACTCCATTTATATGAGCAAAACATATGGTAAGAGTATTGTTGACTTGCATAGTGATTTGTTTATATGTATGCATCTCTTAACCATATATGTGCAGGGATTTGCTCAAAGGAGGGATATTCTTCCTTCTAGATTTGGTGGTCTACATAAGGCCATTGTGGATGACTGTACTCCTATGGATATGGGGAGGGATTTCAGGTGAGAAATATACCACATTGCACATTACATCATCCACTCTCTCTCCTGATCTGTGAAGAGATTGAGGCGTTAGCAAATGTGGGGACGCTTTCACCCATCATTTCCTTTTTTATGGCAGTTAGGAGTCAAACTGCGCTGGCTACATTTGAGGGACCATTGTCCTTCTCCCTTACTTCACATGGCAGCTAGCATGATTCTCCATATGGTTCCCTTGGTTGATATTGCTAGAGCTTTCCTTGGGAGCATGATTAGAGGAGAGAGACATTGGGTGAATGTGTCCTTGGAGGGAGAGAACTCTCACACACTTTGCACTACATGTTCTAGAGGGAGCATGGGAGATGGTATGGCCACTACAAAATATTACTTTTCCCTTTTAAGAGGTGAGCTATATGAGGAATGTGACCCATGATGATGACTTCCAACTCACAGATGATTTGGGCCAACATGTTTGCAACGTTGGAGGAGAGATCCTAGAGATTTGACCTAATTTTGCCATTGAGGGGCAATATTTGTCATACTCTCTGCAGACTGCATACTCTCATACTATCCGAGATCGTATTTTCATCCCACCATTATTTTGTTTATGTGAAGTCGACTTTCAGGAGTTGCCATGTTGGGAGGTAACTCATTTTACATGGATGATTGCTTGGGGGATGGAGGATGCACATGAGGAAGATGTTCCTCAACACATCATAGACTCCATGCCTTGGGAGGAGGCTTTCCAGTTATATCCTTGCAGTTGCTTGAGGACAAGCAACATTTGGGAGGGGAGGACTCTAATATTCCAAAATTTTCCTACAATAAATTGGAATATTAATTTTTGTTGATTTCACCTAGGAGGAGAATAAATGTGTAAGGAGGCCCATGCATAAAGAAAATCTCAATAAAATCCCTCATAATATGAAAGGGGATCATCATTGGAGCTGGTTTTCACACCCTCGTGTGAACAGGGTCATTTGCAAGTGGACAAGGTCAAGTTTGACCAAGTCAACAGCGCTGGGATAAGAGGTGGAGAACACTTAGAGAAACAGCGCAGTATGAATGGGAAGAGGGTTATTTGGTGGAGGAAAACCTAAAAGGAGTGGGACCCATGGAGAGGGGGCCTTCACTTGTTTAAAAAGAGGGCAAGGCAACCATTGTTTCTCATGCTATGGATTATTGATTTCATTGTCTATGCAGACATTGTGCATTCTCCTGTTGTTTAGCAGAGTTGGCGGGGGAATTCCTGTTTAGGATTCCTTCTCCTTCTTGAGAGGCCTCTTGAGAGATTGCACTGATTTTCCTCACATCCAGGCTTGTGGCCAAGCATCCTCCTCCAAGACAGCGTTATTCTGCAGTAGAATAATGTTGTGTTGCAGGGTGTTGCAGTGAGGGTTCTACACCACTTCCATCAGCTATTTTCCAGAGGAGGAGTCTCTCTTTCTTTTGAGAGATCAGTTTGGAGGCATTTGGAGCTTATTGCAGATCTTGGCAGTAGGCCAACCCATTCTCTTGCCCCTACAGCGCAGTTTGCTTCAGTGACTGCGTTATTTCTAGTGAGCAAATGCTGTGGGGCTTTGCAGATATGTTTGGAGGGTGAGATCTTACGTGAGAGGATCAGCCTTTCCCTCTAGAGATCCATTGGAGGAGGTCTTTTCATTGAATGCAGCATCTTCAGCCTTCACTTATTTCCAGTTCTTGAGTTGCAGTTGCTACCCAGCAACTCTGGGATTTTGCAGATTTTGTATATTATAGCCAATCCTTCCAAGATTGACTTGAGGTAGCCTTTGGGAGCTGAGATCTTCACTCCCAATGTTGCATGGGCCATATATTTGTATATCAATTTATTTGACATATGTAGCATGCAGTTGCTCTTATAAAATTGGCAGTCATAGCTTGGGCACACGTGTAGCAGTGTTTTATCATGATTTATGTACTTGTTTCTTGAGGCTGAGCATTGCCTATCTTGAGTAACCTTTCTTCTCAAGATCTTGTATTCATTTGTTGTTGTTATTATTTAATAAGATGGCTATGGATCTTTCTCACATTTTTATGAGTTGAGTGTCACTGCTACTCCATTATTGTGTTTGCATATTGCTAGGTCTCCAACTATAGAATATCTTGTGAGATATTCTCATTGTTGTAGCATTTCCCTAATTTGGGATATTACAGACACCGCTCCAATATTCTACCATGGTTTGAAGTCAAATCAACCATGTGTCATGTTAACTCAGCGAAGGGACCCACATTGGAACCCATCTGGACCAATTCTTCGAATTATTTGTCACTGTGTCTAAAATTAAAACTCTGAAGGTCAAAGCTAAAACGAATGTTATCAGTAATCACTACATATTTACGAGCCTAGGAAATAGATAAATACTCGACTAAATTTATATTTTCCAAGTAATTATTTCTCTTATTCTCAATGTTTTAATTAGTAAAATGTATTGAAGGAAAGGAAAGGTGGTTAAAGCTCAACCTAAGCCAAGACCTTTGCTTGAAGCCTCTATGAATTTAGACAAATTGCCATTAATTTATAAAGATGTAGACGTAACTGATACCAAATGTGAATTTGACTTATTTGAAATAAGAAATTGGATGTTTCAGCGACATCAAGATCAAAGAGCAGAATTCACAGTATGGAAGTGTTTATGAACTCAGTTCGTCGTCCTACAAAATTATCATTTTATCAAACTAGTTGGTGCTCTGAATGTTATTCGCATAGTCAACAAGCTATTATAGCCAAAGATGGGAATCAGTTGTTTCAAATTACTCTTGAGTTCACTTCCAAAATGCTTAATGTTGTTATGCCTGGTCAAGCTCAACCTCTATCCACCCAAGTTCTATAAGATCTCTTTCAAAGTTTAACCCCTGAACAAAGAAATTCTCTGCTAGTGTCATTTTTACCAAGTGAAGTTGATATTCCTCAAAATAATCCACCATACTTGTAGTATTCTCCCTGAAATCTAAAGGTAAATCATATCAATGACCTGATGAAATATCAAGGAAAAACATATCAATGATCTATTGTATGTTGAGGAGGTATCAATCTTTATTGGTATACTTATTGTTGTATTTTCGAAACGAAGGATTTCTTCATTTTTCCTACAGAAGCAAAATTCAGAGGGACACGAATTGCGAATTATTTATTGGACCTCTATAGTGAGAAGACATTCCAAAGAATTTGATATTTATGATTTTGTTAATCAATTTTTGTCAATAGTTTTCACCCTTTTAAGTGGTACAACATCTCCAAGAGTTTTCCCAAAGATTAAAACATTATGGCAACCTAACAAAGATGTTAAAGTGAGAGATTGGTATTTATATAAAAATTCTACAATGGTCAAGTTATATGGGTGTGAAATGACTCCATATAGATTGTTAGTTTTTTTTTCCTATTAAGGAATTTTTTTGCCTAGAAAACACCCTGCATTATTCAAGTTGAAAGTTGAAGTTAGGCCTTTTGTGGTGAACACTAGAACAACAAGTGTTGGTGTAAAAGTTATGCTACAGGAAATGAAATTTCTCAAAGGAGAAAAATGGCATATGACCACCCTCTAGGCAAGATTTCGGCTTTAAGAATGAAACAAGGGTCATCAACTTATATTCATTTCCCAAAGCCTTTAGTAGAAAAGTATGCAAATCAAGAAAACTAGGAACAAGGCACATTAGTGAATACATCAAAGAAGATATACAACAATGTATCAAAATACAAAAAATACCACTCATGAATGTTTGGCAATCATGTTCAGAGTCATAGGAAGCATAGTTCTGAATTGCTAAAATATCGAGAGTAGAGGAAGTTGAAGTTTCAGCTTCAGATGCACTTTCAGAAGTTGTTTCAACCAAAGAAATGGTCACATCAGGCGAACATGTCTTCACTTTGGAACATCTATCTATCATTAGAGAAGGAACAATCAACATCATCTACAAGTCTTAGTCAAGATATCTTTGCTCAATTTATGGAAATAAAAAAGAAGAATGTTGGTCTTAAAGCCATCACTTATAGTGAGTTTTGGAAACAAGGATACTTTACAAAGAATAGATTGTTATCAACCTTATCCTGAAAAAGGAAAGTTCCAATTGGCAATCTTCGAGTCAAAGGTCCACAACGCTAAAATTGCAGAAGATTACAAAACTCCCACATTTTATTTTATTTAAAGCAAGTTCATCCTATTAATCAAATTGATCTTCGTAGACAAACATGGGAAATTTTATACATTACCCTAACCAATTCAACTAACAATGATGTAAATGCAGTGCAAGAAATAATAAAGACAACATATTAAGAAGCTTAAATTGCCAACTATCAAACATCCTCAAACTCAAGAATTGGAGGATATACAAACGGAAAAGGAATTGCTTCTATCAGTAATGATTGAGCAAAATAAGCAAATGGAGAAATTAGAGCTACAAGTTGAACAATTATTAAAGGAGAGTACATGGCAGACAGGTATAGGTATCCCTATATCTCAAGCCAACAATCTGGAAGAGGATTCTTCAAAAAAGTTCGCAAAAAAGTTGTCATCATTGACGTTGAATGATCAAGAAAATGGTAATTTAAAGAAAATGTTCAATCAGAGAAGGAATAATCCAAAAAGGATAATTTTATAGTTAATGAACTTCAGAAGAGTATTACTTTACAAAAGCAAGTTGGCTAGTACAATAAATAGATAATCGACACTTGGCCTTTGATTCAATGCAGAAGAAGCTTATGGGTAGAAATCGTGGATTTCAACTCTCAAATTTGGGAATCAATTGAGATCATTGCAAAAGAAATGGAAATGAAAAAACTTCCCAATACAACAGTAGATCGGATTGAAAATCAATTGGGGAACAAACCAACATTAACTAACAGAATCATCAAATTCCTTAATTCAAGAACAAGTTACAGCTCATAGAGATGTGAATCAATGACTGAATAGTTGTAATCATGGAGGCTTAGAAGGTTTTAACCAAGAAAAAACTTTGAAAGGCAAGTGAGGGACAAGTGCAGGATAGTGAAAATTGAAGTTGGTAAATTCAATAAAAGATTCAATATTCTACGACTAAAAGGTTTACCATCTTTCTAAACTTCAGAAAGAAGGCTTGTGCCCAAAAAAGAATACCAAAAGCTACTGAACAATTATGGAAATGATGAGTCAAAATTGGCTAGCTTGAAAGAACTTATAAGTGGTGAAATAATTCTTAATTAGTTATATTATGACTTTTTCTTAAATTCTGAAATTAAATTCTTTTACAGTAATGCCTACTTTTCATAGAAAGTTGCTCTCTTTTACAAATCCAACTACTACAAATTGAGATAAACTTGTTGGAGTTCTTCCATGAGTTTCTTAACTACAAAACAACATTCCAAAGGGCAGACTATGTAGAAACAGGAAATCAAGTTAGATCCAGATTTCGAGGCACAAAGTGAGTAGTCAACAAACCAACTCCAAATTACAAGGCAAAGAATCTTCAAGAATTTCCAAATTTCTTGCAAACAGTTCTTAAGTTATTTATTTTGATCAAGTTTCTTTCCTAAGAGCTCGTAGAGCTCAAGTATTGTAATATTCTATAAATATTGTAACTTTTGATGTTATAAGGTTTCGCTTTTGGGCCAAAATACACTAGTATTTTCGTAAAAACCTTAATATTTCAAGTTTTAATCAAAGAGTACTAGTTTCAGATTATGACAATATTGTTTCATGTGCAAGTATTTTCTAGTTTTACATTATATTTTTTTCGTGCATTTTGAAGTTATGTGGATCTATAGTAAAGGATAGGTTGAAAATCATCCTCCCTTAAATCAACTAGCAAAGTTATATTCATCACTCAGCTGCCTAAATAGAGAATATGTTTATATTCATCACTCAACTGACTAAATAGACAATATGTTTATATTAACCCCTTTGCATATTGATATTGTTGCCTTTTGCATAATCGCAATTTGTATTGTAGTTGAATTATTGAAGAATCTTCTTCACGCTTTTTGTTCTTATTTGAAAATATCAATAATCAATATGGGTAAATATATGTTATATGATATCCTCTAATATCTTCAATCCAAATCTTTCAAACTATTATGTTGATATAGTTGGATGTTAGCGATTTGATTAGACTTTAGAAAGAAGGAGTTTAATTACTTAAATCAAGGATTTGAAACCCTAAGCAACAACCCTTAAAACAAACCCCTCATCCAGATGCTTTGGCACAATTCCTTAAGCCAGGAATAGTCTTCAAAGGACAACAATCACAATATTATTCTTTCCTTCATTCCCCAAATTCCAACATTCTTTCGAGACTTGATCTTGGTTGTGATCATAGAGTAATACATCGATAGTTTGTATCTTAGCTTTCAAAATGGATCTATGCCATATCCCCCATTCTTGTCACTTCCTCTTTTGCACTAATGTCCATACTTTGCAATGTCAGTTAACTAGAGGCTTTATTGAAAGAAAGTTTGGTAAGGTACTCCTATTAGAAGACGGGGTAACAGCTAGCTCGAACTCTTGCTTTAAAAGAAGATTGAAGGAGCCTTTCTCCTCAGCTCCCTTCGGCTCAAAAGTAACTTCCTTGAATCAAAATAACAACTTCCCTTTTGATCCAAATTTCAAATAATCAAATTTACCATATCACATGACATGCTTGAAAAAGGTGCCATCATCTAAAGCATGATCTCGAAACTCATATCATAAAAACAGATTATTCCCTAGACTTGAATTAGACCATTTCAGGTAGCAAGTTGTCCTTAAAAATCACTCATACCTCAAATTCTTGCCATGCTTTATGTCATTGTAGAATGCCCTCTTGGCTCTTGAGTTATGCTCTTGGAGGTGCCTTAATCAGCCCTTCAAATGTCCTTTAGAATACATCACAAAATTATCTCTATAATCAATCTTAGACATTCATTAATGTTCAGCGTTTCTTGTGTGATTTCTCTTCCATTATAGGGCTTGAGAACATTTGGCCAACAAACTTTCCCAAACTTGGCTTCTTCAAGTTACTTCGATGGTTGCTCTTTCACTAAAGCTCTAATACCATGTTGAATTTTTGTAAGAGAAACTAATCTTCCAATATGATAATTGCTTTCCAGTGATTGTTTGATTAGGTTAACTTATGTCACATGTATCATTAAACAATTGTATATAAAAAAATTCAACAATAATACAATGATAACAGTCAATAGGATCATAAAGAGATACCTAGTTTCCCAAAATTAACAAACACTCTTCTCTCTCACTTGAACCTGACGGTTAGACTTCTACTGAGATGTTGACTCTCCCTCTAAATCCTATAGTATCTTAGAGCCAAACTCCCTTTGAGCCTACACAACCATCCCTTAGCACACTCTACTTTTCCCTCCAAGAAGGTAACCTCATGAAAACTTATGCATGTGTTGCAACTAAACTTGTGTCCTTTCAAGGTCAGTCTCGAGATGCAGTTGAACCCTTGGCCTAGTCTAGTCTAGCCCACCGCACCTCGACCTAGTCTAGTCTAGCCCACCGCACCTCGACTCTACAAGTTTTCTCATCTTCTTGGGTCAAACACTTCATATGTACATGGCTCCACTATCAAATTTGCAACTTTACAACCCAATGATGATATTATCTCGAAGATCTCATCAAACTGCAATCCATATGAAGCTACCCCATCCATGCCAAAGCACTCCCTACCATGGCACTTGGGTTGTCGCAACTTACTTTGACAAGTCAACGGAATTCCATCAACAGTATCAGCATCCCACCACTCAACATAATGTTGTGCACTGAGTTCTCCACCAAAACCCCCATTTCGCCACCCCAAGCTACAATAATCCACAACTCCTTGTCTGAACATTTTGATCTATCTTACAAGGCATACCTAAACAACTCTCTTGGCAACAATGTTGCTTCCTACAATAGCTTCACAACTCCATCTCAAAGCTGACACATGTACACATCTCAGATCCAACTACTCTTTGAAGTAACTCTGAAACCATGTTAGAAATCAACACACCCTAGGTATGGTTTATGCCTTAGCTAGGAAACATAAACACACTAGCAATTCCTAACTTTAAACAATTTTGCACAGCAGAATATACTAGCAATTAGATCAAAGATAGTACACAATATTTTATGCCCAAAACTTGTTTCTTCCAATTCCATTGATAAGAAAACTCATGGGGTTCTTCTACAAAGATAATGGCCCTTTTGTATCACAATACAATGCCAAATACGATGTCAAGTCCTTTAACCAATACCCTAGGGCTAAGACTTTGTCCTCTAAGCCTTTCCTTCCCTCATAAAGACACCTACAACACTTTAAATACTTAGTTGTGCCAAATTATGGCTTTTACCAACCCACATTAGATTATTCAAACACAAATCAGCTTACATAGGCATGATCCTTTAGTCCATGGTCCTCTTGTTCTATATTTCTTAGACTTCGACCCCTTTACTAGCATATTGCCTACTCCTTTACCCTTCAAACAGCCCTACTCCCTGCTACAGTGGGCCTTAATTAGCTCATTTTGTACCTTAGCCTCCTATTTTCACCTTACACAAACCAATGGATGCCTCCCCGAGCCCAGAAAATTGCTACAATAGCCATGCATCCCTCCTCCATGCATGTTATGGCTAGTTTATTTAGACCTGCAACCTATTCCTTGGTTGCGACCTCACTTCAAATTGCCAACAGTCTACACAACTTTTGACTAGCCATTCCCAACTAGTAAAACCTTAAGAAAACTGGGCCTTATCCACAAATCTATCCTTCTTCAGTTGTGGCTTCTTGTGTTGCCTTGTCTAAGCCACTTTTAGCCTTAATCATTATAAGAAGAATGCTACTTCTGCCCCATTGCCTTTGTATTTATACTTTTCCAAGGAGTGTCTCTTGGCCTTACTAGATGACCTAAGCCAACTTGACACCTTAAGCCTACAATAAATAAATTAGGATTATAAATGTTTTCCTTCGATTCAAAGCCCACTCACTTTGGGTCCACTACCCCCAACTTGGGTGCAAAGCCCATTAAGCAAACCAAAATTTGCCTTGAGAGATTTTACAACCTGAAATACCTTTCAAACTACCAGAATTTGCCACTTTTAGCCTTAATCATTATAAGAAGAATGCTCCTTCTGCTCCATTGCCTTTGTATTTATACTTTTCCAAGGAGTGTCTCTTGGCCTTGCTAGCTGACCTGAGCCAACTTGACACCTTAAGCCGACAATAATTAAATTAGGATTATAAATGTTTTCCTTAGATTCAAAGCCCACTCACTTTGGGTCCAAAACCCCCAACTTGGTTGCAAAGCCCATTAAACAAACTAGAATTTGCCTCGAGATTTTACAACCTGAAATACCTTTCAAACTACCAATATTTCAACATGGCTAAGACCAACCTAGTCCATATTCATGATTTATTTCTAGGTTTGGCTTTATCTCATTCTGCTCTTGGGCTATTTTTCTCTCTATAGCTGGTGCTGCTTTTCTTTCTCTTTACTGCAGATTTAGAATTTACTGATTGCTTTCATTCAATCCTTTCTCAGTCCTATGAATTATCCACTAGGACACCACGATCATAGCTTGAATTTAAAATAAATAAGAATGGAACTTAACTATGTTCACTTGCAGTCTATTTCTTACTACAGTAATGAATGGTCAATTTTTAACCGAAATTAACTGTGATCAAGGGCAGGGATATATACAAGTACATATACCCATACCATTTTCCAAATTCTTTGTAACAAGGTGTATATATCTATTCTCTTTATATATTTTAACATGCACACATGCATACATATAGGAATATGTGCCTATACCAACACATAATACTCAAGAAAGGAAACCACCAAATTACCAAAAATAATTGAAATTGTTCTGCTTAGGTTGCAGAATATTCTCAAATTTTAGACTGCATTTTCAAACAGGAAGGACTCGAATAAGTAGCCAATCTCCAGAAATTGGTCGAGAATTCTGCTTGGATGCATTGTTCTTGGATTCATTCTACTCATAGCTCTAGTTTTCAATGAGAAAGGACTTGTTCTCGTGTAGATCCCTAAATTTCTATTCACCTGAATTCTATCTTTCAGGATATTTTTGTTGTTCTAAGAGTTGTACCATACAGACTGAATAGTTCGATGTGGCACAAGCCATGTCAAAACTTGCCAGAATAAGTTGGGTTATACATTTAGGAATCCACACAAATAAACCCTTACTATTATTATTATGAACAAAATTTAGATAGTTAATGCTTACAAAGCCTCGGTTCAATCAAGGTCTGATATGAGTTGCACATGCTTTAAGAAGAAACACCACTGCCCTAGGGTTGTCCATCTTGCAAAACCCATTTATTAGTTCACGTCATTTATATAAAACAGTTATCTAAATTCCTATGATCAAGAGTAAGATCATTTATATTCTCAAGAGGCAAACAGTTGAACTCTGAATAGTTCCCTGTTATGAACCTCCCTAAGGTATGTATATAATATATTGATGTATTCACATTAAAGTTCTTATGCATTTTGTTATAATGTTCATGCAGTGTCTTTTCAGGAACTTAAAGAGTTAGTTATGTACCACTCTTTTTCAGCAGGCCTCTAACGATTTAGACAGGGATTAGGTGAGGTTGATGCCATCAAGGAAGATTTGCAAGTTCAAGAAGAGGGGAAGGCAGAAATTCATGCCCAAAAGTGCATGCATGTTCCTCATGAGAAACATTTAAAAACCCGAGGAAAAGAAGGCCAAGCCTTGTCAAAATGAGCATTCCCACTAAGATAACAAAGGTCATCTTCTTCCTGTAATACATTTTCTAGGTAAAATTCTTACGAATGCATTCTAGAGAGTTCAGACACAGATCTTGTTAAGTCTGGAAAGCAATTACCATGGCATAAGATAGTCGATTTATCAACATGGATGCCAAAATAATGTGTTAGATTTAATTTGTGTGTGTGAAATCTAACTGCAATTCATCATGACCTTTTTGCTATCAAAGATTACATACAACTTTTAACAGCAATCAGTTTCAATCAATCACGATCAACTTTCAGCTATAGTTATAGTCAACATGGTTAATATATAACCATATGGTCAATATATTTAACTGCAGTTCAACAGAAGTAGAAGTGCATGTGTATGGATGCCTTTTTCTTTATGGCATGGTGTATGTTCGATATATTTTTATACATTCATACAAATATATCTACACACACACACACAGATATATATATATCGAGAGAGAGAGAGAGAGAGGAAGAGACTATAACCATGATATTTTTGGTTTGCTAATTTGTTTGTGACTTGCAGGACTAACCTTTGACTGAGAAACCACGACCCAAGGGTATCTAAGCCATCAAAATCCCCTGGGGATTGCACCCACCCTGGGCCAGACAAACCCTTGAATGGTTGTATTATTTGTACCCACGGGGTTTCAAACCCGTGACCTCAACACAAGGAGTGCCTTAATAAAACACCATCACCTACTATTCTACATCTTGGGGATATGACCATGACGCACATCATGGGAAAAGAAAACATCAAATTACATAAAATTTTGGAAGAAATTGGAAGAGCGTCACCATTGATCAAATGTTACACTTCATTTTTAAAGGACTGATAAATACCAAATCCTTAGCAATTAAACAAGAGCTCTGCTTGGACAGCTTGCCATTCTTGAAATATATACAAGTCACTTATAGGAATTTGAAGGAGAAAGTGCTTGTGCACTTCCACAAACTTTTTTCTCCAAAGTTCAATTTTTTCAGGAACTGCTTATTGTTCTGATAGTTCACCATACCAAATAAATGAATTGACGTGGACAAGCCACATTACAACTTAACATAGCAAGTTGAGAAATATCTTTAAGCACAACCATAACAACCAGTTGTTTTATGTCTTAAATACCACACTTTTTTCAATTAAACTCCAAAGTACAGTTAACTATTACTATTAACTTTCAGTTTTCCAATTCATAAATTTTAGAATATTACACCCAATAGGCTTCACCTCAATCAAGATTTATATAGCTTTGTCAAAGAACAAAACTCCTGAACAGGTTGCTGTTCTTGGGATTTATACACGTCACTCATAACTCTGCATTTGAAGGAGATACTGTGAACTTCCACAAACTTTTTTTCACCTGAGTTGAATCTTTCAGAAACTGTTTAATTGTTCTAAGAGTTGATCGTACCAAATACATGACTTGACTTGCTCTCTAGGTGTGCACATCATTTTCATAGGAATCACGAGTCAAACTCACCGACTCGTGTGTTCAACTTGGATTGGACTGGAAAAGAGTTAGACTCACGAGTCAAACTATCCTCCCCAATTGCTTTCCCGAGTTTTTTCCAATACAGTATTTTGAGCTTGTGTACTTCTTTATAGTTGTCTATGTGTGTTCCTTACTATTTGTGTCCTTGTTAGGTTTCTCCGGAGGTTTTGCAGAATTTTTTCAGATCTGAGTTAAACTCTTGACTCTTCTGCCTCACCGAGTTCTTCCTGACTCCAAGTCTGGTAACTTTCATGCACATGTCTGCATGTGCTATAAATAAAAACACATCAATATTGTACACTTGGTACTTATCCATTACATTGAGTTGCCCAGGTTCATGGGTGCATCAAAACACAAACATGCACATCAAACTTGCATGGAGTCTCTTGTATGGGGACATTCTAGTACCCAGGGTACTGGAAATGTCTAGAACCCCAGGTTCATGGGTACATCAAAACACACACATGCATATGCATGGAGTCTCTTGTATGGGAACGTTTCTAGCACCCAGGTACTAGACATTTCTAGAGATGGGGTACCTGGTACAAACCTCCAAAATAGGCTATGCTAAGTGCAGGTATGTACATCAATATTTTACACTTAATGGTGCAATGAATCTCAGTTGACCAAGCTCATTGGTGCATCAAAACACACACACAAACACATCAAACTTGCAATGAATCTCAGGTATGGAAGGCATCTTTAGTACAGGAACTACTGAGTACAAACCCTGAAAAATAGAGCATGCCAAGAGCAGGTGTTTTTGTGTGTGCACACGCACATGTTAGCTTGGCTGGCTTGACAACATCTGCAAAAGATGCAGTCTGATATCAGATTACAGGATCCATTCCCATCCAAGTCCTCTGAGGTTACCATCTGCTCACTCGAGCTGCTGGTTAACACCAACCTCCATCTAGGACTCTGGGGAAGTGGGTGAAATTCTGTGAGCTTATTTCTTTGATTATATATATATATATATATAATGAAGCTTGAAATGAATGCCAACAACAAGAGAGAATGGTGTGTGTTACATAAAATCATTGTAGGTTGCGAGAATATGGTACCTACAACAGAAAACTGCCCAAAACTAAAAATTGAAGCCCATGGCAGCAAAATGGTGCCCACATACCAAAATGCAGGTACCCACTACATACAATCACTGTCCACAGCAAGAAGATGAGGCCTACACGGCAAAAAAGGGATGGAAACTGAAAGAAAATGGTGTCCACTGCATACTTTCCACAGCAAGGAGCCAGAACAGGAAAAACCAGTTCTTGCAACTGAAAATAAGCACCCCAAGCTCCAAATTGGGGCCCAAAAGTGGTTTTCACCACTCACCAAACGACAAACAATGTTGCTGCATTTTTCATCTCCATGCTAATATCATGAATATCAAGGTGCGCTTGGAGATCAACACAAAAATCCTTTGGGCCTTGTTAACCCTCAGATTTGCTCCTTGCAAACTAGAGGGTTAAGAGCTGGCTGTTAATCAAAGTTGTCATTGATGTCAATATGGCATTGACTGAGATGTCAATATTCTTGAGATGCCTGGTTCCAGATGATGATGCCATGACTCTTGGTTGACTAGGAGACCATTAATGATGATGTCAAAATCTATGAAGAAATATTGTCCTAAATGCATTTTGATCATAATTACCTAGATGTCCACGAAGGCACCACAATCTCGTGAAGAAGCCCTAGAAATCATGATTATGTGCTTACTCTTGATGAAGAAGCCTAGAACCTGGATGATGACCTTACCCTTGATGTGGAGGACTATACTTGATGGAGCCATACACGTGATGATGTCATACCCTTGAATGACAACACTTGATAATGGTCTTGATGACATGGTTGTAAGACTACTTTAGAGCTTTCCCAATAACAAATTAATAAAGGCTGCACTATAACATATCACTGCATCATTATGTGATGACATGGATGATACACTCATTGCTGGACCTTATGATGACGTGGAAATAATATAAAGACACAGTTGGAGTCATAAAAATGAAGAAGACGTAATGACCTCTTGCTGTCCCAATCACTTCCTGCACATAAAAATTCAGGGACAGTTATAAAGAAATATTAAATTTGTCAACTTGGAGGCAGCCTATCACAATGAGTCCTAGACCATCTGAAAGAGGAATTTTTCCTCTTTCCAACGAGCCTTTACTTGCCCTGAAACTCCCAGCGGTTGATGAGATATGGAATTTTTAAGTTAAGAAAAATATATGTTTGCAGGCTAGCCGACCTACCCTTTGACACTCATGTCGGCCTAAATCTTAAAGACGTGTCCCTTCGTTTGTCCTAGCAAAAACACTATATATATACAGCTCGGACTGCATTTCTCCTCCAATAATTTCGGTGAAGATTATTTCAGGTATACAGAACAGCAAGATAAGAGGCCAAGAAGAGAAAAGGACATCACAGCGTGGCCATTTGGGGTTAATTCTGTGGTGGAAATTGGATATAAACTGCTGTACAGCAACATGTGATACCTTGGAACTCAGGACAGTCATCATTACAGCCCAGAACTTTGAATGTAAGAGCTCGGATCCTTGTTGAAGAGGCTGAGTTATACCACAGACCTGTCGTAGCTAGGAATTGTACTCCATACGAGCTTGAACTGCACCACAAAATTAAGCTCTACAGGAGCTCGAATTTATGCCTGAAAATTCAGATCTGATTTAAATCAAGTTGTAGTTGCTGATCAAGTTTAAAAGAAGTGTTCTGAGCGTACAGGTCCGAGTCTCTTGTTGAAGGACTGGACGTAGGGTTTTAACTGTCTTAAGGGCTTATATGGAAGGAATCAAGAGAGTACTATGACAGTCATGTTGCTGCTTCAGGAACCATATAACCCTGTTGAGGACAATTAGATGCAGGCTTAAGCAGCTTCATTGAAGAATTCTTGAGTGGAGTCATAAAGCACTTGAAGGATTCCTGGAGTTTTTGTTTGGACCTTTACTAAAGACATTTGTGATAGCCTCATAAGAAAAATTCTGCTGACTTGAAGTCTTGGAGCATATTTTGAGTGCAGGGGTTTGAAGTTGATTGTGTTAACTTGAGCTTTGTTGAAGTGAAGACTTCTGAAAGAGTATAGGAGAACATCCTTTGCAGTCCAACATTAAGAAGCTTGTTGAGGATATGGTGAAGACATCTTGTTGAGAAACCTTAGATGATTGAAGACACCATGATGTACTGTTGAAGGCCCTCGTGATGTAACCTTGAAGAAACAAGTGTTTGGGTACCATGAAGAGTTGTGGTGACACCTTCAAGTGAAGAACAAGGTTGTCATTGATGAAGTGACATGGAGACTATGTGAAGGCATTGCTGAAGATTGTCAGGGCTCTTTGAAGAAGACTTTGGGAGCCGTAAAGAATAACCAAACATATTTTGACAAAGTGAAGTTGCGGATTGGAGCCTCATAGAGACACGGTCGGTGCCTTGGAAGATAGGGTTGTAGCCCAAGAGGTTTGGAGTCCTCAAGAAACCAGGCCGGAGCCTATACAAGAGATAGGGTTGGAGCCCTAGAGGTTGGTGCCTCAAATTGACAAGGTTGGAAACATGGAAAGACCAAGTCGGTGCTTGGCACAATACAGGTTGGAGCCTTGAAGATTAGAGTCTTCATCTAGGGTTGGAGCCCTATATCATTATTATACTTATTAGAAAGAAGAAATTAATAAAAGTATCTATTCCATCATTGTTCATTTTTTGGTTCTAAATACAAGTGATCTAACTGGTAAAAATATCAATTGAAAAGAAATATTGATTCACCCCCCTCTCAGTATTTCCAACACCGGCTCTCATTCGGTTGGCATTCAGACTTTGTTGCTTCAACACAGGTCCAAGCCAGTGTTCATAGAGATTAGATGAAGGATTTTTCAATGATTTCAGCCCATTTCATAGTCAAAGACATTTCACGGCCACTTTCATCACTTCTAGAGGGCACTATTATTTTTTGCAGCCAGAGTTCAAAGGATTTAATGTCAAAAGAGCGAGCTTGTGATTCTGATGGAGCTATTTCAGTACAAAAAGTGGGACATTGTTATTTTTAGTAGTTGAGGTTTTGAGGCTCGTATGGAGATTCTAAATACATATCCAAATTCCTTGCAAAAAACCAAATTCAATGAGCCTAACTTCTTTGACATGCAAACATTTTCGATTTTTAGCAATGTTCATTTTTAGGCGTGCTAGATTTGGCAAGGATCTGTTGGGCATTGGATAATCCAGCGCTCCCCGTATGTTTCGCGACATGTGCTTAACCACCACTTGAGGGTTCGTTAACTCTGGTGATGCATCCATTTACTAACATCTGTGGGTTTTGGTGTAACAACAATGGTGATTCCAACAAGTGGTATCAGAGTGTAGTTCACGAGTTCGATACACACCCGACTCACACTAGGGGGAGGTTGTTGGACATAACCAATGCTCCCTGTGTGTTTCATGACATGGACTAACCACCTCTCGTGGATCCTTATCTCTAGCGATATGATAGTTGATGAAAACCTTTGCGTTTTGGTCTAATGGCAATCGTTATTCCCAACTAGTGGTATCAAAGCCAAAGGTCTCAAGTTCAAAACATCCCCAGCTAGCATTGGGGGGTAGATTGTTGGGAATTGGATAATCCAGCGCTCCCCATGTGTTTTGTGACATGTGCTTAACCGCCTCTTGAGGATCCATTAACTCTAGCGACGCATCTGTTTACTAACAACTGCAGGTTTTGGTGTAACGACAATCGTGATATATTGTCATTGATGTCAAAGCATAGGGCCAACCATGGTAAAAGTCAGATGATTGAAAGGTTGACAAATTGCTAGTGAGATGTAAGAGGCTCTAGCTTTTTTTCTAGATGTAACCCATTCTTGGTTTATTTCAGATTATCACCAATCTCCCCATCCAAAGGTTGAACGTTAGATTTATCTGTTTTGCAAATTTTTATAAGTCTACATTATATTTTGAGTGCGAGAGGTTCTCCATTTCCAGTAATAGCAAAAGGGTTTATGGTTTCAAGACAAACAATTCCTATGCTTTGAAAGTAACTCGCGAAGGGATTAAGCAAAAGGGCAGAGCAACTCACCATGGCGTTGGATGACCAAACAAACAAGCTCTTTAGAATCCAACGAACCCTTCTCCAAATGCTTTATGACGGAGATTATCTCGTGGGTGACTTCGAGATCAACCCGACCAAAGAGTGATTCCTCAATAAGTTCGGAAAAGACCCAAAGAAGGAAGACCTTGTTATCAACAAAGCCAAGCGCAACAATCCTTCTGAACATATATTTGTCTTCTTTCTGGTGGAGGCCAAAGTAGGAGTGAAACCCATCAAAACATATCTGGAACGAATGAAATATGAGGATGTGCTTCGATATATATTGGTGGTTCAACAAGCCTTGACACCTTTTGCAAGGTAAAGTATCCAAGATTTCTCAAGAAAATTTCATTTGGAAGTTTTCCAAACCCGTAGACACTATGTCGATGATGGTTCCCAAGAATATGAACCCTTGCAGCAAGAGAACGTTTGAAGGCCCTCCAACAATGAGAAACTGAATCTCCATTTTGCCTCTTAGGGAGACTTCCCTCGACAAAACAAAGAAGAAAAACTCATGGTAATCAACTTGCATTTACAAGTCATCCCCAAATCAAATGCACAAGTCAGCCACAAAGATCCCTCTCGACTAGTATAAGTAAGATAATTAATTCACAGGATTAGAGAGGAATTAACTCATGGATTAAAAAAGAGATATAGCTCTGAACTTGAAAAAGAAGGCTTTGCCACTGAATAAGAGTAAAGGGACAATTGTCAGTGTTGAGATTTTGTGTATTGGGGTAGCATCAGATGTGCTCTAACTCCCAAAATTTGTAGAGGGACTAGAGTACACCTTATCTACAAGACCCAGAAAGGGATTTGGGAAATTTCATCTGGTTTGGGAGATATTTAATTAATTAATCTTTTTAATTAAGGACCCTAAGTCTAACTTAGGAAAATTAAAAGATTAAAGTTAATTAAATTAAACATGTGATGAAATATTCTTAAGTCACATGGATCAAGCTTTTTTTTAATCTTAGCCATTGATTCAAGATATGATCATGGTCGTTGGTTTCCCAATGAGAAAAGTATAAAGGAAAGGCTTGGGGTCATTTGTAAGGATACACAGAGGCAGAGCAGTGAAGCTAAGCTGAGATATCTGAAGCTATCTGATCCAGAAGTGCCTGAAGCAAAGCTGCAGAACTTCAGAAGGTGTTGGTGGGGTTAAATTTCTGAAGTTTTCAGAATTTATCCTAAGCACTAGTGACAAAGAGCGAGAGGAGATCCTAAGCACTAGTGACAAAGAGCGAGAGGAGAATTTATCCTAAGCACTAGTGACAAAGAGCGAGAGGAGAATTTATCCTAGCCAAAGAAACTTGCAGATCGATCAGAGGATCGAAGAGAGCTAAATCATTAATTGATTTCGCGGATTTCCAAGAGAGGAAATCATTTGTCATAGGGAGCAGAAGGTGCCTGTTTCGCCAAGGACCTTAGATCCAGATCTCTAGCATAGAGAAGAGGAGCTCTGACAGATTTCTAAGCAGATGGCACCTCACAGACTGCATGATCAAGATAGATTGGATGGCCACGCCGACCGCTGTAGATCTCTTGAAGAAGCATGAGGAAGTTGTGGCACATGCCAAATGTTTCATAATGGATGGGGTTAAGGATCATATAGTTCCACACATAGCTGAAAAGAAAATGGCTCATGAGATGTGGAAAGCCTTAACAGCCCTATATGAAGGGAAGTTTGTCCAGAGGAGAATGCTTCTAGAGAATCAGCCTCAGTCATTCATGAGGACCAAGGGAGAAGAAATAGAGCCCTTCCTCTTCAGATTACAGGCGATCAGAGATCAGTTGTCTGCCATGGGAGCAAAGGTGCAGAACGATGTGATGGTAAGGACTGCACTCAATGCGGTCACAGAAGAGTGGGAAACCTTTGTCCAAAGTGTCTTGGGTAGAGCAGACCTTCCTGACTGGGACAATATGTGGGCAATCCTTCGTCAAGAAGAACACTGCCCATTAACCAAGAGGAAGTACAACATGGGGTCCAATAAGGTGAAGAAGGAAGAGGAAGAAGATGCAACCTTGGCATCAAACATGCAGCAAGGGAAGAAAAAGCGTGATCTATCCAAGATCAAGTGTTTCTAGTGCGGCAAACTAGGACATTTCGCCAGCAATTGTCTTCAGAAGAAGAAGGACAACGAAGCTTCTACTTCTAAGGTTGTTGTGGCGGATGATGGGTCATAAGATGACATAGCCATGAGTGCTCATGAACCACGGAAGTGGGGCGACATGGATCTGTAGAGGAGCTACAGAGTGGGGGCGGGATCCTTGAGCAGTTCATCTCTTGGATCACATATGAGCTACGGGAGCCTTAAGACAGTAGCAAGACAAGTGGAGCAGTGGGTGCAAAGATCGCGAATGAAGCAGAGGGAAATCTGAAGGCTGGAAGGAGCAGCGCAGTGCAGATGCAGCAGCAGTGTAGCAGCAGCAACGTAGGGGCTGATGTGACTTCAACAATGCAGAGCAGAGCTGCTTACGAAGAGCAGAGTTGTAGCAGTGTGGAGGCTTCAGGAGGATAGCGCAATGCAGCAGCAGCGTGGAGGCTTCAGGGGGACAACGCAGTGCAGCAGCAGCGTGAGAGATTTCAGCACAAGGGGTTGATGTGACTTCAACAGTGCAGAGGGAGTCTGCTTACGCTGTGCAGAGTTGTAGTTGTGCATCATCCTCTACATTACAGTACAAATCAACAGCTGATGGAGCCTCAGTGATGAGGTTGCAGCCCAACTGACTTGTTTGTCAAAGATTGGGCAGGAGATTCAGTTGCTTCTCTCAGCAACTAAAGATGCAGTGCAGCAGATGGCAGCACAGATGCAGTAGATTGAGAGGGAGTTGCAGTACAAATGCAGCAGTGGCTGTGGCAGTGTCATAGGCAGCAGTACAGAATGGTAGCAGCAGTAGAGTGATGAAGGGCAGCAGGCCAAGCATCAACAGCACAAAAACCAGTGCCCAAAATCTTGTGATACATCATGTGATGTATTGCTAGAGCACACTTCGTGCTAAGAGGGAGTGTTGAGATTTTGTGTATTGGGGTAGCATCGGATGTGCTCTAGCTCCCAAAATTTGTGGAGGGACTAGAGTACACCTAATCTACAAGACCCAGAAAGGGATTTGGGAAATTTCATCTAGTTTAGAAGATATTTAATTAATTAATTAATCTTTTTAATTAAGGACCCTAAAGATGTACTCACCAAAGTTTGGATACAACTAGCTTATGACTCAGAAAGGATGGGGGGAACCGGAGTGGTGGCATAAGCCCCTGTGGGAGCTGAAAGGGCCGACAAAAATGAGATTGTTTTTCTGGTGCATACTCCAGAACAAAGTTCCCACCTAGGATTTTCTTCAGTGCAGGGGAAAGATTGGCCCTGGTTGGTGTACCTTGTGCAAGGATAGTCTTGAAACTGTTCAACATTTGTTCCTTACATGTCCTTTCAACATCAGTCTTTGGAACGAATCTCTGAGACTGCTCAAAATCCCACAACGGTGGGAAGGACGGGAGGTACAGGAAGCTTGGCAGAGATGGTGGCAAGAAGCTCCAAATGATAGGGTCAGGAACATCCCTTTGCTGATAGCTTGGGGAACCTGGATAGCTAGGAATCATGCTATTTTTAAAGACTCTCCTTTTCCGATCAGTATATTGGCAGCGAAAGGAGTATCCATCTATGAGTATATTCCAATTCCATCACAGCCTCAACAATCTCGAGTCATCCAACAAGAAAACAATAGGGGGTACATCCCATGGGCTTATTTTGACGGGGCCTCGGACCCACAAAATAGATGTGGAGCGGGTCTGGTCATACATGCCCTCTCTGAAAAAATTCTCAAAGCCTCGATTGGTCTGGGTCAGGGGACAAATAACTATGCAGAGCTAAGCTTTACATCTTCTTCTATGTTGGCTTTCCTTCTTAAGAATGAGAGAGGTTCAGATCTTTGGAGATTCTTTAAACATCGTCAAGTGGTTCAATGGGACTCAAAGATGCATAAACTATATCTTGCTTCCGTTACTTCCCATGGGCTTATTTTGAAGGGGCCTGGACCCACAAAATAGATGTCGAGCGGGTCTGGTCATACATGCCCCCTCTGCAAAAATTCTCAAAGCCTCGATTGGTCTGTGTCAGGGGACAAATAACTATGCAGAGCTAAGCTTTACATTTTCTTCTATGTTGGCTTTCCTTCTTAAGAATGAGAGAGGTTTAGATCTTTGGAGATTCTTTAAACATCGTCAAGTGGTTCAATGGGACTCAAAGATGCATAAACTATATCTTGCTTCCGTTACTTAATTAGGTATCCCAACTTAAAATCTTTTTTAATGAGATATCTATTTGCCACATTTACAAGGAACGGAACCATGAAGCAGACCTTCTTTCTAAGGAGGGCATTCGACATGATATGGGGCACTGGATAGCTGTTGAGGTCGAGGATGGGCTAGTTCGGAATGTCGACCAGCCTATTTTTACCTGATGATCCATTCATTGCTGAAGTTTTTTTCTTTTCATTTCAACAGACAAGATGACGTTTTTTCCGTTATTAAATATATTTAAATTCCGTCTCTGTTTCGGACTGTTTTCCTCAATGAGACGAGAGTAAAACTGTTTGCTTTTTAACAAATTTTGGACAATATGTTTGAACTACACTGGTGTCTACCACCCAGTTTTTTATTTTCGGGGAGAATCAAAATGACTCTGTCTTCTTACATCTCCGTTTCGAGTGTACATTTCCTAGAAAGGAAGCTCGGGGGGTGTAAAAAGACGTTGAGAGCCTACACATGTGTGAATATGGCTGAGAGGAGGGCTTCCTCATACTCATTAGCAGGGAAATGCAGTTTTTTGGAATGCATTTTGCATTTACTATGTAACTTTCTATGACTTAATAGATGGTTCGATTTTTTCTTTGGAAAAAAAAAAAAAATTAAGGACCCTAAGTCTAACTTAGGAAAATTAAAAGATTAAAGTTAATTAAATTAAACATGTGATGAAATTGTCTTAAGTCACACGGATCAAGTTTTCTTTTAATCTTAGCCATTGATTCCTGATCTGATCATGGGTGTTGGTTTCCCAACGAGAAAAGTATAAAGGAAAGGCTTGGGGTCATTTGTAAAGATACACAGAGGCAGAGCACTGAAGCTAAGCTAAGATTCTAGGGCAAGGTTTGCTAAGAATTCTCAGAAGTGTTTTAGCTACAAATAGGGCAGTTTAGGCAAAGGGGAAGGTTTGATCCCAGTGTCGAGAATCAGCAAGAGGCAGAGAGCAGCTTCCAAAGGCAGCGCAGAGAAGTAGGAGCGGCAACAGCACAGAGGGCAGCAACTACGCAGGTGCTACGCGGTCTCTCCCGCGACAACGTTAGGTAGCAAGAGACCCTCTGGGGTTCACAAAGTCCCTCTCCAGGCCAACGCAAAGGGATGCAGAGGTTGCAAAGGCTGACGCAGAGGCCTCAAGGGCAGCGTTGGTGTTTCTAAGGCCAATATCTGGCCGAGTCCTGTAAATCCCATTTGAGGGTGTGGATCAATCAATATTTTGGCTTCAGAACAGCAGGATAGCTGCAGATCTATATATTTTCTCTGTCGGGTTTCCCAAATCTGGAACCCAGATTTGTTGTATTCGGAAAACTCTTAATAATAAAACCCTCTAGCAACCAGAAGGTCGGTTTTCCCGCATTGGGTTTTTCCGAGGACTATTGTCCAGAAAATCTGGGTGTCACTTTGTCTATGTGTGCATGTAATTTTTCTATT
The DNA here is from genome assembly GCA_034641835.2 of Pinus albicaulis. NCBI lineage: Eukaryota > Viridiplantae > Streptophyta > Pinopsida > Pinales > Pinaceae > Pinus > Pinus albicaulis. Next base: position 1,024,747,311 of record CM076583.1, on the reverse strand, counting down.
TTAGATCTGAATCAATGAAAGTCTGTTATGTGTTTTCTTCGATGCTAATCTAAAGTTTCAACATTAATAACTTAATTAAGTAGGAGAAGCATAACCAGATCTAACAGTAGATTTCTACATAAGTAACATTCAGAAATTTTCACAGTCAGATGGTGCAATATTCAAGGTTGATAAAGACACATGTTATCTGAAGATTGTGAACGATTTATTTTGGTCTTTTGTTTGTTCTAGTGAAACATGAATCTTCGATCACTTGAATTGAATCGCGAGTCAAACTCTGCTCTTCCCTCAAACGATCTGGAACTTTGGGTGAGTTAAACTAATGTTGACCGAGTTTGACTCATGGTCAACGCGAGTTTGACTTGTGACTCACCGATTAATTGCAATTTAGGCGGCTGAGGTGATTTTCAACCCTCAACTTGGCGAGCACAGGTTTTAACTTTTAGGGTTGCCGCATTATTCTTCGCGTGGTTTAGTTAGGTCAAAAATTAAACATTGATTTGTAACTCATTTCTAACTGCTCAAGCCCAACAACTTGTATGTCGAGAAGGTAATAGAGGCATAGTGTAATAGAAGCGTAGTGTGCAGTATGCTCCAGTGTTAGCTTCAACATGTGCTCTATCAGAGATTTCAATAGCAAACCATTATTGTATCATTCCAACAACAATCAAGAGATTTCAGTTACTGTTTTTTTACTAATTAGTATACAGCGTTTTACTATTTTATAAACTTTTAGAAGTAGAAGCTTCTAGTTCTATGTAGTCACTGGTTAGAAGTCAGGACTTAGTACTTTGGATCATGTTTGGACTCATAGCATATATGAGATACTTATTCATTCATGATATTTTGGACATTTATTGATATTATGCATTGTTTGGACATGGCTTTATTGAATATCAATGAAAAATGTTTTTTTAATTCAATTTATGTGTGTATCTTTATTTATTGAATTCATTGATTTTTCCCCGATTTTTTCCCGATCCGATTAAAATTCTTCGTTATTTTCCCTCGCCGATTTATTTTCGATTCTGAGTCTCGTACCATTGGTTTGTTCTAGTACAAAGGTCACAGTGTTATCCATGTGTAATTTGAGAACGTTGATGAGAAATTTGAAGATTGATCGTCGTCCCTTGAACCAATTGTGATCTTCACTGAGTATTAATCATATAAGAAGAATTGAAATTTGCGCGTTGAAGTTGTTGAATGTGCATGTGTCATTGAATTGCCAAAGTTAATGGGCCAGGGAAAGTTAAGTTAGAAGCAGTTTTTAAAAGCAGCCCTTGGATATATTTTTGGAACAAACTTGGAAGACATTCTTTCAACAGACTTGAAGACAATTTTGAAGCAGACTTTGGAGCATGTTTGGAGCAGACTTAAAGGTAACTTTGAAGAATCTTTTGAGCAGTTATTGAAGAGGTTTTGGAGCAGCCATTGAAGAGATTTTGGATCAGTCGTTGAAACCATCTTGAAGCAATTCTAGAAGACATCGTGAAGCAGTACCTTGATTTATTTGTTTAACTGGTGACTGAGTTGTATTTGAAGTGCTTTAGGAAAGGTTGGATCCTAAGAGGATTGGTGTCCTCGTATAAATCAAGTTGGAGCCTAGATTTGCTTGAAATGATTGGTGTACTTATACAAGATTGGTGCCTTGTAAAATTAAATTATTTGAAAAGGTTGGAGCCTGATTTTGTAAAAGAGGATCGGGATCCTCACTATTGTTTTCAATAATAAAAATTATTTTTGTTCTGGCATAAATTATGCTTCTAAATAAGAAAAATCTTGATTGGCTTATAAACAATTGAAAGAAATATTGATTCACCCCCCCTCTCAATATTTTCGACAATTGGTATCAAAGTCAGTTCCTTCAAGCATAGCTTAATAGTTGGAAGGTAGATCCTAAAAAAGCAAATGGCAAAGTCAAGCAGGAAAAACTCCAAACCCTTTGAAGATATCTCCTCCTCAATCATGAAATGAAAAGTCAATCAAGTTGGCAAAGCTCCCTTATTCGATGGAAAAAACTATGTGTCATGGAGCAAAAGAATGTAGTTATATTTGATGGCTCTACGATATGATGTTTGGGATTCAATGCTTACAAAGTACACAAACTCAAAAACTCCATCAACATATGTAGTTGCAAATGAGTCAAGGGAAACGAAAGCATTAAAAGCCATCTTGAATGGCCTATCAAATTCCATAAAAATCAAGGTGGGTCAATGTTCTTCGGCCAAAAACCTCTAGGAAAATCTATAAAAGCTTTATGGAAAATTTGTCTTCATGACAGTTGAGCCAAAACCAAAGTATGTGGAACAAGAACAAAAAAAAATGATTAGGAATCAAAGGAGATAGATGAAAACACCAAAAGCATAAGAGACTCTGAAGATGAAGAAGACTCTAAAGTAAAGGCCAAAGTAGAGCTTGTGGCTTCTCTAAAAGAAATAAATAGATTGAGAAAAGATAATAAAGAACTTTAGGAGCAGATGCAAGATGTTGAAGAAAAGAATCATGATCTTGATAATACAAAGGAAGAAGTTATCCTCCTAAGACTCCAATTAGATGAAGCAAAAAGGAAAGAAGAAATTATGACAAACTATCTTAAGTAAAGATCTGAGGATTTGAACAAGGTCGAAGCAAAATTTGATCAGTAAGAAAGGAGACACGAAGAAGAAGTCATCCCCTTGAAATTCAGCTAGAAGAAACAAAGAATGCAGAAGAAGTGATGAAGATCCAGCTGACTAAGAAAGAAGAAAAATGAGAAAGGCTTGAAGAAGAAATTATCGCGTTGAGAAATTAAGTTGACAAGCTATGCAAGACTATGAAGAGCACACAAGTGTTAGATAACAATCTTTGTTGCCAACCTATGTTGTCAAAGGTCACCATTTGACAAATCAGGTCTTGGCTATATAGGTGAGACTTCGTGCAAAGATGATGAAAGCCCTAAGTCACTTGAAAGCAAAATCAAGGTAAAACTTGAAAGTTATATCCTTCAAAGCTCCAGTCATAGTGAAAGTGGGAAAAGAAATCAAGATGAATTTGAAAGAACCACTCCACCAAGAAGCTATGCAAATGCTCCCAAGCCTAGCAGTAGTAAGGATGTGCAAAATTCTAAGCCTCCTCCAAGGCAGAACAACTTCAAGAGATCGTCAAGAGAATGCTACTCATCCAGGTACCTAAGGATATTTTTTGGTTATTGTTATTCATGCACTAATTTCCGTCATAAGGAAAGAAATTGTAGAGGCACTATGGCATAAAGGTTATCATTAAATTCCTAGAAGTAAGTTTGCATTCATACAAGATAGAGTTCCTAATGATTATGATAGTAGAAATTACAACTCAACTACTCCAATTTTCAAGCTCAATATAGAATGTTATCAGTGTAGAAGTGGCATGAAGTGGGTTCCTAAGCAAACAAAAAAACAAACATTATCTAAAAATTTTACCAAAGTTTAGAGAACAAAACAAGTAGAGCCAAAGACAAACATTAGGGGAATTTTGAGGTCTAAAATGGGCCTCCTAAAGAAATTATAAAATAATAGTGGAAATAATAAAATAAGATTTGACTACATCATCAAATTTTAGAGGGAAAAAACAAAGAACTACTTTTTCAACTCGTATTTTGAACTTATCTCCCTAAGGTTTTACTCAAATTTCGAGTAAGAATACTTGTTGGATGCAAAATTTAATTCCCCATCCAAGGAGTACCCATGTTGCATATTTTTTATGGACTGTGCTACACGAAAAATGAGAAATACATGAAAAACATGATTGCAAACACGTTTTTTTATGTATTTCTCATTTTTCGTGTAGTAGGGTCCATCAAAAGTATGCAACATGGGTACTCCTTGGATGAGGAATTAAATTTTGCATCCAACGAGTACCCCTGCTCGAAATTTGAGTAAACCCTTAAGGAGATAAGTTGAAAATACAAGTTAAAAAATAGTTTTATTATTTTATTATTTTAATCTTTTTACTTTTTTACTCCAAAAATGGTGAATCATCCCCCATGGTTGACATGATCATCTTGAATCCTATTGGTTCTCATAAAGTTTTGGTTGACATGATTATTTTGGTTGTACATTTTTCTCACGAGGCCCATTTTAAACCTCAAAATTCCCCTAATGAAACCATGAGTTAGCTTTGCATGTTCAGGATCCAAGTCTAAATTAAGGAAGCTCATCACTACCATGTAAAATTGTCATGGTGAAAGAGTGCCAAATGGATGTCATTCCTATAAAGAAAATGATTATCTTAATATGGATACATAGCTGGCATGGGCTCATATTTGTTTGGATCCTATGTTGAAGCTTCTCGTGTTGCTCTTGTTGTGGCATCCATCCTATCATTTAGAAATAATCATGATTTTATTGTCATATGTTACCCCCTGCTTATTTAGTTCAATGGGTATTCTGATTGCAACATTGATTGTTACGAACTCATTTGGGATCAAGGCTATTAAGGATTTTCAACCTACTCTAAAAAAAAACAGACGTCTTTGAACATATATGGATTGGTTTCAAAGTTGCACAGGAATTGAAAGCATGAATTCAATCGTACTTTTTGTGTCATCTCAAAAGTTAAGTCTTCCCACGATCTGGGGATTCTACTCATCAGAAACTAGCAAAAAGAATGATATAATTATATGGCTTAAATCGATAACATGACAACAACAATTGTACTCGGCATTTCTTAAGAGTAAAATGGCTCATTTGTTAATTGATGGTTCAACTCTAGCAGCTCTAACTGTATTGAAAAAGTTATGTGACAATCTTGGACTATTGACTAATGACATAGCAGAAGGAATGGAATCTATAATTAAAGAAATATTTATTGTTGAGGAAGAAGAAGATGTTGTTCAAAATAATTGGAAATTAATTAGAGGGGATTATCATGGAAGAGATCGATATAAAAGTGAAGATATTGTTATATTATCTTGGATGAAAGGCACATCATCAAAAATCCCAATACTCAGTGTGCCACAAAACTTCGAGAGATTCCTAGCGCCTATTATTGTTAGTAGCACACCTATTCAAAACAACTTAAAACCAATGTGTTCTATATTTAAATTTTGTTGCCTAAAACTATATGGAGATAAAAAGGATTTCAAGATAAGTGATGTTGATAATGTTGATGACCCTAGCATGACAACCAAAGAAGAAGAAAAAAAGTCTAAGCATATGCCCAAGGGGAGCTCAAGAAGGTTATAGTGATTGAAATGAAGGAGAGAATACAAATATGTGTAGCACAAGTCAAGAAGTGTTGTAAATATGCAGTCAATGGGAAAGACATTGTTAGGTGAAGCACCCAATTTGCCATTGATGCCAAACGGGAAGACAAGAACATAAGGGGGAGAAATGTTAGGAGTATTGCCATCAATGTCAAAGGGGGAGATAGTTGAGATGTTGTCATTGATGTCAAAGCAAGGACCAACCATGGTCAAAGTCAAATGATTGAAAGGTTGTCGGGTTGCTAGTGAGATTTAAGAGGCTCTAGCTTTTGTTCTGGATGTAACCCATACTTGGTTGATTTCAGATTTATCACCAATCTCCCATCCTAAGGTTGAAAGTTAAATTTATTTTTTTTGCAAATTTGTAAAAGTCTGTGTTATATTTTGAGTGCAAGAGGTTCTCCATTTCTAGTAACATATATAAGATAGCATAGGCGAAAGGGTTTATGGTTTCAAGACAAACAACTCCTACGCTATGAAATAACTCGTGAAGGAATTACGCAAAGAGGCAGTGAAACTCACCATGGTTTCGGATGAGCAAACAAACAAGCTCTTTAGAATCCAACGAACCATTCTTCAAATGCTCAATGACAGAGATTATCTCATGAGTGATTTCAAGATCAACAGGACCAAGAGTAGTTCCTCGATAAGTTCGGAAAAGACCCAAAGGAGGAAGATCTTGTTATTAATAAAGCCAAATGCAACAATCCTTCTCGAGAGATATTTGTCTTATTTCTAGTAGAGGCCAAAGTGGGAATGAAGACGATCAAAACATATGTGGAACACATGAAATGAGGGTGTGTTTCGAGCTACATTGGTGGTGTAGTAGGCATTGCCAACTTTTACATTGTGTAGAAGTCTCCAGGAGTTCTCAAGAAAATTTCATTTGGAATTTTTCCAAACCTATACACGCTAAGTCAATGATGGTTCCCAAGGATTCAAATCCTTGCAAGAGAATTTTCAAAGGCCCTTCAATAATGAAAAACTGGATCTTCATTTTGCCTCCTCTTAAGGACTGGAGTTGACTCAACCTCACTCCATTTTAGTTCACTTCACTTTAGTTTAGTTCAATGCGTATGAACGTGCATGAGGCTATCTTATTGAGTTATCCTTAATAAAGTGGGAAAAGTGCATGGCTCATCCCACTCAAAGCACATGGGGAGTTGAACTAGAACATATGGACTTCTCTCTCTCTCTCTCTCTCTCTCTCTCTCTCTCATAATTCAACTTCGTAGAAGAAAATGCATGAGGTCACCTCCCTTCACTCCACTTCACTCAAGGTGCATGGGAGAGTTGAGCCTGGGCTTGTTTTAGTTCACTCAACTCCTTGTCACTTCTAACAAGGTGCATGGGTTAGGCAAATGCGAATTTCTCCACTTCCACCCACTTCAACACAAGTTACCTAGATCTTCATTTTGCCTCCTCTTAAGGACTAGATTTGACTCAACCTCACTCCATTTTAGTTCACTTCACTTCATTTCAATCCAATGCGCGTGAGTGTGCATGAGCTTATCTTGTTGAGTTATCCTTAATAAAGTGCAAAAAGTGCATTCCTCATTCCACTCAAAGCACATGAGAAGTTGAAGTGGAACATATGGACCTCTCTCTCTCTCTCTCATAATTCAACTTCGTAGAAGAAAATGCATGAGGTCACCTCTCTTCACTCCACGTCACTCAAGGCGCATGAGAGAGTTAAGCCTGGGCTTGTTTGAGTTCACTCAACTCCTTGTCACTTCTAACAAGGTGCATGGGTTAGGCACATGCGAACTTCTCCACTTCCACCCACTTCAACACAAGTTACCAAGGTGTATTGCATGAGAGATACATGTCCTTTACAAGGAAGAGTTCTATAACGTGAGTTTAAATGGTCATTGTTTAGCGGAGTTTTCTTGAGAGTAGTTAATTGAGCTTCTTTTCCATCATTTCTTTCTTCCTATCTCTATTTATATTTCATGTAGGGCATTTTTATCGTTAACTATCGTGTGCCTTGTCTCGATGAGTAAACAATCTTTTGACGAATACAAAGGCAAAGTTTGACCATGCGTTTCTTCTAGCTTTTTGGCTCATGGACACAATATTTCATGTTCTATATGGAAATGTTACATTTATCATTATCGGCAATTTAAATTATCGACAATATTGGGGAAAATATCATAAATTATCAGGAAACTTGAAAAATTTACAAAAAAAAAAAAAAAATCAAATTTTTAGTCTTTTAAAGCAACATTAACATCAAATAAACACAGACACACAAATATGAAAATAAAACTACAGTATAAAATATAAAATGTATAAGATGTTAGGCGGTACATCAATCGTTGATAGTAGACACTGAAATATGATATTTGTCTTGAACAAGGTTACTTGGGAGCAAGAGCAAAAGCACAAAGAGGGAGCGGGAACGAGGAGCGACATTTTCAAAAGCTCACGGTTCGGGAGCGAATCGGGAGCGAATTTTTATATATTATATATTTTTATATATTTTGATGCATGTATGTCAACAAAAGCATGTAAAATGGTGAATTAGATATAAAAAGCATAAAAACATAGATTGAACCATATAACATCAATCATCTAGAAGTTATAATCTTCATCAACCATGTCCACAAGTTAGTAACATACAACATATCGAGTCTCGTTATTCATCAATCTTTAAGTTTCAAGCTTTCAAAATTCAATACATAACATGTATCATTATTGATCACCAAAATTATATACAAATTCTAACATGAAATGAAATGTCATAAAATGAAATGAAATGAAACAACTTTCAACTTTCACGAAGCATGATATTCACAATCCATTGCCAATGAGTTATAATTGTCAACTTCAAACTTCAAACTTAAATTGACACATATTGTTTACAAAAAATATCATAATAAATATGAAAGAGCTAGCAGTTATAAAAGCTACTAGAAACTAGAAAAGAAAAGTAAATCTATTATCTATTGCTAGTGCTTGGGCCTCTTGCCACCACGAGAAATGTCTAATTTTTTAGTCTTATTGGAAAATCAAGATCTTTGTCATTCATATCACCCTATAAGCATTGATATCTAAAGGTATCTTTGTCATTGCCTTTGGATCTATATAGGGTTCTTTGTCATTAATATCACCCTCTAAGCATTAACATAAGATAGAAAAAACATAGCATGTCAAGTCAAGATTTTGTTTGAGTGATGGGTACATTTTTAGTAGGGCCATGATAGAGGAGTTCGACAACCAATGTCACTAACATCAAGGTACATAAAGGGATTGGTGCTCTTGATTAAATATGAGTTCCATACCCTAAAACATGACAAAATCCAATGGAAACATTGCAATCCCCCCAACCCTGAAAAAATGATAAGTCTGCTAGATTTTGAATGAGATCTAAAATTCTCCATATGAAATCCAATGAGGTCAGAACCACTCTCAAACATCCTGAGTCATTTCATGGCAATGTTAAAAAATTAAGTAAAAGAATGGAAATGAAGAAGGAGAATGCCACTTTTACTTTAAGAATTTAACAATACCATGAATCGCATATCAATACTAGGGCCATAGGTTTGATCATTAGGTTGTCCCACTCAAAAATTAGTTTCTTTAAAAAAAATTGCATTTGGAATGTTTTTGCAAAACAAAATTTGCAAAAAAGGTTAGGGAGCAAAAATTTCGCTCCTAGTGTCGCTCTCGAAATTTTCTCCCTACGGGAGCACGCGCCCAAGGTCGCTCCCAAAGGGAACACGCTCTGGGAGGGGGTTCAAGGCGGGGGAGCCACTCCCCCACAACCCTGGTCCTGAATCCTAACATTTTTTCAAATTTTTATTCTTTTAAAGCAAACAAACGCATTGTCACACAAATATGAAAATAAAACTACAATGTAAAATGTATAAGATGTAGATACTGATGTCTGAAATACAATATTTTCCATTTTGTCTCGACTCCTCGGTCATAAGTTCTGACAAGATAATAGTTAAAACTTAATACAAAATCACATTAAAACAAAAATAAACGTATCTCATGAGATGACCATCATGAGGCATCTAGATTCTAGATACTATAACAATAATCCAATAATAACACTACACTAAGATGGTGTCACCAAGGACTAGGTTTCCCTAGCCCTTGGGATGCTTGTGGTTCCCATGAAATTCCTTAATTATTCCCTTTAATCTCTCTTTCTAGTAGTATCTAGAATTGAGTTCTTTGCAATAAGGACAACATCTGGGGTAGCTATAGGGCAATTATCCACATCATGCCCTGGGATTTGGCAAGGTAGTATTTAAAGTGAGTGATTCCGCCAAACATTTCCATTCCACAGAGCTTACACCACATCTTTGTTATATTGTCATCCTCACATGGTTCACCATACTCCCACATTTGGTGGAATGGTTTTCCCATTTTGTAGAGCTTTGATTAAATTTTCAAGTTTTCAAGTTTTGGACCTAACACACAAAACAAATGTGGAAATTCAAAAGAGGGTAAAAAGAGGAAAACTATAAATTTATAGCATATACTAATCTTGGAAAAGAAATAAAAAGGAAGGCAATTTTTTTTACATAAATAGATATGATATATTGGAGTAAATCTCCACTCCAAAAATGCTCTTTTGATAGCAAAGAAAACTATGGATTTTCCCTTGTTTGCTTGATGAAAAATGGTCACAAGACTCACACAACCCTCAGAACTCAATCTTAGCAGAAGAAGAAACAAAAATGACCTTTGAAAAACCCAAACTACAACTTCTATTTGCATTTTTTTTGTAATAGGGTGATAATTTCCCATCGTCTCGTGATAATTTCGAAATTATCGCAATAATTAAACTAGGAAAATTATCGCGATTTTTCCAATGGTAATATCGACAAGGCTAGCTCTTTTTGTGATAATATCACAATATGTGCAACACTGTTATAAGGTTATATAGAGAATATTTCCTCTACTTTCATTTTATTACTCATTTAGAGTGCATTTTCTTTTTCCTTTCTTTCATATTTTGTTGTTTACTAATTAAAATTGTCACATTTATTTCTAATGAACCAACCATTTAATCCTTAGTTGTTTGATTGCATGTCAAGGATCCATATCATATGTTGATTTCTTGTGGTACTTTGCAGATTTTTAGATGATTTTCAATGCATGACAAGCGAGGGACACCCCCCAAGATTGGAAAGAACCAATCCAAAAGGAAAAGCAATCACCTAGTGACCATTGGGATGATTTGCCTATTAGTTATCAGTTCACTTTTGTGCTACAAATATTGGAGTCAGCGTTTTAATGTGGTGCAAATTTCTGTGCTAACAATTTGGTGTTGTTGCAAGGAACCATCGTCAATCTTCAGTCATATTAATGACACTGCTGAATGTTTCTAATTGTTGTATTTTATTTTTACTGATCTTGTGACTCCATCTAATGTAGAATTGGATCATATTAGCTAGCAAGAGGAACCAACGTCAATCTTCGGTCATTCTAATGACATTGCTGATTTTTTTAAATAGATATTTTATTTTTACTCATCTAGCGACTCCATCTGATGTAGGATTATATCATATTGGACAACAAGAGGAAATTCTCATGATTTGAACATACATAAGGCATTGTTTTGGGATTTAGTGATCCTGAAAATCTATTCCAAAACACAAGGATGGATCACCATCTAATAACATTTATTGGCAACTCCATTGCAGAAAGATCATGATTGATCATGGATGTTGAATACATACAATTCATGTGGGATAAAGTTTGGAGTTTTCTCACATTAAGAAGAGAAACGGTGAAACTGAGTATCATGTCAGATTCATCAATACATATGATAAGAACCCCCTGCATTCTGACCAAAAAATCATTATAGTGGATTATACTTTTGCTTGTGATTCAGTGTTTTGCACCCTTTTTTGGAGTCAAATACCAACAAATTTAGGGCAATCTTTCTTGGTCACCTGAAGAGTACAAAAATTCTTGGAGGTCGCCAAACAATTGCAACAACTTCTTGCTGTTGTAGAAGAATATGATGATGAAACCTTGCATCTTATCAAACTTGCAACGATAAAGAGAATGAAAGTGATTCATGCTTGGATAATCATGAACTAATGGTTGCAAAACTCGAGCCATATGCAGAGTTCCAAGAAGATGAGTTGAAAAGCCAAGTTTACGATTTCCTTGGATTTTTCCATTAAAGGTGATAAAATAGAACAACAACAACAACAAATCAGCCATGTTAATCTGTAAACTGCCATGGATATTCCACTTGACAGTTTGTCAAAATAGATATAATAAACTTACACTGAAACCCAAAAGTTATACTATGAGGGTTAATTTTTCCTTAGATTCCTGGATTTATTAAGTTATTGTGTTTTTGCTTATGCATCCAATATATAAAACATAAAACGTGAACAATAAAGAACAGGGAAAAATACAATCAGTCACGACTCACAAATCATAATAACACAAAGATATGATCTGAGAAACCCTTATTGGAGAAAACCCAGTTGAAAGGTGAGGCCACTCTGCTCTCCCATTCTTTGAATGGAAATGGATGCATGTACAAAGGAGTGAGACTAGTGGCTTGTGGACTACAAAGAACAAAATCCTCTCTATGTGCTCTCTCTCTATCCACTCTCAGCTAATCTACTCATCTAAGGAACAAAATGCACTCGAATAGAATGGAACCTCTTCTCCTCCTAGTGGCATGATTATAACATAGCTCAATAGCCAACAAGTGCTTAAGTTTGAATCCTTCAAATGTTAACTAGAATTATAATATTGACCCTTCTAAAGCCTTCTTCGTTATGATCACGTGGCTAGTCCCTTTTCCATGAGTAATGGCACTAACATGTCATCCACTTAAATCATGGCAGTCGAAACAAGAAGGGAAAACCCCAAGTGGCATAAAGGGAAATCAAATGGGTGGCAGAAGTGTTAAATTTAGATAACCATGGTGTTCTATGCTTGATGCACCTTTACTTCAATCTTTCTTAGGCCTAATACAAAATAGCAATCACATAAACATGAAAGTAAAATGTTGATAGAACACAATAATAGATCAATAGAAGACAAGCCAAATATAGATCAAATTTACAATTCCTTTTGTCCAGCAAAGATACGAGATATTGTTGCGCTACGGCGGTCAACAGAATGCTTCAACCAGCAAAGTCTTTCACGGTCAACCAGCCATTCATGTGTCACACCCACGGCCCTCAAAGACAGCTCATCACAAGTCAACACTAGTCAACCCAAAAACTGTGCAAAAAAGTCAACGCAACAAATTAAGGCTTCGGTCAAACAGCCCGGAATTCCTCGATTTTGGTGCCTAGCTATACGAACTCCTAAAATCGAATTTTTTTGGCAGAAGTTGGAGGTCAAACGACCAAGGGTTGACCATGGTCAACGTTGGTCAACACTGCTGCAAAAGTGCCCTAAATAGATCCACAAATTTCAGACTTCTGCTCCACACGTGTGAGGGGAAGAAGGCCTCCAAAGGCTTTCGAACGAATCAGATCACAATGAGAGAACGTGTGATGAGTTGATGAGAAAATTACCTCCAAGTCTCTCCAATTTATATCCATCAATGAGGGTGTGTGACACATCTATTAGGCATGAGAGCCTACATTACAAATCTGGCCGACCTTGCACATGTGGAAAATAAATTCAAAATAAATGTTCTGCTCATCCGATCAAGATGATCTTTAGATCAATCTTGCACCTCTCCGAAAGAGGAATCCAACAAAAATACGACCATCGTCGTATGAGCAATGCAACATGGAGTTTGGATCTAGTTGCCCAAAATTAACAAGAACACAAGGAAGCTTCCAAAGAATGGAAGAAGTAGAAAAGAGGAAAGGACACAAAGCTAGCAGCCACAACAAACCAATGCAACGATTCTAGCAACCATTGTAACATTGATGGTCACACAAAGGAGAAATGTTGGAAATTACATCTAGAGATCAACTCGAAAAACCAAAAGAAAGATGTTAAGAAGAAATATTCCATGCCCACTAATTTGAGTTGTAGAAATTCCTTGTAGATTCAAACTATTAATTGTAATTTGCTAAAACAATAGACTTTCATCTAATCTACCAATTGTGGAAACCAATTTAAAGGATCACGAAATCACAAAGCATACAAGAGAAAGAATTCAATCACCACATTACAAAATGATTTCCTGGGGAAAGTCACAGCTAAAAACCCTGCTATTTGTATATTGCATTAGTTAGAAAATATGAGAAAATTACAATGCTTTTATCAAGCCTGAGAAACCTCTGCACTATCTCTATCTATCTCATTGCTTCCTAGACAAGCCTAGGCCAATACTTAACCAAATTTTGGCTTGCCCAAGTCCCTATTTCTTTGCATTGTTTCCTTGGGTAATTAGCCCCTATTAATTAGGGAAATCCCCATCCAATATTGCGCAATCCATCATAGGCCTTCCTTTGACTACATGCACCACCTATACAATTTGGATGATTATACAATTGATAGTACATTGCCCTTGAACTCCAATCTAAACTGGGTAACTCTCAGTTCACACATGTATGAGTTATTTATGGTTGATTTATCAATTAACTGGTTGATCATAGAGTAGACAACTCACTACTAGACCTCCTACTAGTTAAATTGACTTTAACTCAGATAAACTAAATTAATTAATTACAATTCAAAATAAACTCAATAGGGCTCCTAAAAAGTAGGAACCACTCTACATGACTCAAGTTATACCCTCAACTCGAATTAACTGAACCAACTAAGTCAAACTAACTTAGTTAACTCGTACAAGTTGTCATGAGATGTGGAATTACAATTTTACTCTAATTTAATTCAAGAGAAAATTAAATTAGAATCTTTGGTGCCATTTTCAAGATTTATTGTTGTCATTTTCAACATGAGTACCCAGGTGTAAAGCAGCTCAAACATGGATAAGAAGATTCTTTGTACATCAGTTCAGAAGGGGGTGAATCTTAGTAGCGTTCAATAACAAGAAGAGAAGGAAATGACTAGACTCTCCCATATGAAGATACAAGTCAAGAAGACAAAAATTGATGTTATGCCCAATTTGATCACAGGTGAATTTCATAGCAACGAATCAAGTCAAGAAACTTGGACTAGAGGTTCATGACCATCCTAGCCCATATCCATTAGGATGGGTCAACAAGGAGCCAGAGATAAAGGTAATCAAACAATGTAGAATCAAATTTGCTATTAGCGTTGATTTTATTGATGAAGTAAAGTTGGATGTATTTCCAAGTAATGTATGTGTAGTTATGTTTGGGAGACCCTCTAAGTACATGCAGGATTTGATCATCCTGTAGAGAGCCAACTAATACTTCCTCATGAAGGACAAAAATTCCTTTTGTTAGTGTCTATGAGTCACCAATTATCAAATGTACTCTTTCCATATGATTGATAGGGTCTTAGGCCAAATCATTATAGTTTCAAATAAAATTTGATCATTGGTCAATGTCTAGGTATTATTACTTGCTCCCTCCATTTTCAAGGTCATAAAATGCCATCATGGTCATGTCATCACTCCTTGTGATAGGGCATCAAAAGAGTGCCTTGGTCATCATTTTGGTCATCAAATTATAATCATGCATACTGCAAAGGTTCAAAGTTCCAAGTCATGGTTTCACATATGCATTTGGTGTCATCATTAGGTCAAGTCATCATAAGTCATGTAGGGAGTCATGCCATCACCTTAGTCACCATCATGGGAGTTAGTAATTAAGGAAAAAGTATTCAAAAAGATTCCAAAGGTACATTTACCCTTCATGGATATGTAACCTTGCCAAATAAAGTTGTAAAGTTGTAGTACACTACCTCATTACATCATCTCTGAAAAAGGACAGGTGATGTCATACCATCATCAAAAGAAAAAGTCGACTTTCAAGCTATAAAGATACCATCCAAGCATCCACTTCATTTCATCTTCCTAGAGCTCTCCTCCACCATTGAGTTTCACCTCAGCCTTCAAAACTCTGATTTTTCCATCATCAAGCCCTTGCCAGCAAGCACGCTGTGCTTCTGGCCAGCACGCTTCGTTTTTGAATTTAGAGCTTAGAGGAAGCCACAACAGGGTTCATTAAGCAATCTACAAGTTCCAAAGACTCTCAACAAGTAAGTATAGCCTCTCATCAATCCTCATGCAGTGATTTTCCTTCAGCAAATGATGAAATCCCTCTCGTAGGGATTTTCGTTGTGCTTTAGGTTTTCTTGGTGTTTGCTTCAGTTTAGAGAGAAATACCTTAGTTTTCTTGCCCTAACACCCTTGTACACACTTCATACACCTCCCCCAAACATTTCCCATACTCATCTCCTTCATTTCCATCATTTTCCCCAAAAACCCTATCCCACACTGCGCTTTTGCTAAATTTTTGGGTTACAACTGTGTTTTTGGTTTTTTCCCCTCTTTTCCTCACTCATTTCAAAAGATTCCACTTCCCATGTGTCCCTAACATCTACCCCTACCCCCTGGAATTTTCCTAAAATTTTCCCTAATCCCTATCCCCTCCATTCCCTTCCCTAAACTAGTTGTTCTTTTTCCCCTGTTTTCCCGATCCTACCCTACCCTTCCCTCCTATCAAACTAGGGTTTTTATTAAGCAAACCAACACTATGGCCAATGAAAAAAAGTAGGTTGCCTAGGGTTTTGTGAGAAGATACAAGAGGTGGACTGCCATGCTAAGTTGACCAATCTTTTTGCCACCAAGTTCAAGAGGAACAAGACCACCATAGCAGGGATGGACTTCTTGGTATCAGCAGAGGTGATTGGCATGATTTTTAGGATTGGAGATCATTCGTTGCACGCAGGGATAGTCTTACTTCAAAATCAGTTTATGAAGTAACGAAGATGAATTTTACAAAAGTGAAAGAGCTTTTTGTCAATCATAGACCAAAGAACAAAAACATCCTTCAGTGTATGCACAGGTGTTATGATATGAGAGAAATGCCCAAAATGCAGTTGTTATAGGAGAGTTGTTTCACTTTTGGACAGAGTGACTTCAAGTCAGTTTTTCAGAGGTTTGGAGCAAGTGTTTGCAGTGCTTGATGACTATACTGTGTAGTAGAATCATACACTTTCCAATCATACCACTTGCAGCTCAAAAATCCTCTGGGAAGGCCTCCAAATCACTCTTGAAACATTCGCTACGCTTCTACTGCACTTTTGCAATTTTTCACTGTGTTTTTAGTGACCAACTTCAAACTTGGATTCTGAACAAATGGAAAAGTATTTTTGAAAACTGGAGGAGGTTTTTGTTCATAACATATACCTAAAAACAAAAACCTCTCTCAGTTTTGTAAAAATTCTTATGGTTAGAGAGATATTTCTCTATATTTGAACCTTATTTTTGCAGAAAACCCAAAAATTTGACCCTACAGAAACGTGGCCACGCTGCGCTTCTTCTCATGGCCTTCAAATGACAAATGGCATATATATCCAGGTTGCTTTTGACCTCTAAATTACAGATATCTACTTGGTCTTTCATGTCAGTTTGGAAGAAAAAGGCAAAAAATTAGCAATTTTCATGTTTCTACAACTATTCTGGACCCCACGCTGCGCTTCTGGAATAGTCTTGGGAGATTGGATTTTTTAGTGCCTTGGAGGTGGATTTTTGTAGGCTTAAAGCTTCAATGGTCTTCTACACATCCACAACTATCTTCACCAACCGTCAGTTTAGCTCAAAGATCAATAAAAGTCACCAAAAAAACTCCTCAAATACCACGATGCGCCTCTGCTGGAGCACGCTGCGCTTTTGTGGGAAAGCCAAATTTCGAGTTTTTCTTGGTCAAAGTCAACTTTTTATGTAATTAATATTCTAATGATTTCACATGATGTAATTAAGTGTCCTAGTGATGGTTAGAGTAAATCTCATTGTAATCAATGCTTTCAAAGTCAAACTAAGTCAGTTAAGTCTAAATAAGGAGTTGGTTTCTAACCTCCCTAGTTTTAGATATGGTTAGAGATTTTGATGTAAACAATTCCGATGATGATGGAATTCGACCCCTGAGAGGGGGAATGTAGTCTTTCATCTTTATGTAGCTTGATTGAAGTCAAATGAAGGGTTGGATACTTGTAGCTCAGACTTGGACTTGTGTACTTACCTATTTTGCAAAAATACAACAGAGAGTTGCAATTATTTTCGTGGGATTCTTGTGTTGTGGTTTGTGGCTTTGTTTTTCCAGTGTTTTCTTTATATTTGATAATTAGATCTATTTACCTACCATCTAAATGCTTCCTATGCTTTATCTTCTAAGGTTTAAAAGAGAAACCATCACATGTATGCTCTATTTTTGTTCAAGATAAGCATTTAAGTGTTTTTCCTCCATAAGTGAATTCATGATTTTCTCACTTAATCTCTGCTACATCTTCCTCACCATCACTACAATGACAAACCTTTTTGAGCCATTGATTGCATCTACCTTGCCCCATGTTATGTGTGCAACTGACCTTTAGAGATATTTGACCTAGTTCCTAGTTTTTGAGCTTCTATCCAGCAAAACCCTAAAATCAATCCTAGTGAGCTAAATATCTAGCCTAAGATCTATTTTTCTCTCCAGTCACTTCATTGGTTGTGAGATTGTAGAGACAACCCTCTCTGATTTAGTAGGGCTAGCTACCAAATCCAAAGTTGGTCTGAGGTTACCTCCTTCGGTCTCCTTTCTCAGCCATGGGAAACTAAGGAGCGATAACACCTTCATCATTAACGCCCATAAGGGAAAGTCAAAGATCTCATTGGTAAGTGCCAACTAGGCTAAGAAACTAATTTGTTCTAGCAAGAAGTATGCTTTGTTATTTTTAAGAGAAAATCAATTTGTAGAAGAGTCAATGAGAGCTAAGTCATCACTAGATGGGTGCACTAAGGAACAGAAACAGCAACTGAAAGAGTTGCTACAAGCATACATGGGTGTGTCCCACAAACCTAAAGGGCTACCACCCAAAAGGGAAGTGGAGAACAAGATCCAGCTATTATCAGACTCTTTGTTGCCAAACATTGGGTTGTACAGCTAATCCATTATAGAAACAAATGAGGTGAAGAAGCAGTTGTAGTAGCTACTAGAACAAGTTGTCATTCGACCAAGTACCTCACAATGTGGGTTACCCGTCATAATTGTGCCAAAGAAGGATGGGACTTGGCGGATATGTATTGAATACAGAGAGTTAAACAAACCTAAACTCAAGGAAAGGTATCCCCCTACCAAGGATAGATGATATGTGGGACCAATTGTAGGAAATGAAATACTTCCCCGAGTTGGACTTAAAGTCAGTGTATCACCACATTCGAGTCAAAGAAGAAGATTGTTGGAAGGCTTCCATCAAAACCAAAGAAGCCTTTTATGAGTGTTAGTTATGCCATTCAGCCTATGCAATGCACCAACTACGTTCATGAGATTAAGAATGACATATTGTGCCCTTTTATAAATTCATTTGTTATTGTTTATTTGGATGATATATTGGTATATTGTGCTACATGGGAGGAGCACATTTCACATTTGATGTAGTTGCTAGAGACATTGAAGAAGTACTAGCCACTGGTAAAGCTCAAGAAATGGGTGTTTGCACAATAGTTTTTGGTGTTTTTAATATATGTGATTGTTGAAGAAAAATTGAATATAGATCCTACCAAGAAGGAGGCCATCATGAAGTGGTTGGTGCCTGCCAATGTTTCTTAGGTTAAAAGTTTCATTGGAGCAGCACAGTACATGAGGAAATTCATAGCCTTGTTTTCAACAATAGCAACCACTCCACGCCATAACAATGAGTGGCAAGAGCTCCCAATGGGTTAAGGGTTAGCAGACATCCTTTGAGGAGTTCAACATGAAATTAGTCAAGTATCAATTATGGCATTATCGAACTTGTGATAGCCCTTCAAAGTGGAGACAAATGTGAGTGCACATGCTATGGGAGAAATGTTGATGCAAGGAGGAAGGCTCGTAAGATATCATTACGAAATATTTCATGGCGTGGCTCTCAACTTCCCTACTTGTGACAAGGATCTCTATGCCCTAGGACATGCTATCAAAAAGTGGAAACATTGTCTAATGGAAAAGGAGACAACAATCCACACAATTCACCAACCACTACAGTACTTGCAAGCCCAGAGTAAGCTACAACAAACCATATATTACAAGTGGATGGGATTCTTACAACAATTTCATTTACTGATCAAGTATAAGGAGAGCGACACAAACAAGTTGGCTAACATGCTTTCAAGGCCACCCACATCAATTATCACAGCTACATTATAACCAGGCCACTAGAGCATTTTGTTCCATAGATGAGAAAAGTAGTCTCACCTTCCAACTAATTTTTCTTCCATATGGGTTTCCTAGATCATATCTTGGTGTTATTATGGTTTATGAGTGATTGTATTTTTACCTTTTCTCTATTTTCCACGCTTTATATATAACATGCATAAGAAAAATAGCAATAACTTAATAGATCTAGGAATGTAAGGAAAAATTAACCCTCATAGTATAGATTTCAAATTCTCAGTATAATTTTATCAAATTTGTTGTAACATCTAATGGAATACCACGACACTTTATTGTTCATATTATAACTAGACACTTCATGAATCATACCACCAAACTTGCAGCAGCGTTCAAGGTGGAGATAGATGAGAGTGGGTATGCTATGGAAGCAATCTTGACGCATGGAGGAAGGCTTGTATGCTTCTATTTTGTAGTATTTTGTAGTATCTCTATGCCCTCATACAAGTTGTCAAAAAGTGGAAGCATTGTCTGCTATGAAAGGAATTTGTAATCCACACAAAACACCAACCACTATTGTACCTACAAGATCAAGAGTAAGCTACTAAAAACAAACCCTCTTTGTTTGCTCTCACTTTATTCACTCTCAACTACTCTGCTCATCTAGGGAACATAATGCACTTGAATAAAATGGAAACCCTTTTCTTCCTAGTGGTCTGGTTATAACATAGCTCAATAGCCAACTATTGGTTAAGTTTGACTCATTCAACCACTAACTAGAGTCACAATATTGACCCTTCTAAAGTCTTGTCCATCATGATCACATTACCAGCCCCTTTTCCATGAGTAATGGGGTTAATGTGGCATCCTCTTCAACCATGGTGGTCAAAACCGGTAGTTCAACTTTCAGGTGGCATAATTTTTGCATACGAACTCGAGTTGAGGCCTTTATTGTGCCAATGGAAAGGTATATGAGTGTAGAACAACCCCAAGGGGTCTGGCAAAAGCAAAATATTTTGGACCCCAAAAAACTTCATTAAATACCTCGAACTCTCTCCCAAAGGTTAAAAACCCTAATTCACCAAACTAGGACCCAATGATAAGATAATCTTGAGAGTTGATTCCTCCAATTTTTCCACTCTTAAAGCATCGAGATGGATGACAAAGCATCAACTCCTCATCTAGTCCTCTCTAGGGATATGGCACCATTTTTTCTATTTTTAGATTTTTTATTCATGTTACAGGAAAGGTTTTCATCATTGCCTTCCTCGTAGCGTATCATTCCACATCAACTTCGGCACACTATGTAAGAAGCGATCCAAAATCTTAAGAATTATGATGGTCATAAGCCTCATTGGTGGTCATCTTGCATTCTCCAAGGTTGATCATCATATGGTCTTGGTTGAATGAGCATTTTCAATGTTCATTTTCAATAGATCATTCACACAGACAAGTTGCACTTATACTTTTGGGCCCATTAGCCTCATTGGAGGTTCTTTTGCACCTAGCAAGTCTTTGGCAAGTAATTTCCTCATTGACATCTGACTAGGTGGCTCTCTCCCATGTTTGACTTCAATGCACTTTCCAGTGGGAGAAGCGTACATGAAAAGTATTTTCCTCATTGACATCTGACTAGGTGGCTCTCTCCCATGTTTGACTTCAATGCATTTTCCAGTGGGAGAAGCATACATGATGGATGGATCGTAGGTAGCAATTCCAAATGGGCGTGTATGGGTAAGTCCTTTCAATCAATCAATCGAGGCACCATGCATATTAACTCCATTTCCTAGTTCTACAAATTGGATTTTCACAGGGATTGTCATCTATAGCTACAAGTGTAGATATTTTGAGGTCTCAACATCCCTCAAGGGGATCTCCTACCCTTGAGTAGCTAATGTTAAGCCTCAAAATTTGCCACTTAAAAATTGGAGGGTTAAGAACTAGCTCTCAATAGATTAGTGTTCAAAGTCAGCTTTCAGAGTTTGTTATTAAAGTCACCTTCCACATAGGTCAAAGATGGTTCTCATAGAGATTAGATAAAAAAAAATTGTGATTTCAGCCAAGTTACGAGTCAAAGACATTTCACAACCACTTTCATTAGATCTGAAAGACACTAATAATTTTTAGCAATTAGATTTCAGAGGCTTGCATGTCAGAGGTGATGGCATATTTCAACTGCTTGTGAGCTCACAACACTGATGAGTTATTTTTGGGTGACATGCGAAACACTATTATTTTTAACAATTGAGGTTACACATCTCACATGGTGATTTTGAGCACATATTCACACTCCTTGTAGAAAATCGAATCCAACATGCCTAATTTCATTGACATGAAAGGACCTATTTCTAGTGGTGCCTATTTTAAGTGGTGCGTATTTTTAGGTGTGGTACATTTAGCAAGGTTCCCTTAGCAATTCCATATTGTTAAAATTGGCAACTAGAGCCAAACTCCACCTTGGACAGCTCATGTGATGGAGATGATATTTTTGTTAGATTCCTCTTTCCGAGAGGTGCAAGATTGATCTAAAGATCATCTTGTTTGGATGCGCAGAAGTGAGTTTTGAATTTAATCTCTCACACATGTGTAAATTATTAAGGTCGGCCAAAAGTGTAATGTAGGCTCATAAGCCCCAATGGATGTGTCTCCTCTCTCAACGAAGTGTATAAATATGAGAGACCTCTTCCTCATTTTGGACATCATCTCTCATCACATTTCTCTCTCCTCTCTTCATTGGTTCGTACAAGGAGCAACCTCTCTTCTTCACACGTGTGGCAAAGTGACTGGAAAATTCTGAAATTTTGGGATCCATTGTTGGGCTGCATTACAAAGCATTTACTAAGGGTCGACCTTGCTCCTTTTGCTGTGTTTTTCAAGCAGATAGTTTGATCGCTCTAGGCCGCATCCTTTGGCACAGAAATCAAGAAATTATGGGCATGTTGACCAGCATTGACTGTAGCATCTTTGACCGCATCATTGACTTTCTGTTGACTGAGTTTGACTAAGATTTTCAGATCTGTTTTGGACTGATTTGGACTACCTTTGGAGGCCGCATTGACTGGGTTTGACCAAGCTGATTTGGAGGAGTTTTCTCGCTGGTTTGACCAATGTTCACTTTCTAGTTAGGGCATCATGTTGAATACTGTTTGACTGGACTATTGGGAAAGTGTATTTTGTATATTGTACTCTCTTTCTCTGATGAACTTTTGAAGAATAATAAGAGGATTTGATCAAAGGGTTTTCCTCGCATTGTGTTTTTCCCTTGCATCCACCAAACATTGTGTCCTCTTGTCTTGGCTTGTCTTCTGCTTATTGTTTATGTTCTATCAGCATTTACTATCAATGATAATGTGATTGCTAATCTGGAAATTGATATCGGGATAATAGTAAATTGATCTAAAGCATAAGAACATACCATTGTTATCTAGAATTAACATGGTATCAGCCCAGGTGAAGACAAAGCCCAAGAAAGAGTGAGAAGAGCAATCACTAAGATCTATTGGACAAGGACAAGGGTCAATGGCTTGCACATCTTACTTCAAATTTGATGACAAGCTCAATGATAAGTTTGATTATCATGCATTGAAGATGTCCTTGGACTTGACTTTGGAAGAGCATGATGCTATGGACTATGTGCAAGGAAAGATTACTGAGCCTCCTTCAAATGCACCGGATGCCACCAAGACAAAATACAAGAAAGTTGAAAACAAAGCTAAGAAGATCATCAGGGATTCTATTCACAAGCATTTAGTTGCTTACATCTCTGAGTTGGGCACATCTAAGGAGATGTATGACAAGTTGGTTAGCATGTTCAGGGTTAGCAACGCAAATCAAATTATCTTTCTAAAGAACAAGCTGAAGGACATCAAGATGGATAGAGGAGAATCCATCCAATCCTACTTCGTGAGCATTACTGAAATCAAAAATGATCTTCTATTTATTGGAGAGATTATTGCCGACCAGGAGCTCACTCTAATTTCCCTTGGAGATCTTCCAAAGCATGGTATGTATTCAATACCACTATCCTCAACAATGATAGGAATCCATATTTTGATGAATTGTTGACTAGATGAACTCAAGAGGAGACAAGGATGATGGAGAGAGGCATGCCTTCAAAATAGGAATGATCTTACTGCATTCTCCACTCATGCTAAAAGAAAGAATAATGTTGGTCCAAGGAAACAAGGACAAGGAAGACCGGGATTCAAAGAAGGAAGAAAGGGTAGATGTTTCAATTGTAATAGGTTTGTCCATGTCCCAATAAAAGGGATACACAACGAGATGATGATTACAACAACAACAATTTCAAGGGAAATGGAAATCAAAGGAATAACAGGTTCATTAACAAAAGGAAGAGAGATGCTCCCACTGCACGATATGGAAATGTTCAACCTTCCAAGAGATAGAGAAACTCCAGGTATGATGAGTCTAATGTTGTAGATAACAAGCAAAAAGAATTTCTTCTTATATATCTTCCCTCTCTGCTACCTCTCCTCCCGACGCCTTGGATAATTGGTTGACTGATAGAGGTGCCTCGAGGCACTTCACTGGATACAAAGAGGCCCTCTCACATTTGATTGAAAAGGAAACCAATTTGGAGATTATACCTGGAGACAATTCCACCTATCCCGTGAAAGGGAACGGGACAGTTACTCTTCACTTAAATCAAGGTCAAATCCTTCATCTACAAGATGTGTTATATGTACTTGAATTGAAGAAGAATTTAGTGTCTATTTCGACGATGGAAGACAAAGGATTCAAGGTGGCATTCATTGATGGAAAGGTACATGTTTGGAAGAGGAATTACAAAGAAGCATTCACTCTTGGTTTTAGGGTTGATACCCTTTATCAGGTTGGAGGAAGTTCGTTGGGAGCCATGACATGCAACACTACTCTTCAATCTGAATTATGGCAATGGAGGTTTGCTCACCTTCATTATAAAGCTCTTCCCGAAGCTAGGAAGATGGTCACAGGTATGCCCGATTTTAAAGTTGATCATGAAGGTGGATGTCGAGGTTGTGCCGAAGGGAAACATACAATGGGACCATTCCCCTCAAGTGATAAAAAGACTACTGACATACTTCAATTGATTCATTATGATTTATCTGGTATGTGGCCTGTAACATCCTTGGGAGGATATTTGTATTGTGTTATTTTTGTGGATGACTTCTCTCGCAAAACTTGGATATACTTCTTGAAGAAAATGGAATAAGTGTTCAAGTGGTTCCGCTCTTTCAAATCCTTGGTTGAAAATCAAACAGGGAAGAAGATCAAAGTATTGAGGACCAATAATGGAACCGAATATGAGTCAAATGAGTTAAATGACTATTGTAGGGAAGTTGGCATTAAGAGGGAGTACTCCTGAACAAAATGGAGTCGCCGAAAGGAAGAATCGAATCAGCATTGAAGCTACTCATGCTATGCTTCATGATCAAGGCCTACCAAATTTCCTATGGGGAGAAGCTACCAACATTGTCATGTATGTTCAAAATAGATGCCCACATCAAGCATTGGACTCCAAAACTCCCGAACAAATCTTCACCGGTAAGAAACCTGATGTTTCACTTTAGAATTTTTGGAAGTCTCGTATATTTTCATGTGCCGAAAAAAAAGAGAAGCAAGTTGGATGCTTCTGGAAAGAAGGGAACATTTGTGGGCTACTGTGAAACGTCAAAGGCATATAGAATCTATGTGCCTGATCAAAGGGAAGTAGAGATAAGTCATGATGTCACCTTCGATGAAGATGTTGCCCTCGGGAAGGTTAGAGATCTTCCTATTACAAAAGAAGGCAAAGATGAAGATGTAGGAAAGCAAGAAGAACCGAAGGATGAACTAATGCCCGATGTTTAAGGTTAAATGGAGCCCTCTTCTTCAAAAAGAATACCCTCATGGCTTAGAGATACTCTCAAAGATGCCGAGAGACATATTGCACCAAGGGGGACATTCTATGAAAGTAAGAAGCCGAACAACAAGGGTACTTAGTTGCCATGAGCACCATTGTTCAATTTGAGCCAGGAATGTTTGAAGAAGTCGTGAAGCACCTAATCTGGAAGGATGCAATGAACGAAGAGTATGAATCGATCATGAAGAATGATGTTTGGGATGTGGTCCCTAGACCAAAGGAAAAATCTGTTTTCAACTCGAAATGGTTTTACAAAATCAAACATGGAGTTGATGGGAGTTTTGAAAATTTCAAGGCCAAGTTCGTTGCCCGAGGCTTCTCACAGAAGGAAGGTATATACTATGATGAGATAGTTGCATCGATTGCTCGATATACCACCATCCATTCAATTATTTCCCTTGCAGTCTCACAAGGATGGGATCTACATCAAATGGATGTCAACATCGCCTTCTTGCATGGCTCACTTAAGGAAGAGGTCTACGTGGAGAAACCTATGGGGTTCGAAGTTCAATATCAAGATACACATGTATGTAGGTTGAACGAAGCCCTTTATGGGCTGAAGCAAGCCCCCAGGGCTTGGTATGAGAGGATCGATAGCTA
Organism: Pinus albicaulis; assembly: GCA_034641835.2. NCBI lineage: Eukaryota > Viridiplantae > Streptophyta > Pinopsida > Pinales > Pinaceae > Pinus > Pinus albicaulis. Next base: position 1,024,721,408 of record CM076583.1, on the reverse strand, counting down.
TTTGATGAAGTTGGGCATTACAAGAAGTGAAGTTGATCCGAACATTTACTTGAAGGTTGATAATGACAAGCCTCTCATTTTGGTGCTATATGTGGACGATCTTTTTCTGACAGGTGCAGACCCTCACATTCATCAATGTAAGAAGGAGTTGGCTTCTGATTTTGAGATCAAAGACCTAGGGTTGATGCACTACTTCCTAGGCTTGGAGGCCTGGCAAAAGCCAGGTGATATTTTCCTTTCTCGAGGAAAATACATAGTGAAGTTGCTTGAAAGATTGGGGTGGTGGACTACAAGTCCGTGACTACTCCAATGGAACTCAACTTTAAGAAGCTATTTGAAAGTGTTGTTGGGGCCGATTTGGGGAATCCTTCCGAGTATCGTCAACTCGTGGGGGCCCTGATGTTCTTGGTGAACTCTCGTCCAGACATATGCTTTGAAGTGAATACGTTGATTCAATTTATGGTCGAGCCTCATCACATACACTAGATTGCCGCCAATAATCTTTTGAGATATCTTCGGGGCACAATCAACTATGGACTGAGATACAATCCCAGGAATTTGAGGCTCCATGGATATACTGATGCTGATTGGGCTAGCTATGTGGTGGATCGTAAGAGCACATCTGAATGTTGCTTCTCTCTAGGTTCTACTTCGATATCCTGGATGAGCAGGAAGCAGAAGTCGATTGCATTGAGCACCGCCGACGCCAAATACATTGCAGCAAGTATGGCCTGTTGTGAAGCTTTTTGGTTGAGAAATCTCTTTAGTGAGTTGTTTGGGCATGTGCTAGATACCGCCATGATCTATTGCGACAACCAAAGTGGGATTTGACTTTCAGAGAATCCTGTGTTCCACGACCACTCCAAGCATATCGATATGAGGTACCACTTTATCTGGGATATGGTACAACGAGACACCGTAAGGCTCCATCACATTGGGACTGATGAGCAGGTCGCAGATATTCTCACTAAACCCTTGGGGAAGGTCAAATTCTTAATCTTCCATGACAGACTTGGAGTCGTGGACAAACGCTCCTATGAGGGTACTGCTTGAGTTGGACATTGATCTCTGGGAGCTCTAGGGGGCTTGGCAGTACTTCTTGGAGCTATGAGCGACCATAGGGTGAGGTTCGTCTTCCCCTAGTGGTGCGCTATGTATAGGGTGAACGATTTGCCTTCCCCTGTGATACCCCCATTGTTGGTTGATATATTAGCACGTTCACCCTCTCTTGTTGATGCCCCAGCATACATCCTACCCATGTAGTCTGAGACTCATGGGAAGTACCTCTCATCTGGCCAATGTGTTAGGAAATGAGGATAGAGACCATAGCAATATCGATGGATGCATCGTGTACTGTCATTCTCTCTATGCTAGGATGCATGGTGTCCAACAACTTGATCTGGGATCAAGTCCGGTTGAGGTTTTTACCTCTAGACTGATTTTGCGTCAATGGAGAGTAGCAAGGTTTTGTGACTCACTCTCGATCAAATTCTTCTTCATTATTTCTTCATAGTTCAGCAAAGTAGTGCAGGGATGACAGGATGGTACATGTTGACAGATGGATTGGCAGGTGGATTTCTCCCTAGTTGAGAGGGAGTGTTAAAATTAGCAACTAGGGCCAAACACCACCTTGGACAGCTCATATGATGGAGATGATATTTTTGTTGGATTCCTCTTTCCAAGAGGTACAAGATTGATTTAAAGATCATCTGGTTTGGATGCGCATAAGTGAGATTTTGAATTTAATCTCTCACACATGTAAATTGTCAAGGTCGGCCAGAAGTCTAAGGTAGGCTCATAAGCCCCAATGGATGTGTCTCCACTCTCAACGAAGTGTATAAATATGAGAGAGCTCTTCCTCATTTTGGAGATCATCACTCATCACATTTCTCTCTCCTCTCTTCATTGGTTCGTACAAGGAGCAGCCTCTCTTCTTCACACATGCAGCAAAGTGACTGGGAAATTCTAAAATTTTCGAATCCGTTTTTGGCCTGAATTACATAACGTTGACCAAGGGTCAACCTTGCTCCTTTTGCTGCGTTTTTCAGGCAGATAGTTTGATCTCTCTAGGCTGCATCCTCTAGCACAGAAATCGAGAAATTCTAGGCACGTTGACCAGCATTGACCGCATCAGCTTTGACTGCAATGTTGACTTTCTATTGACCAAGTTTTATTGAGATTTTCAGATCTGATTTGGACTACCTTTGGAGGCCACATTGACTGGGTTTGGCCGAGCTGATTTGGAGGAGTTTTCTTGTTGGTTTGACCAACGTTAACTTTTGGGTTAGGGCATCCTATTGATTGTTGTTTCACTGGACTATTGGGCAACTGAATTTTGTATATTGTACTCTCTCTCTCTCTCTCTGTTGAACTTTTGAAGAATAATAAGAAGATTTGATCAAAGGGTTTTTCCCTGGCATCCGCCAAACATTGTGTCCTCTTGTCTTGGCTTGTCTTCTGCTTATTTATGTTCTATTAGCATTTACTATCAATGTTAATGTGATTGTTAATCTAAAAATTAATATTGGGCTAATATGAAAAGATTGAAGTAAATTGCTCTAAAGCATAGAACATACCATTGTTACCTAAAATTAACACAGATATTTGACGGGATTGTTATTTCTAGTATGTCTATTTATAACAAGTGGTGACCATGTAGGGTGATAGGTGGATGCACTGTGGAAGTGACATGGAAGCCACACAACAGTGACGTTGCACATGTGCCATCTCATCTCAGTGCACCTTGTTGGATTGGAATTGACCCAACCTCACTCTAGTTCAATTCAATTCACTTCACTTCAGTTGAATGTGCATGGGTTTGCATGAGGTTGCCTTGTTGTGTTATACTTAGATAAGTGGAGAAAGTTCCTGGCTCATTTCCACTTCACTCCACCTCACTCAAAACACATGGGGAATTAAATTAGAACATATGGACCTCTCTCTCTCTATTCACTCCACTTCACGGAAGAAAACACATGAGGTCACTTCTCTTCACTCCACTTCACTTAAGGCACAAGGGAAAGTATGACTTGGACTTGTTTAAGTTCACTCCACTCTTCATCGCTTCTAACAAGGCACACTATAACTTCCCCACTTCCACTCACTTCGCCACAAGTTAACCAAGGCATTTTGCACGAAAGAGATGTCTCCTTCAAGATGAGGAGAGTTCTATAAAGAGGTCGAATGGTCATCGTTTGGCATAGTTTTCTAGAGTAGTCGACAAAGATTCTTATCCGGCATTTCTTTCTTCCTTTCTCTCTATCTGTACTCTTTGCAAGGCACCTTAATCACAATCTATCTTGCATCTTGTCTGTAAGATATAACCAGTCTTTTGGTGAATGCAAAGACAAAGTTTGACCATGTTATTCTTCGAGCTTCTTGACTTGTGGAGATGATATTTCATGTTCTATGCAGTGATATGGATAGTTTTGCCTCTACAATCATTTATGTCACATTCTCTTCTTTCTTTCTTTCGCATTTTATTGATTGCTAATTATAATTCTAACATTTCTTTCTAATTAACCAACCATTTTTATCCTTGGGTGTATCATTGCATGCCAAGGACCCATATTATGTGCCCATTTCCGATGATAATTTGCAAATTTTTAGATGATTTTCAGCGTATGACAAGCTAGGGACACCCCCTGGAAATTGGCAACCACCAATCCACACAAAGAGGCAATCAGCTAGTGACCTTTGGGCTGATTTGCCTACTAGTTACCACTTCATTTTTGTGCTCCAAGTCTTGGAGTCAGTATTTTCTTATGGTGTAAATTTGTGTGCTCACAGACTTGTGGCTTGTAGAATAGTGTAAGGTCCATATCAAATAGGCTTGTACTAGTTACCACTTCATTTTTGTCATCCAAGTCTTGGAGTCAATGTTTTCTTCTGGTGCAGATTTGTGTACTCACAGGCCTATGACTTGTAGAATAGTGTAAGGTCCATATCAAATAGGGTTTTACTAGTTACCACTTCATTTTTGTTCTCCAAGTCCTGGAGACAATGTTTTCTTGTGGCGCAAATTTGTGTACTCACAAGCTTGTGGCTTGTAGAATAGTGTAAGGTCCATGTCAAATAGGTTGTTTTAGAACCTTTTCATGTAGATGAAACCAAAATTTGTCACTTAACTAGAAATTATGCAAAACTTATCTGAGAGCTCTTGACTATGTATCAGAGATATTTTGACTATTTATTTTGATGTAAGAAACTTGTTATGCAATGAGAATTAAAAGTTGGTTTGCCTCTCACTGATTTGATTCCAGAGGACTGAAGCTTGTGGGTTAGGGCCCAATCCATGGGTTGCAATCTCTCTTGTGTACATTTATGTTTCCTTTATGCTTTAGTATTTTAGTTGATGTCATTGCATTTTAGTAGCATCTTAAAACCATTAACACTGTGTTGACAGTCTCCCTCTCTCACCTCTTCCATTGGAGCTTGAGGAGAAAGGTATCCAACCACAGACCAAAATATTCAGTTTATGATTTCTTAGAAAGGATAAAGTATCGTTCACTCTGTTTATCATGAATTTGTTGTAGATTAGAGGTTAGATTTATGTTTTAGATGCATGATTAGCTTAAGTTAAATTCAAGTCATATTTTCCATTGTTTTACATGATAATTTGTAAATGATCAATACATTAGTGAATGTACTGGTTGCAGGACAGGCTACAGCATCAGAGAAGGACCCCCTTTCAGCGCTATTACTTTGGACTTCAACCCTCCTTCAGTTTCCCTTCCATCCTACTACCCATAGCCCTGTTTTGAAGACCATCTTCACAACCATCGAGAGCAGCCTTTTTGGTGCAAGACAGGCCTTCTGAAGGTTCTGCGCTTCGCTTGGCCAAGGGAGTTGGTCATCCCCCATCTACTTAGATCCACCTTTCCCTCACTTTTCCTAACCTCCATTCTACCATTCCTAGCCTCAAAACGCTCTCAACATGTCTCCTGTAGCATTACAGGACTTCCTGTAGCAAAAACAGGGATCCTGTAGCAGCGTTGGGAGCCACTGCCTTCACTCCAAAATCACTCCTCCACCTCACTTGAGCTTAGTATAGGCTTTTAGTGTACCCCTAGCTCTGAATTCTAGGTTCAGGGACACTCCTAGGTCACCCAAACTCCTCCTTGATTTTTATGAAGAAGAGAGAACATTGATATCATTAGTATTACCCCTCACATCGCATGAGAGGTAAATTTGTAATTTTCATCAAATTATAAAATTTTTACGGAGATATACTCGGGTGTTGGTAAATTGTGTAATTCGGTCCTCAATCTTGGATCACTACATCTTGGATATATCAGGAAGAGGACTGAGAGTATTCATAGCATAAAGGAAGGATATTACAGCAGAAAGAGGATCTCGGTATTAGGTACACTAATAAGGATAAGGAAGACCTTCTTGGAGGCAAAGTTTATGGTTGCTAGATTAGGGACCGAGTTTCCCTAATGAAGGTGCATCACAGTGCAGGAAGAAGATCAACATAAAGAGTTGAGGAGAGCAAGTGAGAAGGGCATTGGAGGAATATTGGTCTATGTCATGGTCATGGTACTTGTCAATTGAAGATCTAGAAGAAGAATTACTTTCGGGTTTTCCTCTCCAAGAGAGAGAGGTTTTAGCCCTGGCTTGGAAAGCCTAAACTTTGTGTCTCTTGTCTTTTGATAATTGACTTGATGTAAGACATAATAAGCTAACAAAGATAATATATAAGGAAATAAGCATAATAATTATAACACAAGTAGTTATCAAGTAAGAGAATTGAATTAAACACTGCCCTACCAAATTCTCAACAGGTTTAGGGCTAAAAGTATTCCCTAATCAGTCTTCTAGAAGCACAGAAATCGAGGTCAAGGAGACAGCAACAGTGAGTTGTAGATGTCACCTTGTTGATGGTTGGAGGCTAAGTCGACAAGGGTCCTAGGTGAGGACAAATTGGAAGACAAAAGGAGGGGTTTCCTAGATGATTGAATGGCCTAACTAGGAGCAAATGCTACAGCAGGATTAGTCACTCATGCATTGTTGGAGAGCAGCAGGAGAGTGGACCAAGTGTGGACGTGATTGGGCATTTATGGTTTGTCGGAGGACAGCATGATGGTGCCCAAGTTGGAGCCTGGTGTGCAACACTTTGATGGAAAAAAGTGGTTGCTAGAGAGGCAGTTGTTGAGTTCAAGGGTCTGATCAACGAGGAGCAATTTTGAGTAACCCGAGAGTTGTGTGTGGAGAAGGACTTCTACAACAGATGATGGGGAGTCCTCCTAGCCCGGGTTCATTGTGGGAGATGGACATCTTGTAGTGATAGGTGGCATCCCTTCGTTCCCTATAATGGTCTTCATTGGAGCAGCACAGGAAGACCATAGAAGGCTGAACTCCCTGAATAGCTAAGGAGCAGCAGTGGGCAGATTGAGAGTTATTCACAAGTGGAGTTGTGAACAACTATACAGGAGTCTCGATGTGTTGTGCCCTTGATGGAATAAGGCACAACTAGTGAGCAGATTGAGAGTCAAGGTTCAGGGGTCAGCTGGATTTGGAGAATTGATAGAGGCAGGAGCTGCAGACCGGTAGCCGAAGGACCAAGAAGGTACAAGGTACGACCGAGGAGCTGAGAGAGTCGATTGTATCAGCCAAATGGTCAAAGTATCTTGTTGAGGGCAAATTGGTCATTGATGCACTGACACCAAGCCCTAGTTTGTATCTTGTACTAGTGGATGATTGAGGGCCATTATCCCTGGTACGAGAGCCCTAGACTGTTGTATTATATGTTGTTTAATATAACAAGGTTGGGTTGAAAAATGTAAAAAATTGTCTATATTTTGTGCATGTTTGGTTTACTGTTGTTTATATTCCACTGTGCAAAGTAGTTATGTTGAGATTCTTGGTTTTGTAGCGTCAAAGATTTTAAGATTCTATCCTAGATTCTATTTGTTGTGGGGCAGATTGTTGATCATGGACTTTCATTGATTTGTCATGGAAGGTTGGGACAGCTCGAGGGTTTCTTTAGCTTTGGACGAGATCAGGTTAATTGAGTTGGCTTCATTTAATGTACTTCAGATTGGCAGGCTAGAGTCTTCATTGGATCGTGATGTTGCATATCCGAGATTAGAGGGATTTTCAAGAGTGGTATTTGATCTAGGAGGATGAGTGCTTGCAGGACTGAGCCAATGGAGATCGTATAGGCTCAGAGGGAGTCTAGCCTCAGAGGGAGCATCCCTATGGACGATCGGGATCCTCAGGTTCAGATGTGATGAGGTAGAGACACTACCGAGATGTTGGGTTCATTCTATAGAGTATGTTGTAGGGATGGATGCCAGATGGGCTAGTGTCGCTGGATGATGATGGTTATTTCCTAGTCTTGGAAGTACCTCCCTCGCTAAGAGCGATTGTTGATTTTTGTGTAGCTTGGGAGGTACTCCAAGCCCTAGGGTTCAGGGTGTGAAGGGCAAGCGCCACAAAAGTCACTTGTGGGATTGGAACCCAAGCATGGAGTTTTACACCCATCGGGGTTTGGGCAAAAACCATGAAGAAGCATGAGAAAATTTGAGGTGATAGAGCTTGGCGTGTCGATTCCAACACTTCGAAAATCACCCAAATCGGAGCTCTAGAACTTGAGTTATGAATTTTTAAAGTTGTCATTAATGTTTGGGCAGTCAAGTCATGTAGGCTTGAGGAGAATTCATCCAATAGACATGACCCTTCATTAATTCGTGGAGCCCTTCTATTTGTGCATAAATAAGAGGTGAGTGGAGGTCATTTTAGACAATCCAAGTGCATCCAAAATCAAAGAAAGATCTCTAAAATCGAGCAGCAAAGGAGGTAGCTAGGACGCAAGGGTTGGAGCACAAGTTTTTGGGTGGATACTTCTGTTTTGATGCGAGTTTCCTTGTAAGGAAGAGTCGAAGATATAAGGTACCTTGCATAGAGGCAAGAGGGATGACTTTGGGGCAGATTATCTCCTAAATATGGTGTGAGTTCGTTGCAAGTCTAAGCCACAGTCCAAAGGTATGTTTAGAGTGTTTTTCTGAGTTATTTCGTGAGGGTCACCTCTGCCTACAAGACCGAAGTGAAGGGTAGCTACAACAGTACGTGTAAGGGACTGTTTTGTCACCTCGAAATGGCTCTATAAGATCAAGCATGGATCTGATGGTAGTGCTGAAAAGTACAAGGCAAGATTTGTTGCCCGAGGCTTCTCTCAAAAGGAAGGCATAGATTATGATGATATATTTGCACCTGTGGCCCGCTATACCACCATCTGATCTATCATTGCCCTTGCTGCAAGGCAAGGATAGAGTCTCCATCAAATGGATGTGAAGACCGCTCTTCTGCATGGTTCTATAAAGGAAGAAGTGTATGTGGAGCAACCTCTGGGGTTCGAAGTCCGAGATAGAGACACCTATATATGCAGGTTGAAGAAAGCCCTCTATGGGTTGAAGCAAGCCCCCAGGGCTTGGTATGAGAGGATAGATAGCTACTTGATGAAGTTGGGCTTCACTCAAAGTAATGTTGATCCAAATTTTTATTTTAGGGTTGATACAGAAAGGCCTCTCATTCTAGTTCTCTATGTGGACGATCTCTTCATGACAGGTGTTGACCCTCTCATTCATCAGTGTAAGAGGGAGCTAGCTTCCGAGTTTGAGATGAAAGACCTAAGACTGATGCATTACTTTCTAGGCTTGGAGGTCTGGCAAAGTCCGGGCAAGATTTTCACTTCTCAAGGAAAATATGTCATGAAGTTGTTGGGGAGATTTGGTATGGTGGACTCTAAGTTTGTGTCGACACCGATGGAACTCAACTTTAAGAAGTTGTGTGGAAACACTGCTGGGCCCGAGTTGGGAAATTCAACCGAGTATCGACAACTCGTGGGGGCCCTGATGTTCCTAGTGAACTCCCATCCAGACGTATGTTTTACAGTGAACACTTTGAGTCAACATATGGTTGATCCTCATCACATTCACTGGATTGGTGCCACGAATCTATTGAGATATCTTCGGGGCACAATCAACCATGGGCTAAGATACACTGCCAAGAATTTGAGACTCCATGGATATACTGATGTCGATTGGGCTGGCAGTGTGGTGGATCGCAAGAGCACATCTGGATGCTGCTTCACCTTGGGTACCGCTTCGATATCTTGGATGAGCAAGAAGCAAAAGTCGGTGGCTTTGAGCACCACTGAGGCCTAATACATTACAGCAAGTATGGCCTGTTGTGAAGTTGTTTGGTTGTGAAAGCTCTTTAGTGATTTGTTTGTGCATGTGTTAAATACCACCATTATCCTTTGATATAACCAGAGTGGGATTCGTCTTTCTCCGAGATATGGTACAGCGAGGTGTCGTAAGGCTCGATCATATAGGAACTGATGAGCAGGTCGCGAATATTCTCACAAAGCCCCTGGGGAAGGTCAAGTTCCTAACCTTCCGTGAGAAGCCTGGAATCGTGGAAAGACCCTATTCTGAGGGTCCTACTTGAGTTGGACTATGAGCTCTGGGAGCTCTAGGGGGCTTGGGGATAGCTTCTTGGAACTATAAGCACACACGGGGCTAGGCTTGTCGAACCTTGTTGTGCTTCTGCCCCACTGTTATGATATTGAGTTGGTTCACCTCTCTTTGATCTATGCCCCGCACGCATCCTACCCATGGAGTTTCGACTCATGGGAAGTACCTCTCATTTGGCCAATGAGGTGGGAAATGTGGATAGAGACCAATAGCAAGACCGATAGACGCATCGGAGATTATCGTACTCTCTATGTCTAGGATGGCATGTGTCCAACACCTTGAACTAGGATCAAGTATCATGAGGTTCTTACCTCTAAATTCACTTTGGGTCAGTAAACTAACTTCAGGTTAGTATGAGACTCTTTTTGAGTCCGAGAGAGGTTTTGACCTCTAAGCTGACTTCGGGTCAGCAGAGCGTGATGCCTTTGTGACTCACCTTTTTGGTCTATTTGCGAAGAAGAGCCAGCAAAGCAACTTACGGCAGGATGACGCACGATACTACATGATGGTACACGATGGTATGGCACAGGTGGACAAATGGAGTTCTCCCTAGTTGAGAGGGAGTGTTAATTTTAAGCAACTAGGTCCAAACTCCATTTTGCATTGTTCATATGATGATCATCATATTTTTGTTGGATTCCTCTTTCAGAGAGGTGCAAGATTGATATAAAGATCATCTTGTTTGGATGAGCAGAAAAATATATTTTGATTTTATTTTCCACATGTGTGGAAGGTCGGCCAGATTTGTAATGTAGGCTCACAAGCCTAATAGATGTGTCACACACCCTCACTGATGGATATAAATTGGAGAGACTTGGAGGTCATTTGCTCATCAACTCATCACACATTCTCTCATTGTGATCTGATTGGTTCGATAGCCTTTGGAGGCCTCTTTCCTTCACACGTGCGAAGCTGAAGCTGGGGAAAATCTGCAGATCTGTTTTAGGGTTGTTTGTTGTGCGTTGACCAGCATTGACTGTGGTCAACCCTTGACCGTTTGACCTCTAATCTTTGCTAAAAATCCAATTTTTGTAGGTCGTATGGTTGGGCACAAAAATCAAGGAAAAAGGAGCAATTTGACCAAAGCCCTAAATCTGCAACGTTGAATTTCTGCATTGACTTTGGTTGACCAACGTTGACTTTTGATGAGCTGTCTTTGGGGGATGTGTGTGTGACACTTGGAGGGTTGGCTGATCTAAGAAAGATTTTTCTGGCTGATGCATCCTGTTGACTGTCGTAACGCACACTATCCTATATCTTTGTTGGACAAGAAGAATTGTAAAATTTGATCTATATTATTGGCTTATCTTTTGCTGATCTATTATTGTGTTCTATCAACATTTTACTTTCATGTTTATGTGATTGCTAAATTGAATCGAGCCTAAGAAAGATTTAAGTAAAATTGCATTAAGCAGAGAACATACCATGTCTATCTAAAATTTAACATGGATCCTACGAGAGTTCACTAGCTTGCTACGAAGCATGTTTTGAGGTATCTCAGAGGCATGGCAGATTGTGGATTATGGTACAGACAGGTTGATGTAGTGAGGCTTTAGGGCTTCATAGATGCAAATCGGGTAGGGAGTTGAACAGATCAAAAGGGTACTCCAGGTTGTGTCTTCAGCATTAAGTCAGCAATTAATTCATGATTCAGCAGGACGTAGATCACATTACACTCAGTTCAACAAAGGCCAAGTACGTGGCTACCTTTTTGGCAGCATGTGAAGCTATCTAGATGAGGAAATTGCTTGTGGGACTTTTTATGCAGGGGATGGAGCCCACCACTATGATACATTGTGACAATCAAAGTTGCATTAAGCTTTCTGAGAATCCAATTTTTCATGATTGCACCAATCATATGAAGATCAAGTATCATCATCTCAGGGACTGCCAAAAGGGATAGTGAAGTTATCATACATTCCAACAAAAGAGAAGACAATAGATATCTTGAACAAGGCATTAGTGAGAAGGTAGTTTCATATATTTCAAAGATAAGTTGGGAGTTCTATAGAATCCCTTCCTCACTAAGAGGGAGTGTCGAAAATGTAGAAATGGAAGGTCTTCTGGTTTGTGCCTTAGCCAGTGAAGACTACAAATTTGTCTTTCTCTAGCATGAGAGTGAATTCATGAGATAGACTTCAAATATAATGAGTTGATTTTCAATTTACTAGAATGGTCATGTTTTCATCATAGTGTTGGAGCTTCAGTTAAGTGGCGCCTTTTTCAATTAAACTGCAAGACGAGGTGGCAATGTCAAGTTCAATTAGAATTCAGTTAGAACGATTTAAGACTTCAACGTTGATTGGAAAGAGAAAGAGTTAAGACTTCAGTGTTGATTGGAAAGAGAAAGAGTTGAGACTTCAGTGTTGATTGGACAGAGAATGAGTTGAGTTCTCATTTTAACTCGCAATCACAATTGAAGGAAACTCGAGTGAACTACTAATCGAACTAGGCATCCTTGCATGTTTTGAATTCTATCTATAAAGAGAAGGACAAAGGCACAAATTCATAGATCATTCTTTGTGTGTGGAGTGCACATAATAGACGAGCAATTGTGCGTTAGGAAATAGTAGATTGTGCACAAGGAAATAGGGCTTAAGTGCACAAGGAAATAGGAGCCCAAGTGTGTTGGGAAATAAGAGCTTGTGCGCAAGGAAATAGGAACTTGTGTGCAACAATTTAGGAGCCTAGTGTGTAAGGATTGTGGAGCTAAGGAGATCAGGATTCACAGAGCAGATCAAGGATATTCAACAAGGCAATAATTGTGTGCAAGGTTGAGATCAAGCAGTGATCAAGGCAAGCCAAGATCAATTTTAGAAGCTGAGATTAGCGAGAAGAAGCATAACACTTTCTCAGAGATAGAATGTTGGTTGTATGTGCAGCATGAATTATAATAGATCCATTTTCTCAAGAACAATCAATAAAATACCACAATAGAGAAAGCAAGTTTTCCTTTTCTGGTTTCCTAGGTAGAACAAGAATGCCAATTTCGTGTGCATGTGTTTTTATCTCTAGTGTTTTTTTGTTGTTTATAGATAGTTAAGATAATTTGTAACTTGGTGAAAGTAAATTTGGTTTCAGTTTTCAATAATTCATCTAAGTAGTTGCAAAGTTTCAAGAAAATTAAAATGGTATCAAAGCATAGTTCTGCATAAAGACCAGTGCCAGAATTATTCAGTGAATGAAGGGCACAAATCAATCAGCACATTTGCGCTAGAATTTTGAAGAGCAGTTTTTGGATAAGAAGTATGTCCTTCCAAGGACTAAGAACGGATCATTGTTTAGAGGTAGCCTTTAACTTCTGTTGATGGAGAGAGTGAATCTCAATGGTGTTGGAAGATAAGGGGGTGGCGAATCAAATAGTTCCACCTGCAAATCTCCAAGAGTTGATCTATCATGACAAGAATGACACCAAGGCCAAGCGGATCATTCTTGAGGGGTCAAAGACCATACTATCCCTCATCTCTATGGGAAGAAGACAACATAAGATATGTGGAAACTCATCTTAGATTTATATCAGGGTTATAGTGATGTCAAGAAGCTTGCATTAAAGAACAAGCTAAGGCATTTCCAGTTGAGCAAAGGAGAGCCCATCATTACGTACCTTTCTAGGTTCATTCAGATTCAGGATAAGCTAGCTAGTGTTGAAAATATAGCAAGTAAAGGTCTTTTGACTTATGACTTGGCCAGTAAAGAGCTTGATTTAACTTTCTCTCAATATGAGTGTGAGCTCATGAGTTAGACTTCAATTACAGTGAGTTGATTTCCAGTTTACTAGAATAATCATCAAGATGGCATGCATAGAGTTGGAGCTTCAATTAAGTGCCATCTTCATCAGTATGACTATAAAACAAGGTGGCAATTACAAGTTCAATTAGCGAGAGAGTTAGTCTTCAGTCTTGATTGAAGGGAAAAGAAGTTAATACTCCAACTGTTGATTGGAGATAGAATCAATTAGACTCAGTTAACTCGTCAATCAAAACTCGCGCTTCTAAATTGAGCTAGGCCCCTTGCATGCTCTAATTGGGTCGATAAAGAGGAGGATGAAGGCATGAGAAATCGTAGATTTTGTTCACAAAGTTTGTGAAACAATACAATTCACAAGGTTTGTGAGATTATCCTTTATTGTGTCCTAAGGAATAATATATCACAAGTGCACAAGTATTTAAGAGATTTTGCGCAGAGCTTGTGTCCTAAAAACTAGGAGGAATTGCACACTACAAGATAGGAGCCAAATCTACGTAAGAAAATAGGGGCAAATTTGTACTAGGATTTCAGGGCCTCATGTGCATTGGGAAATAGGGACCTGGTGCACAAGGATTTAGGAGTATTCCAATGCACAAACATCAAGGAAAAGAGAGCAAGGTTTGCAGAGCAAGTCAAGGAAGCAGCAAAGGAAACATTGCATGCAAGAGAGTCGAGATTGAGCAATGATTAAGGAAAGTTGAGATGAATTGTATTAGCTGAGATTTGTGAGAAGAAGCAAAATGCTCTCTCAAAGATGGATTGATTTGTAATAGATCCAATTGCTCAAGAACAATCAATAAAAGCACCACAACCAAGGAAGCAGGGTTTTCCTGTTAGGTTTCTGAAGTAAACAAACATGTCAATTTGTGTGATTGTGTTTATCTCAGATGTTTATTCTGTGACTTATAAGTTGTTAAGAAACTGTATCTTGGTAAAATAACATGGTGCCAGAGCAAAGATCAGTTTAAAGACCAGCACCAGATTGACCATTTAGTGGATAGTGCAGATCAAACAAAAGGCATGTTGCACTAGAGTTTGAAGAGCAGAGCAATTCTTTGGATAGTGTATGGCATTCCAAGGACTAAGGTTGAATCACATTTTAGAGAGAGCCTCGAACTTCTACTAATGGAAGGAGCAAATATCAGCGTTGTTGAAAGATAACAAGGTGCTTGAGTTTGTGAAGCAGCAAATACTGCCACTTCAAGAAGCCCAACAGTTAATCCAACATAACAAGAATGACATCGAGGCGAGGAGGATCATTCTTGAGGGAATCAAAGACCATATTTTTCCTCATCTCCATTCATTGAACCAGCAAAGCCCAAAAATGTGAATTGCACCAGAACCTTGTCGAAAATGTAGCGATGGAAGGTCTTCTAACTTGTGCCATGGCCAATGAAGACCACAAATTTGTCTCCCTAGCACAAGTGTGAGTTCATGAGATAAACTTCAATTACGATGAGTTGATTTCTAGTTTACTGGAATGGTCATCATGTTTTCATGTTGAAACTTATTAAGAACACTTCAGTGTCTTTTTCTCTTGGATTGACTAGAAAATTGGGGCATTAAAAATTGAAATATCATCCATTGCCACTATTGTTTTATTTTGTATTTAATAACAACCTTGAGGCAAATAAATAACTGTGCAACTTCAATCGAGTTTGGAAAATGAGAATGCATGCTTATAATGAGAGGAATTAAGCATTAAAGACATGATCCATGATGAAATTGCCCCAGTAAATTGTATCCACCAAAATTACATTTTCTATATTGACTCTCGAGATGTGTCTTGGAGATGTGAGACATTTTGTTCGTCAATGTCAAGCATTGCAAATTAATGTAAAACAAATGAAAAGGATTGGCAGTGCTTGGAACCTCGGGGTTGGGAAGCTAAGTTTCCATTTTGAAGTTTGATATCAGGAATATTTTCTTTAATGTAAATGCATAATGTTGTACATGTGTTCCCAAATACCATCAATCACCCATACTCATAAAGGATTGGGACTGGTATTCTCTGGTTGTTGCTTTCAACTATTTCTGCTCTTATTGTCTTTCTTCTTTGAGAAATGTCCCTAAGCCAAAACAAATGCAGCTTAAAATGTAACTCAGGACTGCTTTCATCTCTCCTTTGAGAAAGAGACGCACTTGAGGCAATTTTGGTGCAATTAAATCAACCACGCCTTTCTTTATCTTTGATTGATAAATGACCCCTTGATAAGAAAGTTGCCTACCTTTGGCTTAGGTGTCAAAACAGATGGGTATCTATTATGCCAAATTTACGCAGGACATGCACAACATCCATAAGCCATTAAAGGTCACTAAGACTTCCAACCAATCACAGATGCAGTAGTTAACTCTGTTGGCAGCACGAAAGTGACAACCATATTTAAAAGGATAAATGAGCCTTCAAAGATGTCTAGGGCATTGCCCACTTCAAAAGATAATAAAATTTAAAATCGTCTCTAGGGCAATTTTATTAACTTCCCACTTTAGAAGATAATAAAAATTCAAATCGCCTGTAGGGCACTTTTATTAACTTCCAGTACGTTTAAGACCAATGAGTTTCACAATCAATCTTGATTAAAATGAAGGCAATTTTATCAATGAATTTCACAATCAATCTTGATTAAAATGAGGGCAATTTTATTAACTTCTGGTACATTTAGGGCCAATGAGTTTCACAATCAATCTTGATTAAAATTAACGAAACTTGGTATACACCATGGCCTAAAATTACGGTTTCAGGTTATTGACAACCATCCTGTCCTAAAATTGCAGTTTAAGGCTATTGACAACCATCATGGCCTTAAATTACGGTTTAGGGCTATTGACAACCGTCATGGCCTAAAATTAGCGCTTCGGATATGTAGGCATACATAAAGACCTGAGGTTAGAGTTAGGGTTACATCCTTCATTCAGAATCGGATTTTAGCGAGAACCGTGATCTGCCCCTCGGAACCCGCCGTACCAATACAACTTTCTCTCTGAGAACCCCAAATACAAAACCCTGAAAACCCTAGACCAACTGCAGTTTACAGCAAATCAAATGCAATCACCGAGAAAATATAAAACAAAACACATCTGACCTCAACAACCGATAAACCTTAAGTAGCGGTCTTCAAGAGCTTAAAATGCTTGTTGCCTCTATAGAGCGAATACGCAATGTAGGTGAAATCCTTTTTACCTATGGACTTTGCATTTTTTTTCTGAACTCTGCCGATACAATTTGCTCCACTTTGCATCGATCGGGGAAGTCTTTGGATCGGGCTGCTCGCAAGAATCCTGTGTATAAACTCAAAACCTGCATTTGCATTCCAGAGAACCTTTGCGCAGGCGCCATCAATGACGGACGGATTCTATAAATTATGGTGACGAATGCTAGAAGCTCTGTAAAACCAGCCACCGACCAAGACTTCATTAAAGCCGAGAGAGGAATACCTACCGGATTTTCATTAAATCTCAGCGAGGATGGGATGAATACCAGATAATGGTTAAATACAACATAATGTCGGTTCTAATTCTTTTTTAGTTATTTTATTTATTATTTTGTAATGTATTTTTTAATTATTTTTTGAGCTCATATATTAGTGAAAATAAATATTTATTAGAAAATATCATTATATTTATTATTTGATGAAAGATTAATTAGTTTTTTAGATTTGTATATATTAGTTATAGATTTATATATATTAGTTTAAAAAATTATTTGTTAAACCCCGAATTAGGGTGTCTAGATAGTAGAGAGTTGCATTAATTGTGCTTATGATTAATGTGTTCAAAGAGAATGCTTTGAGGGGAATGCCTCCTTTTTTGTCCACAGTTTAAGAGATTACGATGGTGGCAAACTCCTCTTGACTCGACATTTATGGCCCATCAAGTTTTGGTACACACGTCCACTTGATGGGAGTAATGGTTTGCTTATAGAAAATGTTAAGAATGCCATAAGCATGGACAACATAAGTTAGAAACATTGGTTATAGCATCCCTTCGCAGTGGTTATGGTGAGCGAGTGTGGAAGCCCTCGTCAAGGAAGCAGAGGCAGAGGCAAGTTGCCTCTCCCTACTTGGCACAACCAAGGCACTGAACAATTTGATAATAGCATCCCTCGTCGTTATCGGCACCTAGTTAGAAACCTGGAGGCCCATGAAATGGGTATCACGAGTGATAATGCATGGTCTCTCTGCAATTTGTTGGGTCACCACCTCATCGACCAAGAAGATGCTACTATAGTGTTGGAGGACATGTTTAGGACCTAGACTTTCACATTTGTCATGCGCAGGTTGCACTGCAGGCCATCGCTAGTGCTCTAGGGCTTCAACTCCAACATACTTCCTCATCTGCAAACAACTCATTTTCATAGAGCCATGCGGATTCTACCTTGCAAGATACTAGACCCTATAGGAAGCATACTCGCCGCATTGAGGGCCAATCCTCATCTAGACCTCGACAGCAGTGCAATACCATGGAGAACATTTTTGTGGATCCTGGAACATCTGGCAGTAAGGAAGCTAAAACTAGTTGCCTAAGCGGTGTCACCCATCCTCCATCTACAATGCACCAACTATTATATGAGCACTCTTTGACAGTAATGCACCATCCACCAGTTGGGCACCCTCCGCCAACTAAGCACCCTCCACATGATGATGAGGACTACTATAGACCAGCATAAGTGGAATGGGAAGATCCTCCTGAGCTCAAGCATGGCAAAGATAACCCCAGCAAGTAGAACTTGGCATTGCTTAGGCTTCCATTGTGACTCAAGTCATTTTGAGGCTTATGCCCTTCTACAATTTTTTTATGATATAAACTATTCAGGTGTTCATCTGGTTTTCTTCGCAAGAGCAGGTGGTCCTACTTGCCACAGTTTTGTGATAACCAACCTCTTTTGCTTCTAGCGCACTCTTGTAACTTGCTGGTTAAATCCCTCAAAACATGTAATCTTCGTACATTTTTTGTAATACAAATATGTCTAACTTACAATATATATATATATATATATATATATATAAAGAAAAGTAAAGTGAAACACTTGATAAAGATAATTTAATTGGATTCACATAAAATTGAAGCGTATTTTTCCTCTTATAAATAAGTTTGTCAACTATCTTAGGGAAGTAATGGAATTGAAGATCTGAGAGTGAGAAGCTAGCGATTTCTAGCAGTTGTTGTTCTTCCCCTTCATGTTGGTCATTTTTTGTTATACATTAGAGTTTCATTTGTGGCTAAGTGGGGATTTTTTCAGTCTTCATGATAGCTTTGGAGTTTTTTGCCATTGAATCAGGGTTTGTCTTGATTTACAGCTAGCTCGGTTTGCTATCAGCTTGACAATTATTTTCTTGTTCCATGTGTTCCAATCTCATTGGGGTCTTTCTTGTTACCATACAATGATCTGGTGGTGTTTCTCTAGTTCTTGAGTAGTTGAGATCATAACTTGTTCAATGGATCCTAGAAGTAGATTTGTTCAAAAGGTGGAATCAATTCCCTCTCTTGATTTGGGAATTTTCTCCTTTGCGAAGAAGAATGTGACTATATTGAAAGAAAGATGGTTGGTCGGTAGGCTCATTGGCCCTTTCCTTAACTATAATTATGTTTTAGAATGAGTCTATGTTAATTAGGTAAATCATGAGCTCGTTGGTATTTTCTATCACGAAAGTAGTTATTATTCTTTTATTTTTTAAAACAAGGGGGATAGACATCAGATCTGCAAATATATACCTTTTTTCATGGACACTAGAGGAATGTTTTCACCCATTAGCCTCTAGATTTTAACCCCATTATGGAAATTTCTTCTACACCAATGTGGATCAGATTGTCATGTATTCCCCTTCTTTTTCTAGGGTGAAGGTATTTTCAAGGCTGTAGGATATAAAATGGGCCGATTTATTTCTAGAGATATGGATAAGGAGAATAGCTTCTCTTGTGCCATAATTTATGTTGAAATGGGTTTTTCAAAGGGTCTTCCTAAGCTTATTTAGCTTAACTTGGACAATCGATCCCATCTTCAGACCCTAGATTATGAACAAGTTCCTTTAAATGTAATTATTGTAATGAGTATGGACACTTTGTAAAAAATTGTCCTAAGGCTCTAGCTTCACAGCTTTCTTCTAATCCTTTGTCATCTTCTCATAGTAATGATGAGAAAGGGGCATTCAAGCTAGTTACAAGGAAGCACAACAAGCAATTGACTAAGAGGCAGCATGCTAGCAAGCCTAAATCTCATCAACATCCTTTCTTCAGTAGTAGATATGAAGTTTTGAAGTCTCGAGTGGCATAAATTTGGGTGATGAGGCCCAATTTGATCAATTGTTCCTAAATCAAGTGTCTCTAAGGAATATTAATTAATTTGTTGAGGAAAAGTCTTCATCAAAAAAAGAAAAAAACTCTTATTGAAAAGAAAGAAGAAGAAGTTGGAACAGAGGATGAGGAGGAAATCAAAACCCCCCCTTCTTCTCCTTCCTCTTTAGATGTGCTAAAAAATACTATGTGTTCTTCCCCTCGTTTAACTATAAGAAGGAAAAATTGAAACAAGAAAGCCCTGAAATCTAGTGTCAAAAAATCTCTTGCCTCCTGTGGGTCTAGTGGTGAGTTGATTTCACTCAAAATCTTAGAAATGTTTTGTTCTTGCATTGTCATATGCCAACAATTTGTAAGAATCTACTCATGTTCTCGAGAAACAATAGGTGCAAGATTTAGAAGGTCTAGCATTGGATCTTTGCCCCCTTCTTTTTTTAGGCGAAGTACGGGTTTTAGCTCCTTTCTTTTTAGATTCATGCAAATCCTATCAAACCTTCACACAACCATGCTCTGATACCAAATTTGATCCAAAAAACAAAAGTGAAGGTATTACTGAACAATTTACAAGCTAGTTTATGTCTCTTTGTGCAACACATCATAATTGCAAAAATACATAAGCATAAGTAAAATTGCAGAAAATTATAGAACAAAGAGGATAAAAACACAGCATGGACAAGACACAACTTGATAACGAAGTTCACCCATGTTGGGCTACGTCTTCGGGTCCAACTTCCAATGGTGACCACTTTATTAAAATGATCGAGTTCTTAACACATCAATTTACTAGCTTCATAATGAAAAACTAACACTTCCATGTTGTTCAAAATGCTCAAAAACCCCCATTTAGGCTATCCCGAAGCTCAAAAAGGCTTAATAATGAACAAAACACCCCCTTGCAACATAAGACTATCAAACAATTCTACAAAAAGGCTTTGTTCTATAAAAGATTCAACAATATGGACTCGTAGCCTGATTGGTTGGGTGCAAGCACTAGTCATGGGTTCGAATAGCTCAATGCATTGGTGGTTGTGTTGTTTATTGATTATATTAAATAATAAAAAATTATAACCTCTGAGCGGTCTGTGCACTATTCATATTTGACGATCGATCATTGGCGGTTAGCACCTATCATCGGCCCTGTCTCGAGTCATCCCATCATAATATAACCCTCGACGTAACACCTATCTGTATTGGTGTTGAACCATAACTTTGCGCCTGTTCCGATAGCTCCAGTCACGTGAAGTCCCATATAACCAAGCACGTTGATGTTTATGTCTCCTCCTCCTGTAACACATGTCGTTGATCACGTATATGCCATATAACCAAGCGTCAGACTGGTCGTTTGTTTTAGTTCCAACCTCAAATTATTATGACAATAAATTAAAACATTTGCCCACCATTTCATAAGCCATAATGTAGCCTGGTTGGTCAGACGTTCATTTCGTGTACGGGAGGTTAGTGGTTTGAATCTTATGGAGGCCTATTCGACCAACAAATTTTGGCATGAAAATGAAGGCCACTTGAGGCCTTTCATAGGGCCACGTGGTGCCCTCTGATTGCCCCACATGGCGGCCTATGATTGGGCCACTTCAATATTGTATTGTCGACATCAATGCCACATGCCCTTGTGCAATTGGACAGTTTGTTGAGATTTTGGGGTAGCATCGAATGTGCTCTAGCTCCGAAATTTTGTGGAGGAGCTGAAGTACATGAGATCTCCAAGACCCAGAAAGCGTTTGGGGAAATTCCATCAGGTTTAAGAGATATTCAAAAAATTAATCTTTTTAATTAAGGATCCTAAGTCTAACTTAGGAAAATTAAAAGATTAAAGTGAATTAAATTAAACATGTGATGAGAATGACTTAAGTGACGCGGATCAAGCAACCTCTAATCTTAGCCGTCGATTAGAGATTAAATCATGACCGTTGGTTTGCCAACGAGAAAAGTATAAGAGAAGGCCTTAGGGTCGGTTGGAGGACACAGAGATTGGCATAGCACTAAAGCTAAGCTGAAATTCTAGGGCGTGGTTTGCTAAGAATTTCAGGAAGAGTTTGCAGTGCAGCGAGGGGCAGTATTGGCGAGGGGATGATCTGATCCCAGGCCAAGAATACAACAGCGGTAAAGAGGCAACATATTACATATCCAGCAACGCAAAGGCAGCCAGGTGCTACACAGTCCATCCAGAGCCCAGTTAGGGGTAGCGCAGAGGTAGCAGGAGCCACGCAGAGCTGACACAAGGCCAGTCAGGGCAGCGCAAGGGTAGCATAAGCCCTTCAGGGGTGATGCAGGCCCTTCTAGATCAGCACAGAGGCTGACGCATGCTAGTAAGGTTGACGCAAAGGGCTGAGGAGAAACGTTGGGGTTTCAGGTGGGCCAGAAAGGGCTCGAGTTCTATAAATCTCGTTTGAGGGTGTGAACCAGCCATATTTTCTGTCTCCGAGAGAAAGAGGTATAGTTGCTGTGATTTTCTCTGTAGGGTCAACCATGTTTGGTGCCCATAAATTGTTGTATTCAGATTCTGCATAATAATAAAACCATCCAAAGCTAACTGCACCGGTTTTCCCGCATTGGGTTTTTCCGGGGACATTTGTCACAAAAATCTGTCACTTTGTCATATGAGCGTGTTATTTAGTGATCTGTATGTATAGGCTACTATTTGTGTTTACTTCGTTGTTTTTCTGAATAATTCATATTAATAACTTCTATGAATAATCAAGTAGGAGAAGTAAATCAATGGTTAGTAGTAGGGTTTCTTCGAGCAAAAAAATTTCACATGGTATCATAACATTGAGGATCAAGCTGAATCTCCAACAAAATCGGCTGAAGAATTTTTTGTTGTAGAGAGCAACTGAAGTAGCAGAGATTTGAAGAGAGCAACACAACATCAAGAGGATTCAGTCCCAACAGAGGCTACGCAGGGGCTGACACAGTCCCAGCGTAGAGCCTTCTAGATGGACGCAGGAGCAACCTGCGTTGCGCAGAGGCTGTGCCTGTTGAGGTTCAACAAAAAAAATTCAGCACCCACACCTATTTGCATTAAGTACCCAAACTATGGTGGGGCCCACAGTGCTATTTTTGGGTGCATGTCTATTTTGATTATCCCCTAATTAAGTTGGACAATAAAATATAATCTATTCTCAAAGTAAACTTGAAATAGTTAACTGAGTGATAAACTCAGTTAGCTAGTGGATTTCGAGTTAGAGGTAGTTAGTGAGGCATGCAGAGTTATTCTAGTTGTAACAGAGTTCGAAGTGCAGTGATGCATTAGTTAATGCAGGTTGTAACCAGTTTAACTCGGTTAAGTGAGTTAAACACAGTTGTGCTAGTTGTAACTAAAGATACACTAGTGAGAGAACAAGTGAATTAAATATTAATTAATTCACAATCAGTGATCTCACATGCAACTGAGTATTTACTGTTATTAGTTGCATGCATGTCAGATCCAGTAGAGACCCAGTTGCGTTCTAGGTGAAAGGGAAGTTAACTATCAATTTTAGGATTATTGGCTTGCACACATGCAACCAAACACCCATTGGAGTGCCCATGATACTTGCGCAGTCAAGGAAGGCCAAAATTCCTATCTTTTGGGGATTGCATTCATCAGGGATTGCGCAAACAAGGCAGGTTGTCTA
Source organism: Pinus albicaulis (assembly GCA_034641835.2). NCBI lineage: Eukaryota > Viridiplantae > Streptophyta > Pinopsida > Pinales > Pinaceae > Pinus > Pinus albicaulis. The sequence goes on along the minus strand of CM076583.1, from coordinate 1,024,698,256 downwards.
GAGGCTAAGAATTGGCTATGTGTTGGTCAATTTTGTTCATGATAGTGTGAGACAATTAGCTGAGTACTGGAGGGATCTTGTGAGAAGAGTTTTGTATGTAATTGTTTCATGATCCATGCTTAATATACAATAGAATATAATGGGGTTTTTAGTTGTAAGCTTTCCCAAGCAAATTATCTATGTTGTGGTTGATTTGATTCTTCTTCATGTTCATGTGATTAGCGATTGTGTTTTTAATTCCGCAAAATATTTGTAGAAGCGATTCAATATTTAACTTTAGTACATTGTTAGATCGAGTGAATCCAAGATATACATGCATGTTGTATAATTTATACATGGTATCATAGCACAGGAAATTGCAGAAGTGAAACAGGAGTTGAGTTTGTGAATGGATAGAATTCGAATTTGCAGAAATACTTTCTTGGTGCTACAACTGATTCAAGATCAAAATGGCTTTCAATGGCTTGAGTTTGGAGCATGCACTCGAGGGCAGCTCAAAATATATTACTTGGAAGGACAGGATGGAGGTAGTACTCGAAGACAATGGCTTGAAGAAATTCATTAACAATGATGTTCCTAAACCCGCTGTGGCAAATGTTGCAAATCTTGATGCATGGAAAAAGAAAGTGGCAAAGGCGAGGAGGAACCTATTGGAGGGAGTACGAGACCACATTGTCTCAAGCTTCCATGGGAAAGCCACACCATATGAAATGTGGAAGGCTTTGATGGATCTATTCCAGAGTAGCAGCGACCATAGGAAATTGGCGCTCAAAGATAAACTCAAGAAGATCAATATGGAAAAAGGCGACACCATTCCAAAATATCTAACAAAGTTTGTCCAATGTCGAGATGAACTGGGGAGCGTTGGAATAACAGTCGCTGATGATTATTTGGTAAGCTTGGCTCTCCTAGGACTTCCAAATATTTGGCACAATTATCAAGACTTTGTCAATGGAAGGGAAAATTTGACATATTGGGAACGACTGTGGTCGGATTTGGTGTAGGAGGAGTTCAGATGGAACACCGGTGATGGATCTTCATCTAAGAATGGAGATGAAGAGGATTGTGCTTTGGCTGCCAAGGCGAGGAAGGGGAAGGGGAAGAAATTCCATTCTAAATCTGAGTCCAAGAATGGAAAGAAGGAAGACATGTCCAAGATGAAGTGTTTTCACTGTCACGAGCATGGGCATTTTGCTACTAACTATCCAAAAAAGAAGAAAAACAAGAAGGTTGGAGGATCTTCAGCTGGTGAGGCCCTTGCCTTGAAATTTGAGCTTGAATTCTCATTGATCACATGCATGGTGTCAAGTGCATTGGGATCTGTGTGGTATTTGGATAGTGGTGCTTCCTTTCACATGATGGGAGACAAAGAACTTTTTAGTGACTTGGAGGAGAAGGATCTCCAGATGCATATTGAAATGGGCGATGACAGGCGGTACAGTGCTACCAGGATTGGTACCATTACCTTCCAGAGGCTATTGGGTATGCAATGGGTGGATATCAAAGATGTAATGCATGTACTATGTTTGCAAAAAAAAGTAGTGTGAGTCGCAATGCTGGAGGATAGAGGTTATGATGTTGTTTTTAGTGAAGGAAAAGATTTCCTATGACATAAGACAACAGGACAAGCCCAGAGGATAGGGATTCAAGTTAATAATCTCTACAAGCTAGAGGTAGATGGTTGTGAATCAATGGTGGGAAAGGCATATCAAGTGGTGAGCCGGGATGAGGGCGAATTATGGCACAGGAGATTGGGCCATCTTCACCATGGAGCCTTGAAAGTCATGCAGCAGATTTCTACTGGTATTCCCAGGGGTACAATTGTGCAGTCAGACACATGCAAGAGATGTAATATGGGAAAATATGTAAAGGCCACCTTTAATGAGAAGGAAAACCAAGCTTTGGGGATCCTTGAGAGAGTTCACACAGACGTGTGTGGTCCTTTCTCAGTTCCTTCGACTGCAAAACATAAGTGCTATGTAATCTTTGTTGATGACTTTTCTTGTAAGTGTTGTACCTTCTTCATGCAGAAGAAAGGTCAAACATTCTCTAATTTTTGTGATTTTAAGGCATTGGTGGAGAAAGAGTCGGGGGAGTAAGTGAAGGCTCTTAAGAGCGATAATGGTGGAGAATACATCTCTAATGAATTCAAGAACTTCTGCAGCAAAGAAGGAATTCGAAGTGAACTCATAGCGCCTCATAACCCACAATAGAATGGGGTCGCGGAGAGGAAGAATAGAAATATTTTGGGTGCAGCACAAGCGATGTTGCATGATCAAGGCCTATCGATGCATCTATGGGCGGAAGCATGAAACACAGCGGTACATGTGCAAAACTTTTATTCTCCTAGAGTACTTGGAATGAGTACACTTGAAGAGGCTCTCACTGGTAAGAAACCTGATGTTTCACACTTTAAGATTTTTGGCTCATCTGTTTATGTGCATGTGAGAAAGGATACCAGGAAGAAGCTGGAACCAACAGTTGAGGTTGGGATTTTTGTGGGGTACACAGAAACACCCCATAATTATCGTGTGTATTTTCCAAACAGCAGAATGATTGTTGTGCGACAGTATATCAAATTTGACGAGGAGAAAGCCATGCAGTTGTCCCTTGAGAGGGATCTGGACTTGCATGCAGAGGAGGAACCGTTGGTTCCCAGGGATGAGTCTCAAGATGTGGATCAACCACATGAGGAGGTTCATGGAGTGGAGGAAAACACTCATGCAGAATCATCCATCAAAAATGGCAGAAGGTGCACCACGGAAGCTGATAGATTGAGACTTGATGTTGCATAGAATGTAGGAGCCCCTACTTCACAATGCAGACAGAGACAATCTCCTGACTGATTTACTGGATACATGCTTCTTATGAGCAAATGTATTGTGACTGAACCATATTCCTTTCAAGAAGCAGTGTAGCAACCAACTTGGGTTGATGCAATGGTGGAGGAATATGACTCCATTGTCAAGAACAGTGCATGGGAGATAGTCCCAAGAACGGTCGACAAATCAGTGGTTGGATTGAGATGCATCTACAAGGTAAAGCAAGCTGCTGATGGGAGTGTGGAGAAATACAAGGCTAGATTTGTGGCCCGGGGACTCTCACAGATCGAGGGTATAGATTATGATGAGACTTCTGCACCTCTTGCAAGGTACTCTTCCATAAGATCCATCCTTGCACTCTCAGAGCAGATGGGTTGGCGCATTCATCAAATGGATGTGGAAATTGCGTTTCTCAATGGGATCATTGAGGAAGAAGTGTACATAAAGCAACCTGAAGGTTTCAAGATCTTCAATAGTGAGTCACATGTGTGCAGACTCAAAAGAGCATTGTATGGGTTGAAGCAAGCACTCCGTGCTTGGTACACTCGGATAAACAGCTATTTCACCAAACTAGGCTTCACCAAAAGTGAACTAGATGCAAACCTGTACCAGATTATGGTTGAGGAAAAGCTATTGATCATTTTTCTTTATGTTGATGATCTAATTTTGACTAGCGATGAGCAGTTGATACCCTCATGCAAGGAGGATCTTGCAAGGGAGTTTGAAATTAAGGACATGGGACTCCTTAATTATTTCCTTGGATTTGAAATATGGTAGCGAGATGGTGAAGTTTTTGTGTCTCAAGGCAAGTATGTAAAGGAGATACTAGTTAAGTTTAACATGGAGAGCTGCAAACCCATGGATACTCCTCTTCCAAGAAATTGGAGGAAAGAGGATGCTACTTCTGTAGAGGTAGTGGATGCTACTGTCTACAAGCAGTTAGTGGGTTCACTAATGTATTTGGTGAACACGAGACTGGACATTTGCTACACAGTTAACCGGCTGAGTCAAGCTATGGTTAAGCCTACCAAGCTCTTTTGGAAGGCGGGGAAGCATGTCCTAAGATACCTGAGAGGCACATTAGAGTATGGTATATGGTATAGACGGACAGAGAGAGTGAAGCTTCAAGGCTTCATGGATGCAGATTGGGCGGGCAGTCCATCAAATAGAAAGAACACATCAGGAGGGATCTTTAGCCTAGGATCGATAGTAGTTTCCTGGTACAGCAGGAAACAACGATCTGTGGCACTGAGTTCAGTTGCATGAGAAAGATCTTGGTTGGTTTGTTTGGTTCTCAGATGGATCCGACAGTGATTCATTGTGATAATCAGAGTTGCATTAAACTTTAGACTAATCATGTGTTTTGTGATAGGTCCAAGCATATAGATATTTGGTACCATCATCTCAGAGATTGTATGCAGAGAAGGATAATGTTGCTTCAGTACATTCCCACGGAAGATCAGGATGCAAATATTCTGACGAAGGTGCTTACTAGGAGAAAATTCGAGTACCATAGAAACTGGATCGGGGTGAAGGATAATCCCTTTCTTGTTGAGAGTGAGTGTTGAGATTCAACAAGAAAATTTCAGCACCCACGCCTAGTTGCATTAAGCACCCATACTAGGGTGGGGCCCACAGTGTTATTTTTGGGTGCATGTCTATTTTGGTTATCCCTTAATTAAGATGGACAATAAAATATAATATATTCTCAATGTAAACTTGAAATAGTTAACTGAGAGTGATAAACTTTGTCAGCTAGTGGATTTCGAGTTAGAGGTAGTTGGTGAGGCATGCAGAGTAATTCTAGCTGTAACAAAGTTCGAAGTGCAGTGGTGCATTAGTTAATGCAGGTTGTAATCAGTTTAACTTAGTTAAGTGAGTTAAACTCAGTTGTGATAGTTGTAACTGGAGATACACTAGTGAGAGATCAAGTGAATTAAATATTAATTAAATCACAATCAGTGATCTCACATGCAATTGAGGATTTACTATTATTAGTTGCATGCATGTCAGATCCAGTAGAGACCTAGTTGAGTTATAGGTGAAGGGGATTTAACTATCAGTTGTAGGATTATTGGCTTGCACATATGCAACCAAACACCCATTGGAGTGCCCATGATACTTGCATAGTCAAGTAAGGCCAAAATTCCTATCTTTTAGGGATTGCATTCATCAAGGATTGCGCAACGCAGGCAAGCTATCTAGAGGCTAAGAATTGGCTATGTGTGGGTCAGTTTTGTTCATGACAGTGTGAGACAATTAGCTGAGTACTGGAGGGCTCTTGTGAGAAGAGTTTTGTATGTAATTATTTCATGATCCATGCTTAATATACAATAGAAGATAGTGGGGTTTTTAGTTGTAAGCTTTCCCCGAGAAATTATATGTGTTGTGGTTGAGTTGATTCTTCTTCATGTTCATGTGATTAGCCATTGTGTTTTTAATTCCGCAAAATATTTGTAGAAGTGATTCAATATTTAACTTTAGTACATTGTTAGATTGGGTGAATCCAAGATATACATGCATGTTGTATAATTTCTACAAAGCTGAGCCAGTCTGCTCACGCAGAGGCCAGCCAAAGGGATGCAGTCCAGTTTCGAGTTGCTGTGCAGAGTTTTAGTGGTCCAGAAGCAGAGCTTCAGATCTTCAGTAGTTGCTGGTGTGACGAAGGTTTTGTCGGTTCAGAATTGTGCCTAGCTAAGTGGACAAAGAGCGAGAGGAGAACAACTGCTCAACAAATTTTTGCCAAAGAAATATGAGAATCGATCATAGGGTGATCGAAGAGGGCTGATTCAGAAGATTTGGAAGATTTACAAGGGAGGAAATCAGTCGTTAAAGGGAGCAGAGGGTGCCTTTCTCACCAAGGACCCTAGATCCGAGTTTCTATTGAGGGCAGCAACAGAAGCAGGGAGAGGAGTATATGTTTCGACAATTTATTTCTGAGCATATGGCGCCGTCTGGACTGCGTGATCAGGATAGGTTGGACGTCTTGTCCACCTTTGTTATACGGAAGGCCAGGATCCTGACAATCCTGGAGGCATATGAACTACGGGAGCATGCAAATAGTGTCTTGGCTACACCTACCGATGCTACTGTTCTCGCAAAGCATAATGAAGCTGAAGCGCATGCTAAGTGTTTCATCATGGACGAGGTCAAGGATCATGTGGTCCCACACATAACCGAGAAGAAGACGATTAATGGTATGTGGAAAGCATTAACCACATTGTATCAAGGGAAATCCATCCAAAAGAAGATGCTTCTGGAGAACCAGATGAGGTTGTTTATGATGACTAAGGTACTTTCCTCTTCAAGTTGTAGACGATTCAGGATCAATTGATTTCCATGGCAGTCAAGGTGGAGGATGATGTCATGGTGAGGACTGCTCTAAATGCAGTCACAAAAGATTGGGAAACGTTTGTCCAAAGCATCTTGGGCAGACAAGACCTTCCAAACTGAGACGACATGTGAGCTATCCTCCGACAAGAGGAAATCCGTCGGATGACCAAGAGACAAACCAACACCAAATCAAGAAAAGCGAAGGAGGAAGAGGAAGATGCATCCTTGGCATCTAAGAAGCAGCAAGGGAAAAATAAGCGTGATCTATCAAAGATCAAATATTTCTGATGTGGTGAACTTGGAGACTTCGCCACCAATTGTCCTCGAAGGAAGAAGGACAAGGAAGCTTCTAGTTCCAAGGCTGTGGAAACTCAAGAAGACGATGGCTCCGAAGATGACGTGGCCATGAGCCCTCATGTACCTCGAGAGAAGAGGTGGGGCAATATTTATCTGCAGTGAAGCTATATAGTGCAGACAGGATCCTTGAGTATCCCAACTCTTGGATCACATACGTGCTACGGGAGCCTTAAGACAGTAGTGGGGATTACTGTAGGAGTGGGTGCAGAGGATCACGGTGAAGCGGATGGCAGAGGTTGGGATGTTGTAGAGGGAGTAGTGCAGTGCAGATGCAGTAGCAATGCAGAGGGGCTGACGAGACTTTAGTAGCGCAGAGGATCCAGTGCTTATGCAGTGCAAAGTTGTAGCAGCGCAGTGGCTTCATGAAGATAGCGCAAAGTAGCAGCCTAGGGAGCTTCAGTGATGAGATGCAACCCGACTGACTTGTCTATCAGTGTTTGAGCAGGGTTCTTTAGTTTCTTACTTCTTAGCAACTGCGTTGCGGTGCAGCAGTTGGCAGCATAATGCAACAATTTGAGAGGGAGATGTAATACATATGTGGCAGTAACTATGGCAGAGTCATGGGTAGCAGTAGCAGCAGAGTGATGAAGGGCAGCAGGCCAAGCATCAGCGCGGAGACCAATGCCAGAGATCAGGGCAATACTTCGGTGTGGTTGTATTGTTAGAGCACATTCCTTGCTAAGAGGGAGTGCTGAGATTTTGTGGTATCATCATATGTGCTCTAGCTCCGAAATTTTGTGGAGGATCTGTTGTACATGATATCTCCAAGAACCAGAAAGTGTTTGGGGAAATTCCATCAAGTTTAAGAGATATTCAAATAATTAATCTTTTTAGTTAAGGACCCCAAGTCTAACTTAGGAAAATTAAAAGATTAAAGTGAATTAAATTAAACATGTGATGAAAATGACTTAAGTGACGTGGATCAAGCAACTTCTAATCTTAGCCGTCGATTAGAGATTAGATCATGGTCGTTGGTTTGCCTATGAGAAAAATATAAGATAAGGGTGTGGGGTTAGTTGGAGGACACACATAATGGCAGAGCACTGAAGCTAAGTTGAAATTCTAAGGCGTCGTTTGCTAGGAATTTCAGGAAGAGTTTGCAGTGCAGCGAGGAGTAGTATTGGTGAGGGGATGATATTATCCCAGGCTAAGAATACAACAGCAGCAAAGAAGCAGAATATCCAGCAGTGCAGAGGCATCCAGGTGCTGCGCAGTTCAGCCAGAGGCAGTAGGAGCCATGTAGGGCTAACGCAGGCCTAGTTAGGGTAGCATAAGCCCTTTAGGGGTGACATGAGCCCTTCCAAAGCAGCACAAATACCAACGCATAGGGCTGAGGAGTAGCGCTGGCATTTCTGGTGGGACAAAAAGGGCTCGAGTTCTGTAAATCTCATTTGAGGGTGTGAATCAGCGATATTTTATGTCTCTGAGAGAAATAGGTATAACTGTTGTAATTTTATCTATAGGGCCAACCATGTCTAGTGCGCAAAAATTGTTGTATTCAGATTTTGCATAATAATAAAACCCTCCAGAGATAGCTGCACCGGTTTTCTCGCATTGGGTTTTTCCGGGGACATTTTTCCAAAAAATATGTGTGTCAATTTTTCATATGAGTGTGCTATTTAGTAAATGATCTATATATGTAGGCTGCTATTTTTGTTTACTTCATTGTTTTCTGAATAATTCAGATAAATAACTTGTATGAATAATCAAGTAGGAGAAGTAAATCAATTGTTAGCAGTAGGGTTTCTTAGATTAAGAAATTTTCACAAAGTCTATCCATTCATACCACCAACCATCAACTACCACGTTAGCGTACGGACTACCACGCAAACATTTGTACCCTGCAAGTTGATTTTTTTATTATCTCACCAAAACTTCAATATGTCGTAACTTGATCATAAGGTGTCATATTGTCACGATTCAAGCGTCATTGGAATCATAGCGACAAGATCTACGATTTGGCACTGGTTTTAGGATAATTTGAGCCCTTTGGTGTTTGAGAATTTTCTATATCCCCTAAATCATTGCTCCCCATTGAAAACTTTTGGACCACCAAAACTCTGTTTTTACTCAACAAGTAAGTGAGGATACAACTCCCTCACTTTCCCGATCTCTATCCACTGTGCTTTACTTGGATAGGTACCTTTGAGCCCCATACGAAGATACTCCACATTGCCTCTGCATGAAGTTCTTATTCTCCTATCAAGAATGGTATCTTCTTGTAGTTCATCTAAGTATTCATAAGAAAATTCTTCTATAGATGGAATATGAACATTCTCTTATTGATCAACGATCATAAGAGGCTCATACAACCTCAAGTTTTCCACATTCACAATAGAATAAATTTGCATTTAAGGTGGCAAATCTCAAGCATTATTACCAATCTTTTCCACAATCTTGAAAGTACCATACTTGATTGGTTTTAGCTTTTTACCTTCACCTTGTAGTATTTCCTTGTTGATATACAACCATACTTGATCTCCCACTTGAAAATGATGATCAACTCAATGCTTATCATGCCTAAATTTGTACTTGACCTGACTCTTTTCTAACTATCCTTGTACTGTTTGATGCACCAATTGGATTTGTTCAATGAATCACTTGGCTTTATCCACATCACTGTGTCCATCCACTGCAATATCCTTGCCATATATAAAGTCCAAAGGAGACTTTAGCAAATATCCAAAACATGCTTCAAATGGAGATGTCCATGTTGATGAATGCTTGGCACTATTGTAGCCATGTTGGATATAATGAAAATGTTCATCCCAAAGTTGCTTACCACAATATCCATGTAGTAGATGCATTATTGTCCTGTTCACTACCTATGTGTGATCATCAGTTTGTAGATGAAATGTTATGTTATTTTTCAATTTTGTGTCAATGATTTCCCACAAACTTGACCAAATTTCTCGATAAATCGATAATCTCGATTAAATATAACATAAGTGGGTAACCCAAAGGGACCTCATACATTTTGAAAGAACATTTGTGCAGTTTATTCAATTGTTTATATTTCTCAGAAGGCATCAAAACACACATTTTTCTTAATCGATCCACCACAGCATATAAATAATCATGACCTTTTATAGACATAGGTAATCCTCCCACAAAATCCATAGAAATACTTTCCCAAGGACGATAATTTTAGGTCCCTATATTACTAGTATAGTCCCTTATTGTTGTTAGCGTAACCCCCTTATTGTTATTGTTGTACCCCTGTAACCCCAATATTGTTATTATTGTGCCCTTACATTATTATTATTAGGTTGGCCAGGATTTTATTGTGACCCCATGGACTCCTATATATAGAAGGAGGTTTTGTTATTTGTATCATGGAAGAATTGTTCATTTATGTAATGTAAATGAGGTTTTCCCCTCGAAGTGGCTTATTTCTAATGTGTTGATCTCTTTTTTCTTCTATTTTTGAAGTTGGTTTCATAACATTTGGTATCAGAGCTTTAGATTCCAGGGTTTCACTGCTCCAAACAGGTCATCGTGGAATTTTCGCTATAACTTTGTTTCTACGAAGTTTCAGAAGCTGAAATTTTTACAAAGCGAAGATTTACAAAGCAAAGCCGAAATCATGAGGAACGTTGTGTAAAAATTTTAGATCTTGGTTCGCAATATTTTTAGAGATATGATATGTGGAAGTTAGGGTTTTTTCAGGCTTCTGAATTTCACCTAAACAGTTCATCATGGCATTTTCGCTAATTTTATTTTATTTTATTTTTTATTTTTATTTTTATTTTTTTATTTTATTTTTATTTTTTTATTTTATTTTTTATTTATTTTTATTTTTTTATTTATTATTATTATTATTATTATTATTTTTTTTTTCTGCAAAGGTTCAGAAGCTAAAAATTTTACAGAGTGAAGCCAAAATCCTGAGGAACTTCATGCAAAAATGTCAGATCTTTATTCACAATATTTTCGGAGATATTATCTGTGTAAGTTATGGATTTTTCAGGCTCTCGAATTTCATCTTAAACAGGTGACCGTGGGAAAAGCATCATAAATCTCTCTTTGAGCATCAAATTTGAATTCTTTAAAAAGTGGCCGCAACTACACAGACTTTAGTTTCCTGTATATCAATTTCAGATCCAAAGGAGGAAAAAGTGACACGTGGCACATCGTACAAATTCGATCTACTGAACTAGTCCATAATTAGGTCATTATGGGAGATTGGGCATAACTTTGCCTTGAAGAATCCAAATTAGGTCAAACCTATGGCATTGGAAATAAGATTCAGAGGGCTACTACAAAACTGAATTTTAGATATTGAAGATCCAAAATCACAGAGATAATTCAATTTCAATACCGAGCTCCTCAAAAGGAAGAAAAAAGTGTGTATTTGTTTTCAAATTGCATAAGTCTTGTTTGAAAAATTAGTTTGAAGTGATTCCAAGAGCATATTGAAGCATAGATATCAGTATTGGGTTCTAAAATGCTGCCTAAAAAAATTTCAACACCCATTAAGGCCTCAAAATACTCTACTATGACTCATGAAGTTGAAGAGGTGCAACATGATATATCAAAAATACAAGAGCAAGTGCACCAAATTCCGCTCTCGCAAAGAGCAACAAAAAATTAAATGGATGTTTTGAAGAAAGGCATGGAAGATAAGATGGATGGTTTGAAGAAGGGCATGGAAGCTAAGATGGATGACATGGAAGAAAAAATGAAAGACAACATGGAAAACATGAAGAATTATCTAAAAGTAGACATGGAAGGTTTGACAAAGTTGATACAAGAAACGTTTCCTAATGGCGAAAAGATAGTAGAGGAAACTCATGATGAGAAAAAAATAAATGTTAATCATGATTTCATAAACTCTAATGTTGGATGGAAGAACCACCATATTCCAAATATGGATATGAGGAATTTTGATGGCAAGGATCCCATAACATGGATACTACACATGGAGCAATATTTTGATCTCAATAATGTGCAAAACAAACAAAAGGTATAGATTTAAACTTTACATTTAGAACAAAATACATTTGTATGGAATCGGTGGCTTTTCTCCCATAAAAAAATTGTCACTTGATCAATTTTTACGGAGGAAATGATAGCACATTATGAGGATACAAAGAGAAACACCTTCTTTAGCCAATTGATAAATCTCAAACAAAAGGGTTCAGTGGGGGAGCATATCGAGGACTTCCAAAAATTGAATATAAGGTAATGATATTCCAGAGGAACATAGGATTGATTTCTTCATGGGGGCTTTAAAGGATAACATCCAACATGAAGTTCATGTTTGGGAACCTAATTCATTGGAGAAGGCATTTAGGTTGGCAAGAAAAAGGATGCGAGATGGGATGATAAGATTATGAGCGCTAGGGTTTCTCTCCGCATGGCGGATCTCTGAATCACTGTAGGCAGGGGCCGACCCAGGCCACGCGGGCGATGGGATGTGACAGGGGTCCCTTACCTGTCAGGGTCTCGCTCCCATCTGGATCTTTTCGAGTCAACCTGAACAGCGCTCTCCCCGAGGTGGAATAACCGTTCGGTTTAAACCCTGACCTGAATGGAGGTAGCGGTTTTCCTCGTTTTTACTCTTTGCGACGGAGTTTTTACCTTGGATCCTCAACGGCTTTCCTTTTCCAGAGGCGGCGGGCTAGGGTTTGAGTAAAACTGCTTAGATGGGGCTCGATCGTGACCATGTTGATGTTGAACCGGCGCCGAAAGATTTACTCACTGTCTGGGGTCACGAAGTCTCTGTCCAGAATCTCGAACGCTTCTTCCCCAAATCGACAGTGAAACCTGCCCCTCCTACATCAGAAGAAGGCGCAGTCTCGTTCCCCCTCAGATCTGCACCTCAGAACTTGATTGGCGCTTCGAAGGCTGACAAAGGCTCTCCCTCCGGCAGAGGTGGCCTCACCCGGGGCGACGACCTCGATAGCGACCGACTCAGGGCTCATGGGTTTTCCTCCCTCTCTGAGGGGCCAGATCCCTTAGTCTTCCCTCCTCTCACCGGTGGGTTAGAAGACGTGGTGGCGAGCTGCGGTTTTCATGTGCACAAAGGGCTTCCAACCGCAAAAGATATAGCATGGAGAAGGTTCGCCATCGGAGCAGAGGCCCCTTGGGCGACGGACTGTGGAATTAGGGCCTCGATTCAAAGCAACAAACTGGCCCCTTCTCCTAGTTGCTTGGCCGTAGTCTCTGCTCAGGCGAGCGGGGCTCAGTCTCAAAAGGGCCCTCAGTATGAAGGCACTGGTCTTGACCCGAATTTTGAAAGCCATCCGAAGCTTCTCGAGGTCGGAACTAACGCGAGCCACTTAGAGGGTTTAGAACCTGAGGTTGACACAAAACTTGAGAAGGGCCAGGCTGTGAAGGCGCTCTTGGATGAGGGGGCGACGAATTGTGTCATCCATGCTAATCATGAGCCGGATGAGAGGAGCCAGGAGCGGCCGGGAGAGAAGGAAGCAGAGGGTCGGCCTTTCAAAGGGCTGGGGGTGGATTATGTGCAGGCGAAGATAGTGGGAGGGAAGCGCAAAAAACCGACTTCTATCAGAACGAAGGAGCCTCTCCCTTGCTGTGCCCTTGGAGTGGATATCCTCGTTGAAGAAGCAATGGCAGCCTCAGAGTCCAGACTTGTAGGCAGAGTGCGTGGAAGAAAATACACTGCCGCATACATTCGGGATTGGGTCGACTCAAAATGGGCACTTGCGCCAGGTAAACCAGTTGAAATCAAAGTTCTGGACAGAGGGTGGTTTACGCTGTGTTTCGCCCAAAAGGACCATGCAAACTGGGCTCTTGAAAGGAACTGGTGCTTCGATAAGCGCCCAGTCCTTCTCCGTAGATGGAATCCGATGTTCGATGCCCAAACCGAAAAGATGAACGAGTCGCCTGTTTGGGTAAAATTGCCAGGGCTCCCTCTCCAATTTTGGGTTGACTCGGTCTTCACCTCCATCGGGAACACTCTGGGTAAGTTTCTGGAAGTTGACAGGTCTTTTTTACAAACAAACGATCTCAGTGTGGCCCGGATCGTTGTAAGTCTCAACCCTAGGGAAGGGCTCGCAGAAGCAATGACCCTAAAATACAGAGAGATGGAATTTCTGCAACAATTGGACTATGAGAACTTTCCCTTTCGCTGCCACAGATGTCACAAAGTCGGTCAGCTGGCTAAAGAATGCCCCCTGGGCCACCGTCGCAGAAGGAATCCTTTCAAGACTTTCAGGAAGCCATCGGCTTTTCCAGCTCCCGACCCAACCTCGGTTGCTCCGAAGGAACCTATCGACGAGGAGTTAGAAGCTGATGTGGAGATTGTGACCTCCGGCGCACCTCGACAGCAGGCGGCACCTGACCCTCGCCCTGAGACAGCTCTTGTGCAGACCGCCTCTCAGTCTCCTCCAACTCCTGGGACAACAGAGGCTACACAGGCGGGTATGCCCCTCTCTCTCCCCTCCTCTCTTTGTTTTTCCGATTCAGCTTCTGGTTTATTTTTCTCTGAGTCTGGTCCATCCTGCCAGCTCTAGATGGAGCTCTTCTCCTTAAACTTGAACTCCTCCCCTGTTGACAGTCTGATTGTTTCGGTACCTCCGCCCTTCGACCCCCCGCCTCCTCCCTTGGATAACCCTCCGGCCCCTTGTTGCCCCTCGGAGCCTGCTCCCCCCTCCGCCGCTCCTCCCTACAACTTGAGATCGATGACAACTCGTCCCGGGATGGGCTCAGCCCCTTGTGGTCTTGAGCAGGATCTGGTGCCAACAGGGCCCCGAAAATCGAGAGGTAGAAAATCGAACCTCTCTAAGGCACAACAAAAGGCAAAGATCGACATTGTCGATGGGAAACAAAAATCCTTAACCGGGGTGCTTAGAGCAGCACAGCCACCCCTTGACTCTTTGAAATGATCCTCCTCTCCTTCAACTGCAGAGGGTTAGCTAGTCAACCCAAAAAACTAGCCTTGAGGGATTTAATCAAGTCCTACAATCCTGACATTCTTATGCTTCAAGAAAACCTTGGGAAAGGGGAGGATATCATTGCTCTTCTCTCCAAATTTCTCCCTGGCTGGCGCTTTCAGGCCATTGATGCAAACGGCCGCTCAGGTGGGGTGGTCACCGGATACAAAGCAAGCAATCTCAGAGAAATCTCTGCTTGGGGGCTTGAAAACTCTCTGGCGCTGGAACTTTATTCCAGGGAGCTCTGTCTACCTCTCCTTCTCCTCAATGTCTATGGGCCCTGTCAGGAGAGGGAGTTGTTCTGGACCTCTTTCTTCCAAAAGTCCTTTCTCGCCCACCCGAACCTGATCATCGGTGGCGACCTCAACTTCTCTCTGGGGGTGTCGGAATCATGGGGAGCCAATGCACGAGCTGACCCTCTTTATGATTTCCTCCTCTCCAAGATTGCCTCCTCCCACCTGGTGGATCTCTCACTTCTTAAATCTAGACCTACTTGGCGCAATAAAAGAGTAGGCGATGACTGGGTGGGCAAGAAGTTGGACCGCTTTCTTCTGGGTGAAGACTTTTCTGAAAAACTTTCAACCTTCAGGCATTGGGTGGGCGAAGGGGGTCTATCTGATCATTTTCCAATCCTTTTGGAGACAAAAGGATCTAAAAAAAAACCAGGGTCTCCCTTTAAATTCAACTCCTCTTGGCTGGCAGATGATTCTTTCATTGATCTCTTTCACTCCACTTGGAGAAGGACTGGGCCAGGAGATGGAGAGAGGCTGGGGCACTGCAAGGCTTTTATGAATAATTTAACCCGCCTCAAAGCAGCCACCAAGAACTGGGTTATCCAAAAGACTCAAAAGGAAGATGAGGAGTTGAGAACCATCAATGCAGAACTTGACCTCCTCGAAGACCCTGAAGGGGGTGGTTATGCCACCCTGGCCTCTCGAGATAGAATCCGGAAGCTCGAAGCAGACCGAAGGAGAATTCTTCAGGTGAAAGAGGAAAGTTGGTGCTTAAAGAGCAGGGCTATTTGGCTACAAGCAGGGGATGAAAATACAAATTTTTTTCAGCAATATGCCAAAGGAAGGAAAAACCTAAACACCATCTGTGAAATGCTAAAAGCAAACGGGGAAAAGGCTCAGTATTTTGAAGAGCTTGCCTCTTTAGGGGTTGCCCACTTCAAAGATATTTTCAAAGCCCCAGAAGAAGCCTCCATAGCTGAAGTTATAAGGGTTGCTCAATACTTCCCAAGATTTATTGATGAAGAAGGCAACGAAAGCCTGATGGCTCCAGTTTCCAAAAACGAAGTGGAGGACACCCTTAAGTCGATGCAAAGAGAGAAAAGCCCAGGTCCGGATGACTGGACAGTGGAATTCTTCCTCCATTTCTTTGACTCCCTTGGTGACGATCTGGCTGCGGTGGTGGAAGAATCCAGGGTCTCTGGTTTGATCTACCAGCCTCAATGCTACTTTCCTGACCCTCATTCCCAAGTCTGAACATCCCTCTTCCTTCAACGACTTCCGACCCATCTCCTTGTGCACCTGCCTTTACAAAGTCATTGCAAAAGTCATTGCCTCTAGGCTGAAACCCTTTCTTTCTACAAACATCTCTGCGGAACAGTTTGGCTTTTTAGATGGTCGTCAAATTCATGAGGCTGTTGGGGTTGCGCAGGAAACACTCCACACTCTAAAAAAGAGCCGGAAAAAAGGGGCCATAATCAAGATAGATCTGTCAAAGGCCTTTGATAGAATCAGCTGGATGTTCCTAAGGCTCCTCCTAACGCACCTTGGCTTCAGGCACGATTTTGTAAGGTGGATTATGGGATGTGTTCCCTCGACTTCTATTGATGTCTTGATTAATGGTGCTGCTTCAGATTTCTTCAATCCACAAAGGGGTCTGCGTCAGGGATGCCCCCTTTCGCCCCTGATTTTCCTGTTTGCTGCTGAAGGAATCAGCCTAATGATCAAAGAGGCCAAAAGACAGGGCGAACTGAAAGGAATTGAAGTCGGGCTAAACCTCTGGGTAACCCATCTCCTTTTTGTTGATGATATCCTCTTGTTCTGCGATGGGAGCCGGGATGATTGCCGCTGCCTGAAAAGGATCCTCGATCTCTTCTTAAAAGCTACAGGACTGGCTATAAATGAGCAGAAATCCTCCATCACTTCCGCAGGGCTCTCGCCCTTAGAAGTAATTAGAGCTAAAGAGATTCTCCCCTTCGAAGCAAAATCCCTTCAGGATCTGTTCAAATACCTCGGCTTCTCTCTCAAGCCCGATTCCTACAGAGCTCAAGATTGGACCTGGCTCCTGGCTAAAATTGAGCACAGATTGAAACTTTGGAGTCTTAAATGGCTGTCAAGGGCAGGCCGCCTTGTCCTCATCAAATCGGTGGTCTTGGACATCCCAGTTTATTGGGCCAGTCTCATCTGGGTGCCGAAGTGTATCCTCCTGAAAATCAATAAAATCTGTAGCAGATTCCTATGGGCTGGCCAGAAGAAGGATCACGTCACGCCATGGGTGGCATGGGATAAAATTGTCAGACCAAAACAATGGGGAGGGTGGGGGATAAAGGACCTGTATCCTTTTTCTAAATCTCTAGCAGCCAAATTAACCTGGAGACTGGTGTTCTCGGATAATCTCTGGAAAGATGTAACCAGAAGGAAGTATATTGACCCTCTCACTCCTTTGGAATGGATCAGAATGCCCAACAAATCCTCAAAAAACTCTTTCGTGGTTTGGAAAGCTCTGGTAGCTGCTGCTCAGGTCATTGAAAAAGGCTTGGTATAGAACGTGGGAGATGGTAGATCAGTAAGGCTCGGGAGAGACCCCTGGGTGGGATGCCCGGACTCTTTTTCCCTCTCTCGAGATTTGATTGATGATCTTAACAGCAAAGGGCTATCTTCCCTCAACCAAATTGCAGATCATGCAAACTCTTCCATCTGGCGACAAGAGTGGTTCACCGGGGAAACTCTCGGCCTAGATGACAGGTGGCTGCAGGAATGGGGGGCCTATTGTACAGGACTGCTGACTTCCCACATTCGCATTTCAGAAAAGCCAGATGAGCTGAGATGGGTTCATTCTCAGACCGGTCTTTACTCACCAAAAGCAGGATATGACTGGCTAATGACTCAAAAGGGATGGGAGGAACCTAGCTGGTGGGCCAAGCCACTGTGGAAATTGAAAGGGCCAGCCAAGACCAGACTTTTCTTCTGGTGTGTACTCCAAAAGAGAGTCCCCACATGGGATTATCTTCAAAAAAGGGGGAAAATTGGACTCGAGCGGTGCCCCTTGTGCAAGGAGAGCGAGGAAACAACTCAGCATATTTTCCTCTCCTGCTCTTTCTCCAAAATCTTATGAAACGAAATGTTGGGACTGACCAACACCCCCTTCGTTTGGGAGGGGGAGGAAATATCTGAAGCCTGGAACTCTTGGTGGCAGCAGGCACCCAATGAAAAAGTCAGAGCGCTGCCTCTTCTGGTTGTTTGGGGAATCTGGCTCGCCAGAAACCGCTTGATCTTCAACGACTCCGCCTTTCCAATTGCCAGATTAGCAGCAGAGGGGGTGGCAATCTATGAAAACATCCCATCCCCCTCCATCTCGTAGAATAGCAGGCCTGTTCAGTAGGAAGAAATTAAAGGATCCATTCCCTGGGCTTACTTCGACGGGGCCTCAAATATCAACAAGAACTGTGGAGCTGGCCTGGTCATTCACCTTCCTTCCGGAAAACTTCTCAAAGCATCCATAGGGCTTGGTACCGGAACAAACAATTTTTCCGAGCTTAAAGCACTGCACCTTCTTCTTGGATGGCTCGTTGCATGCAATGAGCGCGAGGCCCAGATTTTCGGAGACTCTTTGAACACTATCAAGTGGGCCAATGGTTCACATCACTGCAGGAACTTTTTGTTATCTCCTTTGCTTAATGAGATTTTAAATATTAAATGCTGGTTTTCTGGGCTCACTATCTGTCACATTTTCAGGGAAAGAAATTCAGAAGCAGACAACCTTTCTAAAAAAGGCACTGAGCAGGTTTTGGGCGCATGGATAGTTGAAGAGGTGGCTGATGGGGTGGCAAGGCGACTCGCTCCCCCAGCATTTGCATAACTTTCATCTTATTTCTGGTTCTATTTCGATGTATATACTGCTACTTATTTTCCTTTGTTTATGTATAAAATTTTTCAGGACTCAGCGCTGTTTTCCTGTCATAGGAGGCCTGAGTTCCTGTACACGTCTGAACCTTATTTTTCCTTTTGTTTTTTTGCCAGTACAGTGCCTACTATCTGGTTTAAATTCTGACATTATGGCGTCCCCATCACTCTGTTTCGGCTGTTTTCCTTCTAGGAAGCCGGGATTTGGGGAAACTACAGGTATCTAGCTGTCCAAAAGATCAGTTTTGTGACATGGCTGTTTGGAGGAAATTTCTGGATATTTCTACAAACAACGTTTTTGGCTTTCTCTGTAAACAAGGGAAAGGAAATGCTCAGCATATGCTATGTAACCCCTATATATTAATAGACGGTTTGATTTTTTTCTGTG